>JAEMWC010000551.1:145000-285000 GCA_016490735.1 Pachyseris speciosa | reverse complement strand
CTAAGAATTCTAATGTCACATGTGGCAGTTTCTCATTCTCACAACCTTTGTTCCATACATAGTTGAAGCACAGAAGATATTTAAAATTTCTTTCAGTGCACCTAGCCCCAAACCCTTTTAAGACCAAATCTTGATTTATTTATCAGTTTAAAAGTTATGAAATCTAGCCGTCATTTGTTACACAGCTGAGCTAGTAAGGGGCATGGGTCTATTCCTGATTTGACACCACATTAACTAATTTGCAACATAGTTAGTCTTTGTAAACATGCATGCAAAGCAACTTTTGACGTCAAATCAGGAATGGATCCATGCCTCTTCAGACTCAGTCATGAACCAAATGATGCTTAGTTTATAGTAAGTTTTGATTAGCCCATTAAAAAGTCCAAAACTTGAATTAAAGTCTGAATGTTTTTTAAAATAGGTAGAAAGTATTCTATGTGGGATAAAGATAATTTGAGGTTAGGTGCATTTTAAAGGTAACATGTTGCATTTACTAAACAGTAGACTGTATGTAAGTAACATGTTTCAATGAATTTGTAAACTGAAAGCAATGCAAAAATTTAATTTGCATGATTCAAATGTTACTGAATGTTCAGATATTTTGTCTGGCCTCTAAATAGCAAGTTACTTAAAGCTTACCTTAAGAACATCATGAAAAACTGGAACACCTGGGTGATATGTACATTTGTCTGAAAAAAAAAACTGCATCTGATGAAGGTAATCCAAACTTTATCACTGTCAGAAAGTACTCAAAAACGTTTCCAGTTATAAGCTGACAATGAAGCTAGGTTCATTTCCTTTTCTCTTGTTATTATTTTTGTAGCTTATTATTTATTTTTTTTGGGGGGGGGGGATGTCATGTCTATGCTAGTTATCTTGCAAATGATACCAGAACTGTCTATAACTTACTAGAAACAGTTGAAGTTGTTACCATGGAATGCGGACGTGACAGACAGCAGGTTTAATTACGTACAGCTTGATGCGAATGTATTTTAAAATAAAACATTGATCACACAGAGAGAACGAAAGTCAAGGAACAAAGCCGGTTCTCTCTCTTTATATTACAGACAAAAAAGTGTATAGCTCCATTAGGGACAAATTGGAGTGAAAAACTGGACCTGATGACAAAAAATCGAGGGAAAGAAGGTCATCTCAACTTTCTTGTGAGCCATCTACCGACTACATCATTACCTTCTCCGTTCTCTTCCTCGTTGTACTTTTTACCACACCCCTTGTTATAACATGTGAGCAACTGATCCGTGGACATTTCACCGAAAGATACCGCAAAATTTTGACAGAACGTCGATCGTGTAAGTTCACCGGCCGGAAGAGGAAAAATTTCACATGTGCTAAATCTATTACCGCTGACCAAATTACCGGAAGTTAGGCCTCAGCCCTCCGCCAAACAACGAACACGGTGAACAACCGTTCTTGAATTTAGCGCAAAAATCTGAAAAATTCTAGAAATCTCAAAGCGGTGAGTTCTTTTCGGAGTTGTCTGTGTTTTTCAGTTTTTAGCTTTCGTTAAACATGTAACACAATTATTTCTGATCCGTAAACTTATACAAATAATTTCATTTGCAACGTTCAACGTTTTGCTTTCAGTTGTAGTAGACGCTCTCGAATTTCCCGCCATTGTGGACCAACTGTTTCGAAAGTCGAAGTTATTTCCTGCATCATCGCTTTTCTTCAAGATTTAAAAGTTTCTTGTCGATAAATTTCCTAGATACCTTTGTTTCAAACATTTGGTGTGTAAGGTGTGGCTGCAAAAAGACAAATTGCAGTTATAATTAGGCTTTCTTCACCTTTCTTTGACAGACTGTGCAAGCACTGCCGGTATAATAAGCATTTTTGGACTGTTTTGGAACGCAAAATAGATGTTTTGTTGATCATGCAATCATTTGTGGACATGAGATCACAGCAAAATCAATTTTACTTTTACGACTTGCGACCTGGGTACGATAGGAAGTGAGACAAGTGACCCAGGATTCCATGCGCCTTGTTACTTGGTTGCATGGTGATGGCGTTCTAACAAAATAGTTGAGTTGTTTGTCGTTTACTTTTTTCCAACATTTGACCGAATATTGCATCGTTATTGTGGCATTCATATAAAATCTAAGGAAACAACCAGCTAGCATAGTTTCTTTGTGTGAATATTCAGAATATTAGCATACTTTCAAAAACAAAGCATAATTTCTGGCATAATTTTAGAACTAGACGAGCACTATATAAACTTTTGTTATTAGGCTATCATAGCTTGATTAGAGATTAAACACAAACAGCGGAGATAAACACGGTAAACCTACGCATTTTATATACTTGACGTTTCGTATGTTTGGCAACATACATTTTCAAAAGTGACCGTTACAATTTTTAAAAACTGTTTGTATACTTTTAACACAGGGGTCTGGAACCGAGATTAAGAAAAGCTATCTTAACAGTAAACATGTAAAAGGATACACCTTATTAACCCATTGACTCCTAGCAGCGGTGTTAACGTTTTCGGAGTGATTTTCCACCTATAAACGATCCATACCATTTCGTGAGATTCGTGACTCTTTATTTGAGGTGATGTACTTTGTTGCTCGTTACTCGACGGACTGGGAATTTGGCCGGTCGGACAATTAGTACCTTTGGGATTCGACTATTGATGAATTTCTCGACCTACCGCCGCATATTTTGGAATTTGTGAGCACTGAAGATGACAACAAGGACAAATTTTTGGGGGTAGGTCGGAGTGGCTGTAGTAGAATTGGGGAAAGGAACGGGCGCTGTCAAAAATTCTCGTTATTTCCCAGCATGCAGTGCGGTGGAGATGTTGAAAATGGCGGAAAGGCCCAAATGCACTGGAACAAAAGGCTGTATCTACGCTCGGGGGAAGAATATGAACAAAAAAAGTCATTTCTAAGCTAGAACAAGGACTGAATTTTGTTATGATGGTTGAAGTTTGGTTTTTCGACAATGATTTCTTTAAAAAAACATAAAGGCAAAAAGGGGCATTTTTTTTCGTTTCTCTTTGACGTTAAAAACGGTCAGTTTCGTTCTTGTCCAAACTCAAAAGGCCATATTTCGTAAAAATCGCTACGTTTCTTACGTTTATTGGATATCCAAATTTAAAGGACATTCCATGTCGTGCTCACAAGTGACAGTTAAGGCAGTATTCGTGCGATTGAGAAAGTTGCAATGTTTTGAAGCATGGCAGTCTTGTGCGGCCGGTTTCGGCCGGTGTAGGAGTCAATGGGTTAATAAAGCAACATCCTCTCACTACTGATGTTTACATTAAAATAAAATGTGTTGGTTTCCCATGTTGATCTCCGCTGTTTGCGTTTTATTTATACGTGTCGAGCACTTCCAGTGGCATAATATGCTACTTTTAGGAGCCGGTACAACCTGCCAAAGCCTAGTTGCCGGTGATGTTAAGGTAAACAGACGTGCGCAGTCAAAAGCCTTTTCATCTTAGGTTTTTTACCCATTTCTTCCTCTTTGTTTATCCATTTTAAGGTTAATCATCAGCATATCTGTCTCATGCATTATCATCAATCATCATCACCATCATCATCATAATCATCGTCATCATCATCATCATAATCATCATCATCATCATCACCATAATCATAATCCTAATCATCATCATCATCATCCCCATAATCATAATCCTAATCATCATCATCATAATCACCATCATCATCATCATCATCATAAGCATCATCATCATCATCTTCATCATCACCATCATCATCATCATCATAATCATCATAATCATCATCATCATATATTTTTAATTTTTTTTAGATTCTAGTTTTTATGTATTTTGCTAGTTTTACAAAGTTTTTAGTTATTTTAGGGATACTTTTGTAAAGCACCTCGGGCAAATAATGGATGTGTGCGCTATATAAATGAACTATCATCATCATCATCATCACCATCATCATCATCATCATCATCAAAAGCCTTGTACCTACCATAATCTTGCTTACTGTAGCCATCGCTTGGTCTTTGATTACCCAATTTAATGTTAATCCCCAATATGTCTGTAATCTTGAATCGTCATTTTTAACCTCAATTAATGTTCATCTCCAACATGTCTGTAATGTTCCACCATAACCACCAAACAATAACCTTGCATCTTGTACCCTTAATTTTGTCTTTCTTCTCCAAAATTAAAATTAATCACAAAAATGTCTGTAATCTTACCTCATCAAGATAATATGGACAATACATACATACACACACACATACACACACATACAGACAGACAGACATGCATGCATGCATATATACATACATACGTACGTACGTAAGTAGCCATGACTTGGTCTTTGTCTTCCAATACTAATATTAATCACCAAGATATCTGTAGTCTTGCGTCTTCATCATCATCGTATAATTACGATAATCTTGTGTCTTGTAGCGATCACTTCGACTTTCTTAATAACCAAGATAACTGAAGTCTTGAGTTATAATCGTCGAAAACCTTATTCTTATCATAATCCTGTTTCTTGTAGCCATCACTATTAGTGGTCTTTGTCTTCCAGAGTCAATGTTAATCACAAAGATCACTCAGTAGTCTTGCCTCATTATCGTCGAAACCCTTATACTTACCACAATCGTTTTTCTTCTAGCCATTTTCTTGCTCTTTGTTTTCCTATACAATTAATATTAATGACCAAGATATCGGAATTTTTGAGTCATGACTATCGAAACACTTATAATTACCACAAACGTCTTCTAGCAATCACTTAGTCTTTTCTCTTTTCTTTCTTCTTTCTTTTCCCTTTTTTCTTTTCCCAAACTGATGTTTATAATCACCAAAATCACTCTGTAGTCTTGCGTCTTGACGTAGAAAACCTTATACTTACCATCACGATAATTTTTTTCTTACAGCCATCACATGAACTTGGTCTTTCTTTCCCAAATTAATGTTAATTACCAACATCAGATCTGTAGTCTTGCGTCATCATCCTCCAAAACCTTATACTTACCATAATCTTCTTTCTCACAGCCATCATGTGAACTTGGTCTTTGTTTTCGCAAATTAATGTTACTCAACAAGATAGCTGTAGCCTTAAATAATTATCCTTGAAAACCCTATCCTTACCATAATCTTCTTTCTTACAGCCATCACATGAACTTGGTCTTTGTTCTCACAAATTAATGCTAATCACCAACATATCTGTAGTCTTACATCTTCATCCTTGAAAACCTTATACTTACCATAATATTCTTTCTTACAGGAATCACATGCACTTGGTCTTTGTTTCCTCAAATTAATGTTAACCACCAACATATTTGTCTTGCTGCGTCATCACCCTTGAAATCATTATACTTACCATAATCTTCTTTCTTACAGCCATCACATGAACTTGGTCTTTCTTTTCCCAAACAAACGTTAATCACCAAGATATTTCTAGTCTTTCGTCATCATTCTTGAAATCCTTATACTTACCATAATATTCTTTCTTGCAGCCATCACATGAACCGGGTATTTGCTTGCCCAAATTAATGTTAATTACCAACATCAGATCTGTAGTCTTGCGTCATCATCCTCCAAAACCTTATACTTACCATAATCTTCTTTCTTACAGCCATCACATGCTCTTGGTCTTTGTTTTCACAAATTAATGATAATCCCCAAGATACCAGTAGTCTTGCGTCATCATCCTTGCCATAATCTTCTTTCTCACAGCCATCATGTGAACTTGGTCTTTGTTTTCGCAAATTAATGTTACTCAACAAGATATCTGTAGCCTTAAATAATTATCCTTGAAAACCCTATCCTTACCATAATCTTCTTTCTTACAGCCATCACATGAACTTGGTCTTTGTTCTCACAAATTAATGCTAATCACCAACATATCTGTAGTCTTACATCTTCATCCTTGAAAACCTTATACTTACCATAATATTCTTTCTTACAGCAATCACATGCACTTGGTCTTTGTTTCCCCAAATTAATGTTAACCACCAAAATATTTGTCTTGTTGCGTCATCACCCTTGAAATCATTATACTTACCATAATCTTCTTTCTTACAGCCATCACATGAACTTGGTCTTTCTTTTCCCAAACTAACGTTAATCACCAAGATATTTCTAGTCTTTCGTCATCATTCTTGAAATCCTTACACTTACCATAATATTCTTTCTTGCAGCCATCACATGAACCTGGTATTTGTTTTCCCAAATTAATGTTAACCACCAACATATCTGTATTGTTGCGTCATAATAGTTGGAAACCTTATACTTCCTTCTTATCTCCTTTGTTACAGCCATCACATCCATTTGGTCTATGTTTTCCAAATCAATGTTAATTACCAAGTTATGTCTAGACAAAGTGTTGCTCAGGGAGCAAACAAGAAAACCTACAGGTTTATTTAGCTTCCTAGCTTGTCCATTATTTTTATTTAGTTTAGAATAACATATTTTGTAAATTTTGTAGATTGTAATAAAAAAATCTATACATTGACAAAAGCAATAAAGATTATTGGTCTTCGTCTTCCCAAATTAATGTTAATTACCAAGATATCTGCAGTCTTTCGTCGTCATCCTTGAAATCCATATACTTACCATAATCTTCTTTCTTAGAGCCATCGCATAAAATTGGTCTTTCTTTTCCAAAATGAATGTTCATCACTAAGATATCTGTAGTCTTGCGTCATCATCCTTGAAAACCTTATACTTACCATAATCTTCCTTCTTACAGCCATCACATGAACTTCGTCTTTGTCTTCCCAAATTAATGTTAATTACCGAGATATCTGTAGTCTTTCGTCATCATCCTTTAAATCCTTATACTTACCATAATCTTCTTTCTTAGAGCCATCACATGAACTTCGTCTTTGTTTTCCCAAATTAATGTTCATTACCAAGATAGCTGTAGTCTTGCGTCATCATCCTTGAAACCTTATACTTACCATAATCTTCTTTCTTACAGCCTTCAGATAAACCTGGTATTTGGTCTCCCAAATTAATGTTAACCACCAACATATCTGTATTCTTGCGTCATCATCCTTGAAAACCTTATGCTTACTTATAATCTTCTTTCTTACAGCCATCACATGGACTTGGTCTTTGTTTTCCCAAATTAATGTTAATTACCAAGATATCTGTCGTCTTCCCCCATCATCCTTGAAAACCTTATACTTACCATAATCTTCTTTCTCAAGTTAATGTTACTCACCAATATATCTGTAGTCTTAAGTCATCATCTTCCGAAACCTTATATTTACCACAGCCTTCTTTGTTACAGCCATCGCATCAACTTGGTCTTTATTTTCCAAATTTATGTTAATTACTAACGTATCTGTAGTCCTGCATCATCATCCTCGAACACCTTATACTTACCATAATCTTCTTTCTTAGAGCAGTCACACGCTTCTGGTCTTTATTCTCCCAAATTCCTTGATCTTAATCACCAGCATATCTGTAGTCTTGCGTTATGATCCTCAACAATGTTATACTTTCATAATTTTCTTCGTTACAGCCATCACATCCACTTGGTCGTTGTTTTCCCAAATTAATATCAATCCCCAAGATATCTTTAGTCTTGCGTCATCATACTTGTAATCCTTTTACTTACCAAAACCATCGTTCTTACAGTCATCACATGAAATTGGTCTTTCTTTTCCCAAATTAATGTTAGTCACCAAGATATCTGTTGTCCTGCGTCATCATCCTTGAAACCTTATACTTACCATAATCTTCTTTATTACAGCCATCACATGAAATTGGTCTTTGTTTTCCCAAAATAATAATAATCACCAAGCTATCGGTAGTCTTGCGTCATCATCCTTGAAAACCTTATACTTACCATAATCTTCCTTCTTACAGCCATCACATGAAGTTGGTCTTTGTTTTCCCAAATTAATGTTAGTCACCAAGCTATCTGTAGTCCTGCGTCAACATCCTTAAAAACCTTATACTTCCCATAATCCTCTTTTTTACAGCCATCACATCAATTTCCTTTTCCTTTTCCCAAATTTATGGTAAATACCAAGATATTTGTAGTCTTGCGTCATCATCCTTGACTCTTATCCTTACCATAATCTTCTTTCTTACAGCCATCACATGAACTTCGTCTTTGTTTTCCCAAATTAATGTTAATTACCAAGATAGCTGTAGACTTGCGTCAACATCCTTGAAAACCTTATACTTACCATAATCTTCTTTATTACAGCAATCACGTACACTTGGTCTTTCTTTTCCAAAATAAATGTTAGTCACCAACATATTTGTATTCTTGCGTCAAGATCCTCCACAATCTTTTACATAACATAATCTTCTTTTTTACAGCCTTACATCAACTTGGTCTTTGTCTTCACAAATTAATTTAAATTACCAAGATATCTGTGGTCTTTGGTCATCATCCTTGAAAACCTTGTACTTACCATAATCTTCATTCTTACAGCCGTCACGTGAACTTCGTCTTTGTTTTCCCAAATTAATGTTAATCACCAAGATATCTGTAGTCTTGCGTCATCATCCTTGAAAACCTTATACTTACCATAATATTCTTTGTTACAGCCATCACATGCACTTGGTCTTTGATTTTCGAAATTAATTCGAATAACATAACATAATCTTCTTTTTTACAGCCTTACATGAACTTGGTCTTTGTCTTCACAAATTAATTTTAATTACCAAGATATCTGTAGTCTTTGGTCATCATCCTTGAAAACCTTGTACTTCCCATAATCTTTCTTCTTACAGCCGTCACCTGAACTTGGTCTTTGTTTTCCCAAATTAATGTTAATTACCAATAAATCTGTACTCATGCGTCATCATCCTCGTAAACCTTATACTCATTATAATCTTCTTTGTTACAGCCATCACATGCACTTCGTCTTTGTATTCCCAAATTAATGTTAATTACCAAGTTATCTCTACTCCTGCGTTATCATCCTTGAAAACCTTATACTTACCATACTCTTCTTTATTACAGCCATCACGTGCACTTGGTGTTTGTCCTCCCAAATTAATGTTAATCACCAACATATCTCTCCTCTTGCGTCATCATCCTTGAAAACCTTATAGTTACCATAATCTGTTTTCTAACAGCCATCACATAAACTTGGTCTTTGTTTTCCCAAATTAATGTTAATCACCCACATATCAGTAGTCTTCCACTTTAGACTTACCATAATCTTGTTTCTTACAGCCTTTACATGAACTTGGTGTCTGTTTTCCCAAATTAATGTTACTTACCGAGATATGTGTAGTCTTCCTCATCATCCTAGAAAACCTTACACTTACCATAATCTTCCTTCTTAGAGCCATAACATGAACTTGGTCTTTGTTTTCCCAACTTAATGTTAATCACCAAGATATCTGTAGTTTTGCGTCATCATCCTTGAACACATTATACTTATACCAAGATATCTGTAGTTTTGCGTCATCATCCTTGAACACATTATACTTACCATAATCTGTTTTCTAACAGCCATCACAGGAACTTGGTCTTTGTTCTCCCAAATTAATGTTAATCACTAACATATCAGTAGTCATCCTTTATCATCCTCCGAAACTTTAAACTTACCATAGTCTTTTTTCTAACAGCCATAATCTTGTTTCTTACAGCCTTTACATGAACTTGGTGTCTGTTTTCCCAAATTAATGTTAATTACCAAGATATGTGTAGCCTTGCGTCATCATCCTTGAAAACCTTATAGTTACCATAATCTTCGTTCTTACAGCCATCACATGAACTTGGTCTGTTTTTTCCAAAATTAATGTTAATCACAAATTTATCTATAGTCTTGCGTCATCATCCTTGAAAACCTTATACTTACCATAATCTTTTTTCTAACAGCCATCTCATGAACTTGGTCTTTGTTTTCCCAAAATAATCTCACTCTTAATCACCAAGATATCTTTAGTCTTGCCTTGAAAACCTTATAATTACCATAATATTCTTTGTTACAGCCATCACATGAACTTCGTCTTTGTTTTCCCAAATTAATATTAATCACCAAGCTAACTGTAGTCTTGCGTCATCATCCTTGAAAACCTTATACTTACCATAATCTTTATTCTTACAGCCATCACATGAAATTGGTCTTATTTTTCCCAAAATAATCTCAATCACCAAGCTATCAGTAGTCTTGCGTCATCATCCTTGCAAACCTTATACTTACCATAATCTTCGTTCTTACAGCCATCAAATGAACTTGGTCTTTTTTTTCCCAAATTAATATTAATTACCAAGATATCTACAGTCTGGCGTCATCCTTGAAAACCTTATACTTACCATAATCTTCTTTATTACAGCCATCACGTGCACTTGGTCTTTCGTTTCCCAAATTAATGTTAATCACCAAGATATCTGTAGTCTTGCGTCATCATCCTTGAAAACCTTATACTTACCATAATCTTCCTTCTTACAGCCAACACATGAAGTTGGTCTTTGTTTTCCCAAATTAATGTTAGTCACCAAGCTATCTGTAGTCCTGCGTCAACATCCTTAAAAACCTTATACTTCCCATAATCCTCTTTTTTACAGCCATCACATCAATTTCCTTTTCCTTTTCCCAAATTTATGGTAAATACCAAGATATTTGTAGTCTTGCGTCATCATCCTTGACTCTTATCCTTACCATAATCTTCTTTCTTACAGCCATCACATGAACTTCGTCTTTGTTTTCCCAAATTAATGTTAATTACCAAGATAGCTGTAGACTTGCGTCAACATCCTTGAAAACCTTATACTTACCATAATCTTCTTTATTACAGCAATCACGTACACTTGGTCTTTCTTTTCCAAAATAAATGTTAGTCACCAACATATTTGTATTCTTGCGTCAAGATCCTCCACAATCTTTTACATAACATAATCTTCTTTTTTACAGCCTTACATCAACTTGGTCTTTGTCTTCACAAATTAATTTTAATTACCAAGATATCTGTAGTCTTTGGTCATCATCCTTGAAAACCTTGTACTTCCCATAATCTTCATTCTTACAGCCGTCACGTGAACTTCGTCTTTGTTTTCCCAAATTAATGTTAATCACCAAGATATCTGTAGTCTTGCGTCATCATCCTTGAAAACCTTATACTTACCATAATATTCTTTGTTACAGCCATCACATGCACTTGGTCTTTGATTTTCGAAATTAATTCGAATAACATAACATAATCTTCTTTTTTACAGCCTTACATGAACTTGGTCTTTGTCTTCACAAATTAATTTTAATTACCAAGATATCTGTAGTCTTTGGTCATCATCCTTGAAAACCTTGTACTTCCCATAATCTTTCTTCTTACAGCCGTCACCTGAACTTGGTCTTTGTTTTCCCAAATTAATGTTAATTACCAATAAATCTGTACTCATGCGTCATCATCCTCGTAAACCTTATACTCATTATAATCTTCTTTGTTACAGCCATCACATGCACTTCGTCTTTGTATTCCCAAATTAATGTTAATTACCAAGTTATCTCTACTCCTGCGTTATCATCCTTGAAAACCTTATACTTACCATACTCTTCTTTATTACAGCCATCACGTGCACTTGGTGTTTGTCCTCCCAAATTAATGTTAATCACCAACATATCTCTCCTCTTGCGTCATCATCCTTGAAAACCTTATAGTTACCATAATCTGTTTTCTAACAGCCATCACATAAACTTGGTCTTTGTTTTCCCAAATTAATGTTAATCACCCACATATCAGTAGTCTTCCACTTTAGACTTACCATAATCTTGTTTCTTACAGCCTTTACATGAACTTGGTGTCTGTTTTCCCAAATTAATGTTACTTACCGAGATATGTGTAGTCTTCCTCATCATCCTAGAAAACCTTACACTTACCATAATCTTCCTTCTTAGAGCCATAACATGAACTTGGTCTTTGTTTTCCCAACTTAATGTTAATCACCAAGATATCTGTAGTTTTGCGTCATCATCCTTGAACACCTTATACTTACCATAATCTGTTTTCTAACAGCCATCACAGGAACTTGGTCTTTGTTCGCCCAAATTAATGTTAATCACTAACATATCAGTAGTCATCCATTATCATCCTCCGAAACTTTAAACTTACCATAGTCTTTTTTCTAACAGCCATAATCTTGTTTCTTACAGCCTTTACATGAACTTGGTGTCTGTTTTCCCAAATTAATGTTAATTACCAAGATATGTGTAGCCTTGCGTCATCATCCTTGAAAACCTTATAGTTACCATAGTCTTCCTTCTTACAGCCATCACATGAACTTGGTCTGTTTTTTCCAAAATTAATGTTAATCACAAATTTATCTATAGTCTTGCGTCATCATCCTTGAAAACCTTATACTTACCATAATCTTTTTTCTAACAGCCATCTCATAAACTTGGTCTTCGTTTTCCCAAAATAATCTCACTCTTAATCACCAAGATATCTTTAGTCTTGCCTTGAAAACCTTATACTTACCATAATATTCTTTGTTAAAGCCATCACATGAACTTCGTCTTTGTTTTCCCAAATTAATATTAATCACCAAGCTAACTGTAGTCTTGCGTCATCATCCTTGAAAACCTTATACTTACCATAATCTTTATTCTTACAGCCATCACATGAAATTGGTCTTATTTTTCCCAAAATAATCTCAATCACCAAGCTATCAGTAGTCTTGCGTCATCATCCTTGCAAACCTTATACTTACCATAATCTTCGTTCTTACAGCCATCACATGAACTTGGTCTTTGTTTTCCCAAAATATTGTTAATCACTAAGCTATCTGTGGTCTTGCGTCATCATCCTTGAAAACCTTTTACTTACCATAATATTCTTTGTTACAGCCATCACATGCACTTGGTCTTTGTTTTTCGAAATTAATTCAATCACCAAGATATCTCTAGTTCTCCGTCATCATTCTCGAAATCCTTATACTTACCATAATATTCTTTGTTACAGCCATCACATGCACTTGGTCTTTGTATTCCCAAATTTATGTTAATCCTCAAGGTATGTTTAGTCTTGTGTCATCATTTTTGAAATCTTTATACTTTTTATAATATTCGTTCTTACAGCCATCACATGAACTTGGTCTTTGTTTTCCCAAAATAATGTTAATTACCAAGATATCTACAGTCTTGCGTCATCCTTGAAAACCTTATACTTACCATAATCTTCTTTATTACAGCCATCACATGAACTTGGTCTTTGTTTTCCCAAATTAATGATAATCACCAAGATATCTGTAGTCTTGCGGCATCATCCTTGAAAACCTTATACTTACCATAATCTTACTTCTTACATCCACCACATGAACTTGGTCTTTGTTTTCCCAAATTAATGTTAATCACCAAGATATCTGAAGTCTTCCGCCATCATCCTTGAAAACCTTATACTTACCATAATCTTCCTTCTTACAGCCATCACATGAACTTGGTCTTTGTTTTCCCAAACTTATCTTAATCACCAAGATATCTGTAGTCTTGCGTCACAATCTTTCAAAACCTTATACTTACCATAATCTTCCTTCTTACAGCCATCACATGAACTTGGTCTTTGTTTTCCCAAATTAATCATAATCACCAAGATATCTGTAGTCTTGCGTCATCATCCTTGAAAACGTTATACTTACAATAATCTTCATTCTTACAGCCATCACATCAACTTGGTCTTTGTTTTCCCAAATTAATGTTAATCACCAAGCTATCTGTAGTCTTCCGTCATCATCCTTGAAAACCGTCTACTTACCATAATGTTCTTTATTACAGCCATCACATGAACTTCGGCTTTGTTTTCCCAAAATAATGTTAATCACCAAGCTATCTGTAGTCTTGCGCCATCATCCTTGAAAACCTTATATTTACCATAATCTTCCATCTTACAGCCATCACATGAACTTGGTCTTTGTTTTCCCAAATTAATCATAATCACCAAGATATCTGTAGTCTTGCGTCATCATCCTTGAAAACCTTATACTTACAATAATCTTCATTCTTACAGCCATCACATGAACTTCGTCTTTGTTTTCCCAAATTAATGTTAATCACCAAGCTATCTGTAGTCTTGCGTCATCATCCTTGAAAACCTTATACTTACCATAATCTTCATTCTTACAGCCATCACATGAACTTGTTCTTTGTTTTCCCAAATTAATGTTAATCAAGAAGATATCTGTAGTCTTACGTCATCATCCTTGAAAACCTTATACTTACCATAATATTCTTTGTTACAGCCATCACATGCACTTGGTCTTTGTTTTTCGAAATTAATTCCATTCACCAAGATATCTGTTGTCCTCCATCATCATTCTCGAAAACCTTATACTTACCATAATATTCTTTGTTACAGCCATCACATGCACTTGATCTTTGTATTCTTAAATTTATGTTAATCCCCAAGGTATGTTTAGTCTTGTGTCATCATCTTTGAAATCTTTCTAGTTACCATAATCTTCGTTCTTTCAGCCATCACATGAACTTGGTCATTGTTTTCCCAAATTAGTGTTAATTAGCAAGATATCTACCGTCTTGCGTCATCCTTGAAAACCTTATACTTACCATAATCTTCTTTTTTACAGCTATCACGTGCACTTGGTCTTTCTTTTCCTAAATGAATGTTAATCACCAACAAATCTGTAGTCTTGCGTCACGATTTTCCACAATCTTTTACTTACCATAATCTTCTTTTTACAGCCATCACATGCCCTTGGACGTTTTTTTTCCAAATTAATGTTAATTACCGACATATCTGTAGTCTTGCTTCATCATGTTTGACATCCTTATATTTACCATAATCTTCTTTGTTAAACCCATCAAATGCTCTTAATTTTCCTTCCCAAAGTAATGTTAATCACCAAAATATCTGTAAGCTCGCATCATCATCCTTCAAAACCTTATACTTACCATAATCTTCCTTCTTACAGCCATCACATGAACTTGGTCTTTGTTTTCCCAAATTAATGTTAATCAGCAAGATATCTGTAGTCTTGCGTCATCATCCTTGAAAACCTTATACTTACAATAATCTTCATTCTTACAGCCATCACGTGAACTTGGTCTTTGTTTTCCCAAATTAATGTTAATCACCAAGCTATCTGTAGTCTTCCGTCATCATCCTTGAAAACCTTCTACTTACCATAATGTTCTTTATTACAGCCATCACATGAACTTCGGCTTTGTTTTCCCAAAATAATGTTAATCACCAAGCTATCTGTAGTCTTGCGCCATCATCCTTGAAAACGTTATACTTACCATAATCTTCCATCTTACAGCCATCACATGCACATGGTCTTTGTATTCGCAAATTAATGTTAATCACGAACATCAAGATATTTCCCAAATTAATGTTAATCACCAAGATATCTGTAGTCTTGCGTCATCATCCTTGAAAACCTTGTACTTACCATAATCTTCAAACTTACAGCCATCACATGAACTTGGTCTTTTTTTTCCCAAATTAATGATAATCACCAAGCTATCTGTAGTCTTGCGTCTTCATCCTTGAAAACCGTATACTTACCATAATATTCTTTGTTACAGCCATCACATGCACTTGGTCTTTGTTATTCGAAATTAATTCGATTCACCAAGATATCTGTAGTCCTCCGTCATCATTCTCGAAAACCTTATACTTACCATAATTTTCTTTGTTACAGCCATCACATGCAGTTGGTCTTTGTATTTGTAAATTTATTTTAATCCCCAAGGTATGTTTAGTCTTGTGTCATCATCTTTGAAATCTTTATAGTTACCATAATCTTCGTTCTTACAGCTATCACATGAACTTGGTCTTTGTTTTCCCAAATTAGTGTTAATTACCAAGATATCTACCGTCTTGCGGCATCCTCGAAAACCTTATAATTACCATAATGTTCTTTATTACAGCCATCACGTGCACTTGGTCTTTCTTTTCCTAAATGAATGTTAATCACCAACATATCTGTAGTCTTGCGTCAGGATCCTCCACAATCTTTTACTTACCATAATCTTCTTTTTACAGCCATCACATGCCCTTGGACGCGACGTTCTTTTTCTAAATTAGTGTTAATTACCAACATATCTTTAGTCTTGCTTCATCGTGCTTGAAATCCTTATATTTACTATAATCTTCTTGGTTAAACCCATCTAATGCTCTTGGTTATTCCTTCCCAAAGTAATGTTAATCACCAAGATATCTGTAAGCTTGCGTCATCATCCTTGAAAACCTTATACTTACCATAATCTTCGTTCTTACAGTCATCACATGAGCTTGTTCTGTTTTTTCCAAAAATAATGTTAATCACCAAGCTATCTGTAGTCTTCCGTCATCATCCTTGAAAACCTTATACTTACCATAATATTCTTTGTTACAGCCATCACATGCACTTGGTCTTATTTTTTCGAAATTAATTCGAATCACCGAAATATCTGTAGTCCTCCCTTATCATTCTCGAAAACCTAATACTTACCATAATATTCTTTGTTACAGCCATCACAGGCACTTGGTCTTTGTATTCCCAAATTTATGTTAATCCCCAAGGTATGTTTAGTCTTGTGTCACCATCTTTGAAATCTTTTTACTTACCATAATCTTCGTTCTTACAGCCATCACATGAACTTGGTCTTTGTTTTCCAAAATTAATGTTAGTACACCAAGATATCTGTAGTCCTCCGTTATCATTCTCGAAAACCTTATACTTACCATAATTTTCTTTGTTACAGCCATCACATGCACTTGGTCTTTGTATTCCCAAATTTATGTTAAACCCCAAGGTATGTTTAGTCTCTTGTCACCATCTTTGAAATCTTTTTGCTTACCATAATCTTCGTTCTTACAGCCATCACATGAACTTGGTCTTTGTTTTCCCAAATTAATGTTAATTACCAAGATAGCTAGTCTTGCGTCATCCTTGAAAACCCTATACTTACCATAATCTTCTTTATTACAGCCATCACGTGCACTTGGTCTTTCTTTTCCTAAATGAATGTTAATCACCAACATATCTGTAGTCTTGCGTCAGGATCCTCCACAATCTTTTACTTACCATAATCTTCTTTTTTACAGCCATCACATGTCCTTGGACGTTGTTTTTCCAAATTATTGTTAATTACCAATATATCTGTAGTCTTGCGTCATGATCCTCGACAATCTTATACTTACCATAATCTTCTTTGTGACAGCCATCACATGCACTTTGTCTTTGTTTTCCCTAATTTAAGATAATCCCCAAGGTATGTTTAGTTTTGTGTTATCATCTATGAAATCTTTGTACTTACCATAATCTTCCTTGTTACAGCCATCACCTGAACTTGGTTTTTTTTTCCCCAAATCAATGTTAATTACAAAGATATCTGTAGTCTTGCGTTTTCTTTGAAAACCTTATACTTACCATAACATTCTTTCTTACAGCCATCACATGCACGTGGTCTTACTTTTCCTAAATAAATGTTAATCACCAACATATTTGTATTCTTGCGTCAAGATCGTCCACAATCTGTTACTTACCATAATCTTCTTTTTTACAGCCATCACATGAACTTGGTCTTTGTCTTTACAAATTAATATTAATTACCAAGATATCTGTAGTCTTTGGTCATCATCCTTGAAAACCTTGTACTTCCCATAATCTTTTTTCTTACAGCCGTCACATGAACTTGGTCTTTGTTTTCCCAAATTAATGTTAATTACCAAGGTATCTGTACTCCTGCGTTATCATCCTTGAAAACGTTATACTTACTATAATCTTCTTTATTACAGCCATCACATGCACTTGGTCTTTGTTTTCCCAAATTAATGTTAATCACCAACATATCAGTAGTCTTGCATCATCATCCTCCGAAACTTTACACTTACCATAACCTTGTTTCTTACAGCCCTTACATGAACTTGGTGTCTGTTTTCCCAAATTAATGTTAATTACCAAGATATCTGTATTCTTGCGTCATCTTCCTTGAAAACCTTATACTTACCATAATATTCTTTGTTACAGCCATCACATGCACTTGGTTTTTGTTTTCCCAAATGAATGTTAATCACCAACATATTTGTAGTGTTGCGTCATGATCCTCGACAATCTTATACTTACCATAATCTTCTTTGTTACAGCCATCACATGAACTTTGACGTTGTTTTCCCAAATTAATGTTAATTACCAACATATATCTATAGTCTCGAAATCCTTATATTTACCATAATTTTCTTTGTTAAACCCATCACATGCCGGTCGTGGTCTTTCTTTTCCCAAAGTAATGTTAATCACCAAGATATCTGTAGTCTTGCGTCATCATCTTTTACCATACTCTTTTTTATTACAGCCATGACATGCACTTGGTCTTTGTTTTCCTAAATTAATGTTAATCAACGACATATTTGTAGTCTTGCGTCGTGTTTTTTGGCAATCTTATAGTTACCACCATCTTTTTTGTTACAGTCATCACATGCACTTCCTAGTTGTTTTCCCAAATTAATATCAATCACTAAGATATCTTTAGTCTTTCGTCATTATGCTTTAAGTCCTTGTACTTACCATAGTCTTCTTTGTTACAGCCATCTCATGCACTTCATAGTAGTTTTCCCAAATTAATGTTAATCACTAATATATCTTTAGTCTTGCGTCATCATGCTTGAAGTCCTTGTAATTACCATAATCTTCTTTGTTACAGCCATCACATGCACTTGGTCTTTGTTTTCCTAAATGAAAGTTAATCAACATATCTGTACCTCTGCGTTATTATCCTTGAAAACCTTATACTTACTATAATCTTCTTTATTACAGCCATCGCATGCACTTAGTCTTTGTCTTCCCAAATTAATGTTAATCACCGACATATTTGTAGTCTTGCGTCGTGTTTTTCGCAATCTTATACTTACCATTATCTTCTTTGTTACAGCCATCACATGCACTTAGTAGTTGTTTTCCCAAATTAATAGCAATCACCAAGATATCTGCAATCCTGCGTCATCATCCTCGAACACCTTATACTTACCATAATCATCCTCGAAAACCTTATACTTTCCGTAATCTTCTTTATTACAGCCATCACATGCACTTGGTTTTTGTTTTCCTACATTAATGTTAATCACCAAGCTATCTGTAGTCTTGCGTCATGATCCTCGACAATCTTATACTTACCATTATCTTCTTTGTTACAGCCATCACATCGGCTTGGGCTTTCTTTTCCCAAATTAATATTAATCACCAAGATATCTGTACTCTTGCGTCATCATTCTTGAAATCCTTAAACTTACCATAATCTTCTTTCTTACAGCCATCACATGCACTTGGTCTTTGTTTTCCCAACTAGTTAATGTTAATTACCAAGATATCTGTTGTCTTGCGTCGTCGTCTTTGAAAACCTGATACTTACCATAATCGTCTTTCTTACATGCACCCATCACATGAACTAGGTCTTTTTTTCCCAAATTAATGTTAATCACTAAAATATCTGTAGTTTTGCGTCATTATCCTTGAAAACCTTATTCTTACCATAATCTTCTTTGTGATAGCCATCACATGCACTTGGTCTTTTTTTTCCGAAATTAGTGCGAATCACCAAGATATCCGTAGTCCTGCGTCATCATCCTTGAAAACTTTATACTTACTTATAATCTTCTTTGTTACAGCCATCACATGCACTTGGTCTTTGTTTCCCAAATTAATGTTAATCACCAAGATATCTGAAGTCTTACATCTTCATCCTTTAAAACCTTATCCTTACCATAATCATCTTTCTTACAGCTATCACATGCACTTAATCTTTTTTGTGCGAAATTAATGTTAATCGCCAACATATCTGTAGCCTTGCGTTGTGGTCGTCTAAAACCTTATACTTACCATAATCTTGTTTCTTGTAGCCATCACTTGGCCCTTTTTTTCCAAATTGATCTTAGTGGTGGTCTTTTCTCATGATCCTCGAATACCTTATACTTACCATAATGTTGGTTCTTGTGGCCATTACTGCATGGGTATTTGTTATTTGGTATCCTTATTCCTATACCACCGTCATGTTTCGCGTAGAAATCACTCGCTCTTTGTTTTCCCAAGCAATGTTAATTGCCAAAATTTGCGTCGTGATCATCGAAAACGTTATACTTACTATAATCTTGCCTGACAGTGTGACAGCAATAATACTGGTTTTTAACAGTCTGGGTGCTGTTTCGCTCAGGTAAATGATTTGTTTCTTACCGTTATCAAACTGATCGTTTTTGTTTGGATATATCGCTAGCCTGATTGAAACAACAGAAAAATTCCCCCATTAGCCGCCCGAACGTTGCAAAAATTTTAAGTATATTGCAGTAAAAAAAAAACATACATTGCCTACTTACGAGGCATTTATGTAATCCTTCCTTTGTTTTGGACTTCCAGGTTAGTCGCAAGCGCTCAATGTCACCTCAAATTTAAACGACGGGAGAATTTTTTTCTGAAGATAGAATGGAGTCTTGATTATTGTGTCATAAAGGAGCTGATCGCATATTTTCGCGCGCGGAAACATTAGGTTTGGGAGAAAGTATTCTAATTTAAACGGAATCTCCACTCTTACACCAAATTCACGCTAAATTGTTGGAAAGAAATACTAGCTTCCAAATTTTGTTTTGAAACTTGGATACAACATTTAAGTCGGTACAGAAAAATTGATATCACTATCGCTTATTTCCGCTTTCAAATTTCCCGGGCGCGGCCATTTCGGATTTGATGACGTGCAATGGTTGCATCATTGCCAGAAAGCAAATGAAGCAGAAAATCCTGTTTGTTAAACAATATTGCAACCATTACACGTCATCAAATCCAAAATGGCCGCGCCCGGGAAATTTAAAAGAGAAAATAGGCGATGATGATATTCATTTTTTGTACACTTAAATGTTATATCCATGCACGTTTTAAAATTTGAAATCTAGAAATTATTGCCTGCAATGTAGCGTCAATTTGTTGTAAGAGTGGAGGTTCCCTTTAAGGACTTGTGGGTTGCAAAGTGAACTAAACAAATATCGTGGTACTTCAATGAAACCTGGATCACAAGACTTTCACGGCGCACGCGCCAATCCAACGAGTTTGCTAGTCCCATTTAAAAATTTTGTGGCGAACGGATTCAAGTGTTAGGAATGCAAACTGTTTAACCTTCACATTTCTATACTTTTGCTAAACTACCGTCCATATAAGAACATCTTCCGCGCACGTGATAATTGATGACAGAAGGAAAAATAGTTATAATGAAACTATCGTAGACCATCATGTGCCGTTTCACTTCACTTTTCACTTCACTTTATTTCGAATATTACAATTATACAATTTAGAAAAATACACAACCCGCATGTAGCAAAGCTAATCGAGGCGGGTTGTGTAGCTTACAATCAAATTTAGAAAAATAAATTATTAGTAATTAAAGTTAAAAAATAAATACATAAATAAATAAACATAAAATAAAATAAATAAATAAATAGGTATACACATACATTCACAGATAGCTAGCATTTACACGAGAAGAGCAAGAACCTTTAAGACAACATGGAACATACGGAACTAATAATAATAGCCAGTTTGGTTAATGATAATTAGAAATTCTTAAGATTAACGTCGGGGCATCAACATAATCATCCTCATCACGAAGCACGGCGAGTAAGTATTGGTGAATTTTGTTTTTGAAAGGTTTTTTCCTATGCTTACGCAAGGCAGGCTTCAGGCAATTCCATAACTTAGCTCCGAAAATGGAAAACGAATTAAGTCGAATACTCAGTCTTGATTTATTAACATATAAGTTACCAGCATCAGAACATCTAGTATTATATGTATGAACGTCGGATGAATAGGTAAAAAGATCACAGATATTCTGAGGCGCAGAATTGGTTGATACGTCGTGCATAAGAGAGCATACTGTTTCAAAATAAAGCATATTGAGGGGTAAGACATTAGCAGAGACAAATAAAGGAATAGCATGAGATCTATTTACAGCAAAGAACATTAGCCGAGGAGCTCGTTTTTGTAAAATAAAGATCTTCCTCAAATAAACCTGTGCCGTTTGACCAAGCCCGTGAACGAAATTCCATGGTAGATGTATATAACTATGCAGAGTTATGTTCAAGTTAGAAGTCGCCGCACTTGCATTCATAGGGAGCTATCTTGTTTTAGGGTTAAACTTTGTTTGTTTGCCTTCTATTTTGTATTTTTACTCAATACCCGATACAACAGGGGTAAGAACTAAGACAGGGGAAGGAACACTTCATTGTTGTCTCCAGAGCCACGTTTCCCGCTAAGGTTATCGAGCTATTTGCGAAGGCACATCTTCCTTTACTCGGATCATCTTATCTTTTTCCCGAAGGCCTGTTTCCAAATATAATGCGATTTTCCCAGCATATCTATCAGAATACTTCAAAGAGAAATAATTGGTCGCAAGAAAACACTTTTAAACAGTCTATGTACTCAGGATGGTACCAGAAGAATATTGTCACCGAGGCAATATCAGAGAATATTCCCTCATTGCTACTGTGCTGTCATGTACTGTCACGAGAACCTGAAAAAAATGTGCTCACGTCTAAGTGAAATTACACAGCTCAACATTTTCCCAGGACACACACACACACACACACACACACACAAAGAAAAACAAATAGCATAAACTCAAAATTTTTATCGAGTTAAATGCCTCGGTTCTCCTCATACTAGCAACGGCCCTGGTACTGCTCTCAGGTGCACGGTCAGTGTTCTACTCGTGAAATTTAGTTTTGGATAACTGAATGAATTCTTGAATACCGCTATCTTAACAGAAACCCGCGCAAAACGAAACCGCCAATACATCGCAAATCTTGTAAAATGTAATAGAAAATATTATATACAGTTTACTTACAAGGGATTTAGGTAATACATGTAGTTCCTTTGTCAGTTTGTTCTTCCAACTTAGCCTCAAGCGCTCAACTTAACCGCGACGTGAAACGATGGCAGGATTTCGTTTGCTGAAGATAGAATGGAATATTTTGTCATAAAGGAGTTGATAGATTAGAGGACTGTGCGCGCGCAACGTTACGTTGTTCCCACCAAGTTTTCGGTCTCAAACCGTGACAAACTTATTTTTGACGGAAGTTTGGTGTGGCGCTTAGACGACGTGTCCGTCTGAGTTTGGACAAGTGCGTTCTGGTTTCGAAGCATTTATTTGCCGTTTCCGCATAAGTTATGACAGGCTACGTTATAATTAAAAATGGATAGAGAATCATTCCGGTTGTACACGCTACTTTACCAATTGCAAAACGAAAGTTTAAATTGTGAGGCTTATTAACCCATTGGCACCCGTGCCGGCCAAAACCGGCCGTAAAAAAACTCCCATGCTTCAAAACATTGCAACTCTCTCAATCGCACGAATATTGCCTTAACTGTTAGTTGTGAGCACGAAATGGAATGCCCTTTAAATTTGGATATCCAATAAATGCAAGAAACGTAGCGATTTTTACCAAATATGGCCTTTTGAGTTTGGACAAGAACCAAACTGGCCGTTTTCAACGTCAAAGAGAAACAACAAAAATGCCCCTTTTTGCCTTCATGTTTTTTAGGGAAATCATCGTCGAAAAACCAAAATTCAACCATCATAACAAAATTCAGTCCTTTTTCTAGCTTAGAAATGACTTTTTTTGTTCACATTCTTCTCCCGAGCGTAGATACAGCCTTTTGTTCCAGTGCATTCGGGCCTTCCCGACATTTTCAACATCTTGAGCGCATTGCATGCTGGGAACTAACGAGAATTTTTGACAGCGCCCGTTCCATCCCCCAATTCTTTCACATAGCCACTTCGACCTACCGCCAAAATTTCCTGCTCGTGGTCATCTTCAGTACACAGAAATTCCAAAATATGTGGCGGTAGGTCGAGAAATTCATCAATAGTCGAGTCCCAAAGGTACTAAGTGTTCGACCGGCCAAATTCCCAGTTCGTCGAGTAACAAGCCAAATTCAACAACAAAGTACATCACCTTGCTCGATTCTTTGAGAAAGTGGACTCTTAGCTACCGTCACGCTTAATGATGCTCATCAGGCAGCCGCTAAAGATGAAAAATGGCTGTAAATTTAGCAGAAATCGCAAGCAAACCGAACTTGGGCCATTGTTGTCGCTTCACGGATAAAAAATAGCTTCGTCAAAATGACGTTTTCAGAAACCTTGAGCCTCCAGTGCCTTAGGACAGCACTACTTTTCCCTGGTAGTTCAAATAAAGAGTCACGAATTGCTATTCATCGTTTATAGGTGGAAAATCACTCCGAAAATGTAAAAACCTGCGGTAGTCAATGGGTTAAAGGTTCTATTTTACTTTCTTACGCACTTTTACTAGATATTTTTCTTTTTTTTTTTTTTTTTCGCGTTCATCGTCAGAGTTGCCAATCCCAAGTAACTTGTAGCTAAACGAGAAATTTTTCCACGCCTCTTCCTTCATCTGTGTACGTCTCTGACTTTTTCGCTCACAAATGTCGCGAAAAAGAGACTACATATCAAGCTATATAGATGCTCAAAGTACGTAAAGTGGAACCGGCGTCCCGGCGAAACTATCATACATTTTCTCACTATAAGAAAATCCTGTTCGTGCTGCCACAATGTTCAATCCCAACCTGTATATTCCTTCATAATTCACCCTTCCGCGCTAGTGCCGCCACCCCGTTAACACGGCCCAACTCCCATGCCCCACTGGTGGCCCTATTTGGGGACTTCGGATTTGACTACGGAGTACGAGATCAAGGACGAGACTTTCAAACTTCCTTCTTTCAAACTTACCCTTCTGTCGTCCAAAAATAATTAAAGGTTGTTTCTAAAGGTAGATTCTAGGCCTATCAAGAAGGCGTTCTTAGGAACTTTCTTGTTTGCATTATTGACTTCTTGAAGTAACATTTCAGTGCAGTGCGAGTCACCCAAAGTACATTGCAAACTCGTCCTCACATAAATAGCTACTCACTGTCAACTGTAACTCATACATTCTTTTAAATTTATTCCCACAAAGCGGGAATAAGCCGTTCTACTACTTCAACCAAAAACTTTTCGTTAAACGGAAAACGCCCCAGTTCACGACTTCCCGAGGACCAAAAATTTTCGCATTCTTCAGTATTCCAGAGGAAGCGCGATAAACGGAAACCTTCATGTCCTGAATATTTTTGCGGTAATCGGATGTGATTCATTCTTAAAGAACTCAAATATTTATGATTCGGTAAAGCAAAGACAGGTTACTCACAAGATGGACTCATGAACTCCATGGTCCGTGTTGCCCTGGCAGAGCTTTGCGCGAATCCAACCAAGAAAATCTATGGTTTCCAGATCCGTCGAAACAGACTTACAGAATATTTGGTGACGTCATAAACAAACACTGGTGTCATCAGATCACTTCGATCTGTGCGCGCGCGATGCCTCTCTCTTTTATAGCATATTAAACAGAATTGCTTGATTCGGATCGGTCGATCGGTCGCTAACATTGATGAAGGGGTAATTCTCAAAACGCCTGACTGTTAATTTTAAGACACTCAATCAAAAATGCGCTCTAAGAAACGATGCTTTGTTTGTATTGGTGTTTTGTGAGGCGCCTGCGGGTTATGTGGTTTGATTGACACCTTTAAAGTGCAACCGCGCACATGCAGTCTGTGAATGTTGAGGTGACGCAATTTTATGGCACAAACCGAAAATAGAATTTGACGACAACACTTGTTGTATATGTTGTGGTTAAATTAATTATTTTTCTCTCATTGTTTTAAGCGAATTATCATACATTACCATACCGAAAAACATTATTACCTACTCGGCTGTGTTTTTCTTGTGTACGACTTTTTGGAATTTTTTTGGTTTTTCAGAATTAAAGTTTGACAAATCATAGTCAAGCACCAATGTTAATAAGCTGTGTGATAACACAACCTCATCAACAGGGCCTCTCCTGGGAGAAATCCAAGATGCTGGACACAGCGCCACCTCTGATTTTTGCCTACATCTACATCTACATATGGTAACTTGCAAAATCACAAGGACCCGGCTACACGTTGTAACATTGTTAGAAGAACACGTCCTAACATTGTTGTAAGAACGCTTCTAACAATGTTAAAAAGCAAGTGTTAAAACAAATATAAAAATAATTTATACACAAAGTTTATGAAAAATAAATGTCAGCAGCTGCTTTAAAGGTGCCGATGCTTGGTTTATCAATTACTTCTAAAGGCACCTCATTCCAGTCTTTAATTGTTCTTGGCCAAAAACTGAATTTTAACTCGTCACACGATGTTTGTATTAGTTTAAACTTCTTGGCATGCGAGTTCCTTGTTGTAGTGTACGTCTGCCTCTGTCTTACTAGAGATCAAGTTGTAATATTAGCTGCGGTTACACTAGCCATTTTGCCCTTGGGTAAATGGCTTTTTCCCACGGGGAAGCAATTTGTTGTGTGTAACCGATCTGCCCAAAGTGTGACTGCCTCCGGGAAATTTCCATGGATACGTCAAAAAGAACAAAAGAATTGCCCATGACAGTTCCAGATGTAAGTCTTACGGTTAAGAGGACCCCAAAGCGGCTCAACCAATCACAAGATTGCCAAACGCAAGGAAACCACGCCAGTGCTGTGATGATATGTGCAAACAACATGGCTGGATTTCGCACAATAATTTATTTTTTTATCGTGTGCAAGAAACGCCAAATGCAAATCAGTATTAGCAGTTTCCCTGTTTTCCTGCAGGAGGCCATTTGCAGTTTGTGAATAACAAAAGTGCCTATTGTGTTATACCTCGTTCTTTAAAGCGTTCCGACAAATGTAAATGATGTGGGCGGGTATTCTGAAGTTGCTCCCACTGGCCGTACTTGTAGCCAAGCCGAAAGCACCAGCAGTAGCGGGTCTTTACCAAGTGAATCAACTGAAGCGAAAAGCCAGCTAAAGCAAGCGCTGTAGCTGGTCAAAGCATCACAGATGAATTTATTCATTAGTGCAGGGAAGCCAGAATCGATACATCGAAAACTTTAGTACAGATTAAGGCTTAAGGAAAAACGGAGAGGTATATTCGATAAATATAAATAAAAGTGTCAGAGGCAACAACAATTGGACCGGACGAGACCGCAAATCCTGCGAATTTTACGATGACATCGCTGAATTCATGGTCAGCTCAGACAAAGCCAACCCTAAATTTGTGGAGGAAACCAACGTGGCTTAACAAAAGAGAAAAGGCGATGAAGAAGTGGGTGGCGAGAAAGGCGATTGTGTAGCAACAACTGCTGATCCTATTAGCGATACGGAACCAGGAGAAGACGACAACACTAAAATCAAACAACCAAATCAAAAGAAAAATCAATCAGGTCTTCAACGAAAAAAGCGAAACGATGTCGAGTGTCGAAGAGCCGTGACAATTACCGAAATCAAGCAAAAGTAAAATTCATAGTTCAGATCTTCCATGTTTACAAGGAAGTTTCCCGTCAAAACAGATCAACGTTTATCTTGCCCTTGGGTAATTTACAAGCGTGTAACCGCAAACGGCGAGTCGATCATAACCCAAGGTAAACCCAACCCAAGCCATAACCCCAAGGCTCCCCATGGGTAAGAGGTCTAGTGTAACCGCACCTATTGTAGCCTGACATGCCAGGGTCCTTATTGGGTACAAGAAGAATACATGCAAAGAATAGATCTGGAAAGCCCAGCAAAGCCTGAGCTCCCCTGCTCCAGGCCTCACTGGGCAAGTCAATGGTTTTCAACTTGTTACCGCTTCACTTGTCCAATATCTTACTAACCACACTTTCTTGCATTTCATTATCCCCCCCCCCTCCCCAACACTATGTACAGTAATGTAAACATGGAGAACTTTTAAATTGATTTCCTTTTTTATTAAATCAATTAGCAATCACTCCACTAATGCACACTTCTGCAGTTTACAGTGGAAATAATAAAATTTGTTAAGCATCTTTTTGTGATAAATACACATGTTATTATGTGAACACTCCATTCAGACTTGATTAACTCCATAAAGCTCCAAAACTATTTTAGGTTTATGTACACAAGGTTCAAACCTGATAAATAAAGTTTCCATAATTGAAATTTGAAAAAAAATAATCTCATAATTTAAATAAAATCTGTTCAAGTTTTTGTACACCTGTAACACACTGTACGAAGAATCAATTGTGCAGACATGAAGACTGAATGAACTCATAACATGCGACATTTTTGTTCCCACAAATGATGGTCACCATAAAATCATACCAGCCAAAAAATTTCTCTTCCACTTCTCACTGTTAATGGTTCACAAACACTGAAAACACTCCATTTCAAAACAGCAGTTCCCTAGGCCATCACAGAGAGGTATAATTCACACCAAGTCATGGCCAAAAGTTTGTTAAAAATAGCCCCCCTTAATGAACCATCTCAGAAATTTCAAACCATCCACGACAGGGCAAATTAAACAAGTAGACCTCAATCCATTAATCTTTCTGGGTTATAATGTAAATTTGGGGCTACAGAGATGATGGCACTCAAACACCTCCATCTTTATATGCAACCCTGCTATGTTTACACCGCTTTTACAACTAAATGCAAGTTCGCATATGACCCAAATTATTTTTGTGGTAGATCACTCAGTGCCCTTAATATTTGATTAACATGGGAGAAAGGAATGTTAATGGGCTACGCAGCCTTGGGTTGTAGGGAGCTATAAAATGTATTCAGCTTTGACCTAAAGCCCCAGAATGGTTTTGACAGATCCAGTGAACTACCATCATTACTACCTTGTGAGGGGGATGTTTTAGAATGAACAGTGATTTCTTTCAACGTCTTCCTTATCTCTCCAATTACCACCTTCTGGTCTAACTGTCCCTGGCTGGCCTTGAGTGTTACCTTATTGAAAGGAAAAGCAAGAATACAGTTACCAATCTCAGGTTTTAAATTTTCACAAGTCTTGTTGTTTCTGCACTGAACAGTGGTGGAGACCTTCAAGGTGTACTGTGAGGAGAAACAATACAAGTTACCTGTGCTTGAGTGGGAGGGAACATGTTTATCAACTGTTTTGAGTGAGCTGAGTGACGATATCTCTGAATTGTAACGACGCCTACGCGCATGAGAGGAGAGCCTGCTGCTTCTGCAGTCAGCTCTGGAAAAGTCCATTGATGTCAAAGTTTGCCTTTCACTTCTTTCTCTCAATGGTGGACTGACTACCTTCTCATCGCTTTCTGAAAGAACTGTAACTCCAATTTCATCCTCTACAGCTTGCTCCAAACAAAATGACTGGCTTTTCTCTGAGAGAGCAATGCTCTCAGTCATGGTTTTAAAAGCAGACTCCCCATCTTTGGTGGTGTAATTAAGAGGTACCTTGGTCTCATTCAAGTCTCTTTTTTCTACATCTGAGTTTGACAGACACTCCTCTGATGTACTCATACTCTGATGACATGACAGACTGTTCTTAGGGTGTGGTGTTTGGCACCTTTGGATTGACTTCTTTCTCTTGTCATCTCTATGCCTTAGAGTTTTTCCAGGCTTTTTGTTCACCAGTCCTATTTGAGTGCAATGTTTCCATCCTTTCATAAAAGGATTCCTTGAGTCAGATTCAGTTTCTGAAGTAGAAAAATTCAAATTGCTTTTGGAGTTCTGTGGAGAAACAGGATTTGAAGAGATGGCTTTGTCAAGTGAACTCTTTGGAATGTAGTCCTTTACATTTCTGCCTTTAAAACCTGTCTTCTTAGACTGTGCATTCTCCTTCACCTTCCTTCCACGTTTAATGTCAGCCTCACTAAAGTCCAGAACTTCAAGAATATCATTCAACATAGGTCTCTTAACAAGGTCATCTTGAGTGCAGTCATTACCCAGTGCTGGTGAAAAATTCACCTCCAAGAGCCACGGCTTCATTTTTTCATCAACAAGGATGTCGAAACCAAACATCTCAAAACAGTTAGAGGTATCTCTGGGTATATCTTGGACTTGTGACAACAGAGTAAGGATGATGACTGATGTGATACGATGCCATAGCAAGCAGTCATCAACGTTGTGCTTGCATAAGTAGACTCGCAATTGACTAAGGGTCCATTTGCAGCCAACACCAACACTCTCCTTTTCCACTGAATACTGGGGACCACTTTTATTGATAGTGGTGTTTGTAAGATGCGAAAAACGATTATCAAGTTTGGACAAATCAAACCGTTCAGTGCTGAATCTCACGATGCCTTCATGGTAGATATACAGTCGGAAAGGGTGGAATGACGTCACTATGGCATACAAGCGTAGATCAAACTTGTAACCGGAAATTAGAAATGGCTTGATGACATACTTTTGTACCACAACAGCACAGTCATAAGTTAAGTCATGCAAATCTTGGAAAATAAAAATCCCTCTCCCACAAGACTGCTCAGTGGGTTTACAAATCCAGTAATTCGATCTTTGGTCAGCATTGTGCTTGGAAAATTCTGCCACAAATTTTTTGTACTCGTTAGGAACGATAAAGGTGCGGGGAAAAAATTCAAAAACGGATCCTCCATAGGACGTTTTCATTCGCCTGAGGTTCCTAGCTAAACCGTCTTTCTTTGTGATGTTAGCAGATTTTGGAAAGTGGTTTAACCGCTGCCAAGGACAAGAATTTTCGTATTCACTCGACGTAAAGCCCTGAGTTTTCCACCACAAATTCCAGCCTCCATCTGCATCGCACTCGTCTTCGCTATACTCTTCCCAGCCACGTTCTAAGCACACTTCCCTAAGAATGTCTGGTGCTTTATCGCACAGCCGGAAAACCACGGAATCCATTGAAAACTGACAGAACTTCTGGGCTTCCAAGCGTGAAAGGTAAATTTCAGGAACATCCTTTGTCAATCTTTTCAGCGACAGTCTGGCACGAAGCAATTAATCTTAAAACGCAGATTAACAGTTTGAAAGCCAACGCTGACATGGCGTTTGTCTCAACTCGCAGATTAATAAACTTTCGACGATTCATATTCGAACAGGTGATAAAGAATCAAACATTTTATTTCTAAAGAGTTTGTGACGTAACAGGGCTCAGGAATTTTTTCTAATTTCCTTGTGGTCAGGAGACTAGTAGTGCCGTCATGTAGCAGCCATGACAGATCTCCTCAATTAGGCACATGGGTCAAAAATGGCGGCCGGTGCAGATGAACTAAGTCAAATGTCCTGTGAGGATTTTGGGCAGTTTAAGGTGATTACCTTTATAATTCGGGTTTTTTTGTGAATTAGTTCACGACGGCAAACTGTATTTTAGGTAAATGGCGGCAAACTGTCATTTAGGTAAATGGCAATTGATAATGAGGGTGGATGTGTGCGATCAATGAAATCCTAGCATCATAATGATTAAGCACGTAAAGATGTAGTTTTAACCTCTTATTTCAAATGCTTCCAGTTGATTTTACCACATTACATCTACCTAGCAACCTATAAGTTACACCTTTCCCAATTGTAACCAAATAGCAAGTGCTGATATTGATGCCCTTTTCCAGACGTCCAGGCCTTTAAATGTTGTTTTCTACAGATTCTATGATGGATGTTGTAAATTGAACCAGTGATTTGAGAGCCTATTGTATGTGGCAGCAGTGAAATGTAGCATGGTCCAACTGAATTTATGCTTGGAGCCAGAAGGGGGTGTGGAGGGGGTGTAATACCTTTTTGGTATGTGGTGTGATGTTGTGACTCTGAAACCCCTTACTTACATGTATAACAGAGCAACCACATTGTGTTGTTTCAGGAAATATCTACACTGCTCCCTTGGAAAGTTTCATGGTTTAGATCCCCATCTCTCCCCTTCCCCTCTGGAAATCCTAGTATGTGAAAGGGATGTGTCAGGAAGGGGTGGACCGGTTTTTTAACACAGTAGTTTTACCGAATTTTACGTATGGCCTGTCTGTATATGGGGCATCTGACTCTGATCTCACTGCTATACAATCATTTTTAGACAGAAGTTTTAAAAGGAAATATATATCGGTTAAAATAGACATTCGTAGTATTTTAGAAGAATCGGACTTGAATTTATATAAGTCATGCTCTATTTATATTAGTCCTTGTCCTATTTCCTGCATATTACCAAAAGAAAAGGAAACAAATTATAACTTAAGGAAAACATCTGTAAAGTGCCCAGTAGTTAATACCGAAAGGTTGAAAAATTCGTATGTAAATAGACTGATTTTTAAATATAGTATTTAGGTTGCTAGATTATTGATGTTATTTCTACATTATTGATGTTATTTTGTAGCTATAGCTGTAATTTCTTAAATTTGATATTTGTAACTCGAGATATGTGCTTTTATCACGAGATAATAAAGATTATTATTATTATTATTATTATTATTATTATTATTACCTATAAAAACGTGATAAGTAAGAAAACTTCCTCCTCTGAATTTCCAGTGACCTTGTGTGGGGGAGGTGAAGATATTTTCTAGAACCACACATTTTAATAACTGCCTAAGTAGTGTTCATCACTGCGATGATTACTGTTATCTTCATTCTTCACATTTTAAACTAGATAACACTGTCTCACTCTCAATTTCACAAATGACCGCTTACAAAAAGAAGGGAGAAGAAATAGGGAGATTTCGAATCTCAGAATTGAGATGTCTATACCCTGTTATGAAATAAAACATTAACTGTTTGAATAATTCAGTACATTCTGTTACACACATCCCTGCTCCATGATATAGTACTTTTGTACCCGTATCCCATCTCAGAGCCCATGCTGCAGCCCTAAATATATGTCACACCTTAATGAAAGTACAGTAGTTTTTAGGCAGTGTTTTGTTTATGTTGTGGTTCAGTTTTATCCTTGGTTTGAATTTTTCCTCCCTTTGTTTTTGGGTATGGCAATGTTTATGGTAATGTGTGATAATTATTATGAAATGTGTTCATCATCGTGGTTTCAAATGACAGCTGAGTTAATCTTTTGTCTCACTATTGAGTCACAAAGATGTGGATTGCGACATTTCGACTGCTATACTGCTGGTCTTCATCAGGCGATGGTGTCGACTGGCTGCGTGTGAGTACAAGAAGCACCATGTGATAATTAGTTTAAAACTAAGGGAGAAAAAGTTTAAACCAAGGATAAAATTGAACCACAATATTTACACAGTCATGGTTTTGTTTCAGGAAGCCTTAAAGGTTTTAAGGCTTATTGATGATAAAATCATCTATGAGTTGAATAAAAGTGTTCCCACAGCTTCCTTCTCTGGAGAAATCAGTGCAGAGCAGAAATGTCATGAACTCTACAGCAAGGTAACAGTGTTCAGCTTGATGTTTTTGCCTACAAGTACCCAAATATGTTCTGTTATATATTTCTATATTATGTACTTGAATTTAGTTACTCCTCTTGAGTAGATAATTTGTGATTTTAACTTCCTGTGCACTAAAATATACACTATTTTGTGGCAACAGCTCCTGGCTGGTTATCAAACAAGAGATCAGGCAATAAAGAAGTGCATAAATTTAGTAAATGAAAATGCCCAACAGCTTCGTGAAAGAAGAGATAAGAATCCAGATGATACCAATGTGATGAGAGACCTTAGGAAGGAACAAACAAAGGTAAGAAATTGGTACCACTTTAACACAGGGGTGATCATATATCACTCATTTACTACTAAGAAAGTAGTACTTAAGACTTGAATGTGTTCTTTAATTAAGATACTGTATTTTCTTTGATTCTGATACCTCTCAAATACAACCAACATTAGTAGACATTCTGAGTTTGTCAGTGAGGCTTAATATGTCTGACGAGGATTAGTTTGTCAGTTACATGTAGCCTTGTCAGATGTTGATAAGAGCTGCATGCTATAAAAGTTATAATTTTCGATGGGGGAGGGGACAGACTGGTCTAAGTTGACTTTGCTTCTTTTGGGGAGGTTTGTTCTGGTTACTGTATTTTGATGCCATCAAACATGGTACAATCACCAGTTGAGATTCAGGGTTGTGGTTTGTAATATTTTCTGTTTTTTTTTTTTTTTCTTAAAAATATTTTTCAAAACAGGCAGATTCATCATACCATCATCATCATCATCATCATCTTCATCATTGTCAACATTATCCATTATTTTCTCATAGTGGAGAAATGGGCTTCCATGCTTTTCCTTTCAGCTGTAGCATTTGCCTTAAGCTTTTCTAGGTAAGGAGTGATTCAAAGTGAAACCATCATGGATGCAGATAATTATGAGTGAAAAAAAAGTAGAATATCCTTTATATTTCCTTGTTCTTCTTTTTTACAGCTTAGGTTAATGCAATCAGAACTTAGTGTAGAAGAGGTTATACGACAGCGTACTGTCAAGGTAAACTCCATAGAATATTGTGTTATTACAGGGTATTCTCTGTCATTTCCACTGATTTGGCATTGTTCAATGGTTTTACCAGTTCGTTAAAGGGAAAATGAAATCCCTTGACTCTATACGAAATAATTTTTTCAGCAAATAATGATGATGTAATTAATAACCTGTTTTTCTAAAGAGCCCTTGGGGGGTGAAGGCTTATTTGAGAGAGGGGTTCTTAATAGAGGACTTACAGTAGATCAGTTGCTGCCTTATACAGCTAAACAGATTTCTCTCTCTGTTGACTTTGCTAGTGACATAGGTCTTAAACTTACCATCTGAATGTTAAATAGTTTTTGTACTGCATCTTTGTTTCTTTTTCCTGTTGGACATTATATCCTAATTATCTGCTTACTTTTTACTCTGCAGGTTTTTAATGAACGATGTTGGAAATCATTTAAGCCACCACAATGACACAGATGTCAATCATTTAGGGGAGCACAACTTTAACTCCTTTAGGACTACAATAAAATTCTTTGAGTCATTATTTACTTCAAATGCAGATATTCATTTCCAAGTTGTATTAAAATTGTCTACATTTTGCTTATGGTTTATTTAGTTTTTGGCAACTATTCTTAACTATTAAAGTTGCTTGAAGAGTTGGCATGTTACATTAAAATGTAACTGAATGTGCTTTTCAAAAATATGCACACCCCTCTTAGTCATGAAAGGTCACTGCAGTTTTGGAGGGGGTTCTTAGTTCTCACGAAAAAAGTTTGATGTCAAATTGGAATTTCCATGGGTGTGGTTTGAACCTGAAACATTTGATTAGAGTGGTATGAATATTAATTTTTGCTACATACTTTAAATATCAAACACAATTTCCCCTTCCAAATCTGTCAACTAATATCTATTAAACCAGGTATTTAGTTGATGTAACCATGCCTTCATGCAACTGAGTTTATAAACTTTTAGGGACACTTGGTTCACTAAGGGTTTGAGTTCTGATAATGCTGTCCAGATATTTTTGCCAGTCTCTGGGATTTCATAGTGCAAGGCACAATTCATTTTTGCAGTTGGACCTGTTCACTTTTCACATTGAAAACTTTATCCAGAGCTAATAAGGAGCCACAGTTGTTGCTGTATTTTACATCATTTTTTTAGCTTGGGGCAGGGGTTTCAGTAAGTTTTGTAATAGCCCTCTGAGCTAACTAAAGTAGGCAGCAACCTGATGAATTTTTTAAATAAATTGAGTGAAAATACGGACATGGTAGGTGGTGGTAAGAGGTACCTCTACCTAGTTAGCTTACGAGATTGGCAGTCTTCTGTTCATGTGGTTCCACACAGTCTATCAAAGATTAGTATAAATCTACTTAGCTTTTTATCAAAAATGCTGTTCTCTTACTGGCTACGCTACTCGCTGTCTATTAATTTTTGTTGTTGATAGTCAGTAGTGGTTGTCAACAAAATAGCAGCTGCTGCTTCACATTTTCAAAGTGTTTAGTTTTTAGGTTCCCCTAAAACGTTGTTACTGGGTTATACCAAATCAAGTTATCCCACACCCAAGGCAGGTAATAAGGAGTTTCTCATGAGCAGGAAATGGCTCACAAAAGGTTATACAGTGTATTATTTTGTATTGCTCCTTCATTAATTTTGTTCAAATCACCGATATGTGTGTGAATGTGAAAATAAAATAACCCATTGTACAGTGTTTTGGGGGCTTTTGGTTAGTGTTCATTATGGGGACCACCTTTAATCAGAATCATCTCCCCAATACACCCTCTCCATACCTGCTCCCAGTGCACTTTCATAAGACCCACATTGACCTTTGTGGATGTCTCTTATAGGCAGATTTGATCATCTTTCTTGGTGTCTTTTGGTACATTCAGTATGAAATGACAAACATTGACAAACTTGCTCATTTTAATGTCTTCCTCGCTGTCTTAAAATCTTTAATATAATCATGTGTAAGTGGGCACTTGATTTTGGTGGTAGATGAGATATCTGGTCTGCTTTTCAAGATTCAATTGCCTCTTGATGCTACCCCCAAACCAAAACTAATGAAAAAGGCACTTGTCAAAGAAAACGTATCTGCAGAATTTCAGTGGGTTGTGCTCACCAATGTACAGCTCCGGCAACAGAAAATGGAATAAAGAGAATTTCCTAAAGTTTATTAATTTTAAAACAATTCCAAAATACACATATTTCACATCAGGTTGATGCTATGTTATATAGGCCTTTTACAATCATTCAAATTGTGGAGAGGTTTGAAAAAATATGCCTTCATTGAAAATACTTAAGGTCATCCTCATCCTTCATCTCAGTCTTGATGGCAGAAAGTTCAAGGGTTGATCCAGCTTGCGGCAAAGTCCTATACACACGTAAATGGACAAAGGAGCCATCGCCAACATCAACCTGGCAACAAAATAACCACTTTCAATGATAAAACTGTGATCTTCCCTGACCGACTGTAATTTTTAAGTCTTAGCTTTTAAGTACTAAGTTTAATGCACACGGCTCTTTAGAAGACCACTTTTTATTGATAAGGATCCTGTGGGTAAATAAAATTATTATTATTATTATTATAAATTAATGATTATTATAATAATCTTGTAATTAATAATTATTGTTAAATAGTTTTGTTACCCTTAATTATTCTTGTTAATATCTCACCTTGTTAACTATTTAATAATAATAATAATAATAATAATAATAATAATAATAACGATTTATTAGTAGTACTTCCACAAGGTGGCTCTGCATCTACTAATTACAAATCTCAAATCAAATCAAATTAAATAAAATGTTGGTTTTGAGGAGAGGGGAAAACCGGAGTACCCGGAGAAAAACCTCTCGGAGCAGAGTAGAGAACCAACAAACTCAGCACACATGACACCGAGTCCGGGAATCGAACCCGGGACACATTGGTGGAAGGCGAGTGCTCTCACCACTGCGCCAACCCTGCTCATTTTAATTTTAATCCGCACTGTACAACTGACGATGGATGATGTCTCATCCGAAACATGTCTTCATTAAAAAATGAACTTTAAAACCATCATGTGGTTTATCAAAGCCATATTATTATTATTATTATTATTATTATTATTATTATTATTATTATTATTATTATTATTATTATTATTAGCAAGCTGTGGATATATGCTCTAGTGAGACACATACATCGACAGTATGTTCACATATTGGAAAAATAGTCATTGTGTTCATTGAAAATAGTTTACTGTAATTGATATAAATATCAGCCTAACCTCAGTTGCGGGTGGCGTGGAGGGTTGGGGTATTTTGGGAGTAGGGCTTATTTTCCCATATCATTATGGCCTGCAGAATTTCAGAACGAAGATAGTACCTCACCATAAGGATGAAAAACAAAAGGGTAACAATTTTCCGGTTTCTAGTAATGTAGATAGGCATGCTCAACAAGTGACTCGATTCTTGCCAAAACGATTGCCGATAATTTAGTCTTATTATTGATGATTATTATATCGATGGAATAACCTTGATGAAGAAATTTGTTCCCGCTACGACTTGTGTCTTGTAAGATTTGGCCTGAAACTGGCCGAATTTTGCCCCTGCCTTTGCCTCGGCCGCGCTCTTCACCTGTTGGGAAACCATAAGCTTGGTTAGTAGGGGAACAAACGTCTTAATTAATAAAACTAAGCGCCCGAATAATGTGATGGTTAAATATATCAACAGCATCCAGTTATAATAATAATAATGTATTTTGTGGTCCACTAAATGTGCTGCAATTCTGCAACCAAGGTTTCTCTTCAAAGCTCAAGACGACCGTGCAACATCTGATTTCATTTTTTTTTTAAAAGACTGTCACACCACACAAATACTAAAGAATGTTGAACAAACCTCATCGCAAATCTTTTGCACTTCCTCATCGGCCAGTTTAAGCTCACCGAGTCCACCACACATGGCCATTTTGATATAGACCGGTCTATCTATACAGGAGAAGGAGCTTTGGAAAAATATTTTACAGGAAAACTTCCAGCTAGAGGAAGTGAAATTAATATTAAATTTCACGTGATGCTGGAATACTCCCGTGACAGACAGCTGACTGGAGAGGTAACCAATCCTAAACTAGGTTGAGTGGTTACCAAGTTTGCCGGCTTGGTTACCAAAAAACATGGCGGACGGCAATGGAGAAAAGAAGTTACAGTGGAAAAAATCCGAGAAAAGTCGAAGGATAAAACGCAAAGAAGTGTGGGCAAAGGAAGAAAAAGAGATAAAAGAGTTAGAGGCACGTTGTAGAGATGTAAGTTCTTTTTTCTTTGGCAAATTTCCTGTTCATAAGTGTTATACTCAGTGAGTACATGCAGGCATGTACAGGGAAGATTTCCTCACAGAAAAAAAAATTAACTGAATACAATTGCGTTGGGAAATGCATGCATTACCAATGAATAGCGATAACTAGAAACCTTTCGTGGGTCACCTCATCTCAGACTATGCTTATTAACTAAACAGAGCCCTTTAAATAATCTACCACATTCCTAGTTATGTATCAGTCAATTCCAAAAGCGCCCCCCCCCCCCCACCCCAGGCATACACCGGGTATTTGACCAGAGGGTAGCCCCAAACAGCAGGGAATTTGACCCGACATGAGTCCCCGCCTGATGGGGCATTTCACTATTGGCTAAACACTGGTCAGTGGTCACCATGTAAAGGATTTTGTGCATCTCACGCAAAAATTCATTCATTCACCATGGGAGGACGCTTCGCTCCCTTCAATCTTTGCTCTGTTTCTGTTATAATAATTCAATATGCCTTTATTCAAAGTGTGGAGTGAGGACAAAACAGTCAGAAAAGGGTTTTTAACGAGCACGTTTTATCGATTTCATCTTTGTTTGCCTTTTGCAGCTTGATTCCTCTGCTGTTGTGTCCAGATTTTCAGATTTACCACTATCACAAAGAACACTTCTAGGTACAATACCAGCTTGATTTATTACCTACAGCTATACATAAGAACAAAACCGCAGTGCCCTCAAAATCCAGTCTGCATTCAGAGGCATTGCATTCTCTTCTTGGTGCGATTGTGCTTCTCACCAGTTTCAGACAATTATTATATTTCTCACTTAGTATGCGCACTTTGCAGGCTATGTTCTACAGTACGGCCCTCTCGACTTCAACTAGTTTTCTTTCCCACACGCTGGATCAACCTCAGAGATATAATAAATATCTTACTAACCTTGTTTTCTCGGTCCGTACTGTAAGTTATGGATCCTCGTTTTCTTTTCCTTTTTTTTTTTTTTAATTTAATTAATTTTTTTTTTCGTGCTTAGGCCATAAATCAACGGGGAAAAACTTGGTCCATAATTTACAGTACGGACCAAGAAAACGAGGCTAGTAAGAGGTATTCACAGTTGTTTGGACAACTGTGGGTTGAACCCATGAAATCCAGCCTCACCAATGGTGAAAAGTTTGCCCCTCGTTAGCTGCTGTTCACTCATTAAATTTCTTGGTAGTGTTATTGCACTTAACAATTTTAATAATAATAATGATAATAATAATAATGATGATGATGATGATGATGATAATAAGATGATGATGATGATGATGATGATGATGAAGAGAAGAATTTACATGTTTCCAAGAGCTCAATGACCCTTTACAATGTATTAGATTATTTGTAATAAGAAAAAATAATGAAATTATCATTATTCTGAAAAGAAAAAAGTATAAATTATGTGACTTATCAAAATTAAATAAAAATCTCGGCTATAATTCTTTTAAGCATCATGAGTTACTTTTGACCGTTTTAAAGAGACCCTGAGAAGCTTTAGTCTGGTGAGGACTCAGTAAATAAATTATTTTATTTAAGTGGGCTAAGTTTATTGGACATTTCTTTCTTCAAAAGGTCCTAAACCCGTTTCTTTCTCTCCAAGACAAAAACAGTATTTTATTGGGTTTTCAAGCAAACATTGGCATAACAATTTTTCTTAAATTCGTCAGGTTTACAAGGAGCTGGTTATCAGATTCCAACTGATATTCAGAGAGTCGGAATACCATTGTCATTGAAAGGCTGTGATGTACTTGGAGCAGCAAAAACTGGCTCAGGAAAAACCCTTGCATTTCTTATTCCTGTAAGACCACTGTTCAACATGTTTTACTCTTTAACTGACTCTAATTTATAACTGTGAGTACAGTGCGACCTCTATTAAGCAGCGACCCTTCATTAAACAGCCACTTTGTAAAGTCCTGAATTATTTGTCACTAAAATGCTGTATTCAATACCTCTATTCAATGGCCACCTCTATTACCAGTAAGCGGCCGCGGCCACCTTTTTGCTGCTGCAAGGTTATTATTATTTTATTGCTTTTTTACCTCTATTAAGTGGCCAGCAAATTATCTTTGCAAGCAAAATGGTGACAGGAAGAAGGCAGTAAGAATGGGATTACGGATAACAAAAAGACCTGCAATTTAATCTCCATTGTAATGACAAGTCACAAGCCACGCAAAAATTAATATATACACATGAAAATCTTTCACAGACAACACTTGCACTGTTTTAGAAGTACAGTACAACTTTACACTGACTGGAAATGCGCCAATACAGAGCACTTGATGTTTCATTACGTATTTTGTCAAAAAATCACATTGACTGCCATTTCTACCCAATTTTTATTTTACCTCTACAGTGTATTAAACAACCAACCTCTATTAAGCTGCCAGTTTTCAAAGTCCTGAGGGTGGCCGCTCAATAGAGGTCGCACTGTAATAGTAAGTGTTGATGATAAAATTTTAATTTATGATGGTAGAAATCTACCATCTTAATTCTTGAGTAAAGAGGTTTGTCAGTTTGCTAATAAAAATAGAACAACTCCAGCTGTAGATTATATAGATTACCAGTATTTCTCAACAGGTGGTTGAAGCGCTATGGAGGCAACGATGGACTTCAGTAGATGGTTTAGGTGCTCTGATAATCTCTCCCACACGTGAGCTTGTAAGTAAAATGTATAGATGATACTACACACAAATTGAACTACTTCTGTTAGACAAGAACTTGAGGAGAGAATGATGCCAAAAACCAGCCCTGCCTCTCTTGTTGCAGCGCTGTCAAAATGTGCCAACGGCCAGCAAATTTGCTGCCTACAGTCAATTATTTGCTCCTTATTTCACACTTGGACTTCACTGTGAGTTTTCTAGCAGGCAAGGTTTGCTGGTAATTGCTGCCTACTACTCCAGCTATGCTGCCCACTACCACAAAACATTTTGACAGGACTGTTGTTGGTTTTGATTGCTTTGCTGGAATCTACATTGTATCCCCAAATTCTCATACAAAAGTCAAGCTTATTCTATTGTGCCTTTATTAATGCCAACTCAAATTTGCTCAGATTTGTTCTTAATCTTGTTTTAAAGGCATATCAAACATTTGAAGTGCTTTGCAAGATTGGCAGCAAACATGATCTTTCAGCTGGTCTCATAATTGGAGGAAAGGTATGGTGGATTTTGTAACTACATGTACCAGTACTTTTCATGGTCTCTTCCTTGAATGATCACCTACATGTACCATTATTTTGATTGTGTGGCTACACATTGTATCACCTCTACATGGTTTTGACAACTTCTTGAAATGTTTTCAATAATGAAGTAATGTTTGCTGTGAAATGGATTCCATCTGAGTAACCCTGTCAATCCAAGAACTGGAGGAGATCGAGTTGTGTGTACTGAAATGAGGAAGTACAATCTTGGCCAATATAACTATGTGTTCCTCACCAACCTTACTTAGGTGACTTCTCCTTTTTCCCACCCCTTATTCAATGTAATCATTGAATTTAGGAAGCTGCCTTTGCTAGGAAAATGTTTAGCAGGCAAAGTTATAGGTTGTGTTGATTCAAAAGAGTTGGGTTTTTGAAACTCAGTTTATTGTTTGCACACAGAAAGAATTTGAAGCTTAAAGTGCTACTATGATGAAATTCACATCTCTCCTATCTAAGCCATTTTAAAATAATTTATGATTATGAACATGTAGTCTGTACAAGAAGAATGCTGTTTACTATTTTCGAATATCTCTTTTTCTGTTCCTGAAATATTAAAGTTTTTAAAATATGCAAATTAGCCAAGTGATGACGTCATAATCTCAACTGAATTTTGATCAAATACATGTATGTTCAAACAAGATATCTCAGCCAATTTGTATCAGAAATGCTTGATTCTTGGCAGTAAGATTCTTCTAGATGTGCTTGCCAAGATGAGCTAACCAATTTTGTTACCATGGCAACATACAGGGTTCCAGACTTCCCTGATATTAGGGAGTTTAAGAAATGAAGGCGCGATGGCAACGAAAGCGTCATTTCAAAATAATTATGGTCTTCTTGTTAATGCAGCACTTTTGCAATTATTCCAATTGAAGGGCTGGGGGCATAACCAAGCCAAATGACTGTTAGGACTTTTTTTTCTTTTTTTGTTCCAAATTAGCTGAACTTTTGCATGTGGCCTTTGATTTGATAGGAACAAAATTGCCCCAAATTTTTTGGGGCCAGTTTCCATTTCTTTTACAAGAAAAACCGTATGCAAAAAAAGGTCCTTAAAGTCATTTGGGTCAGTTATGCCCCCAGCCCTTCAATTTGTTCAACTTGTAAAATGGCGGCAAACTATCCAGGAACTAACTTTCAATGAACGGCATTAAAATAAAGAAAAAGAAAGAAAAAATATTAATTAGCATCGTATGCTCACCTTCTTGCCAAAACCTAAAATTTGGTCATTTCACGTTGTTGGTTTGCACAGGACAGCAAAGAAATGTACATGTACCAAAATGTAAAATGCATGTGCAGAGCTTATTGCTTTTGCTCATTGAACCTATTGTTTTGTGACATTCTCATTTACATTCCTGTCCTCGTGTTTTTTAAACTCCTTATTAAGGGCTTTGCTGGCCACCTTTGGTGTTCTATTTCAATATTTGCCATTGGTACCTCATCTGCATGATCAGCAAGCATACATGTATAATACAGGGCTTCTGATAGGTCGTGGAAAAAAAAGTTAAATTTCGTGGGATTTTCAGGGGCAAATTCGCAGAAAAATCAGCCGATATTGCGAAATTTTTGCGGGAAAAAAGTACAAATTTGCCAAAAAATCAGCTGATTTTGCGGGATTTTAGCAGAAAAAAGTCAAATTCACGGAAAAATTGGCCAATTTTGTGGGTTTTTTACTGAAAAAAGTCAAATTTCAAGGGATTTTCAGGGGCAAATTCACAGGAAAATTGGCTGATTTCACAGGAAATTTCAGGGGCAAACTTCGCTGAGAAGCAATAAGTAAAAACATCCGATTTCGTTGAATTTTTTTGGGAAATTTTGCTAAGATCTATCAATTTTGCATCGATATGACCAACGTTGTTTAACATTTTTTCTTACAGAGATAATCATTTGCTCTTTCAACAACAAAGCGCTCGAGAAATGGACCAATGGCAAGGCATTTTACATCGTGGCCAGTGCCCAGTTTTTCACAACATTAATCTAAGAATGCCTGGTAGTTTTGGGATGTTGTTTACTCGTTGAGGTGATGAAATTTTAAGATAAATTTGGACATTTGTGGTGAATAAAACAAGTCTAATAGCCAAGATAAGTATCAAATATGTTTTTTCAACATGTATTTGGTAAAATTTCTGGCGGATTTTGCGGTACACTGTATCTTGCGTTTTTTTGGGGATTTCGCGCACTTACCTGAATTTCGCTGGTCCGCAACTGAGCAAAATATCAGAAGCCCTGGTAATAGGTCTAGTTCATGGCCTTGCTAAATGTTTTTTCGAGGTAAAAACCACTGAAATATTGAAACCTTATTTTGCCAACCACTTTTCAATGGTCTCTGCTGGAAATTGACCGAGATAGCTCTATTTGTATACTTGACGTTACATTTGGTTGTGTCTATGATGTCATCAGTTATCTCATTTGCATATTTTACACATTTTTCAAACTTAAAAAAATCCAGAACCAATGCAGCTACCGTATTTACCTGTGTATAATGCTCACTTTTTTCCTAAGATTTTTTACATGAAATTTGCGCTGCGTATTATACACAGAACCTTTTGTTCGCTTCCCTAATTTGCATACGCATGTGGTTAACAAAGGATAAAAAACTAGTAAACAAGAATTCAAAAGGCTGTTGTCCATGCCGTTGTTATAATAAACAAGCAAATAACCTATCACAGCTGCTTTTAAATTACTGCCGATAAACTGACTGGAAAAACCGTGAAAAACCGGCCAGATGTTCTGTGACCAGATGCTAAAAATTTGCATACAGACGAAACAAAATATCCTCTTATTTCCATATGGTAACGAAACGCACATTTTGTGAGCCAAAGTTTGTTCAAAATTATTTTGCTCGAAGTACAGCAGCTCAGAACGAAGACAAAATAAGTGAGGTATATTTTGCAGGGGCTGTGGACGATTCAAAATTTTTTAAAACTGAAAATTGTCGGAGGCGCATTTCACAGGAGATGATTATCTTTATTTCGCACCGTGTTATGCTTGATTGAACATATGAGACCATGATCATTTATTGACCTTTATTTAGCATTCAGATACGCAAAAACATAAAGTGTCAGGGAATGAAAGCGAAAATTTTTAAACAGCAACCAGGAAGAGTCTTTGAGCCTATGAGAATTCCTAACAGGTGTCTAAATCATTCTCTCGTGCCGTCTCAATGCTCGAGAATACGCTAATCTTATCGGATGAAACAATTTTCGATTGCCTTTTGTAATTAACAAATTAGTGATCCCGGAACACGAAACACAAGCTTAACCAAAGTCAGAACAACCTAATAGTGACCGAAAGCTTTTTGAATATCAGAGAAATACACTTTTTAACTAAAACAGATGGAGTTTTTTTTTTTAAGCCAATGACTAAACCCGAACAGGCAGAAAATTTGCATTTGTTTTTCGCGAGTACGTAATTCCAGCCGTTCGATCGAGTCAGAATTTTCTCTGACCAAATGGTGGTTATTTAACACATTTATTTTATTTTTCGAAAATTGTCTTGAAAAATAGGGTGTGCATTATACACGGGTAAATACGGTATTTACAAACAGTAAACAGCGTTCTTAATCTCATGGAATTCTTATGTGATAAACCTAAAAATTCGAAGGGTAAAAATTTGATCATAGTGGCACTTTAATTTTCTCAGCAGTTTTGCCCAAGTTTGTAGATAACCTACAGCATAGTCCTTTTATATTCATTGGACAGGGAAAAAGAGAAACCACTACAGCTGTAGTTAGCCATCAAAAAGTTATAATGAGCTAATCAAAAACCTCACTAAAATATAATATCAACTACAACCCTCGACAAAATTCTTGGCACACTTAGCCATTTCTCCAAACTTTTCACACATAATTTCGGATTTAGCCCCCCTTCCCCAATTTCAATGTTGGTTACCATGTCCAAGTTCGCTTCCAACATTGTCTGGGGGGGAGGGGGTTCTCTGTTCTAGTGATGCCATTACGCATTGGTCCCAAAATAGGTCGTTAATGCAGTTACATGCTATCTGATCAAGACATGCCAAGGACTTTTGTCGAACATTGTAGCTCCATTATATACCAGGGCTGTCATTAGGAGTTGACAGAGCAAGATCAGCTGTTACGGGTGACAAATTTCATGTACGGTTACAGTTGTATGCTTGCTTCAAAACTTAATGACAGCCCTGTATGAGGCACTTTAAGATGGCCAGCTTTGTACTGGAACATTACTTTCTACAGGACCTGAAACATGAGCAAGAAAGAATCAGGAAAACCAACATTGTGGTTTGTACTCCTGGAAGACTTCTCCAGCATATGGATGAGACACCAGACTTCAACTGCAACTCTCTACAAGTTCTTGGTAATTATTTTTTTATTATAATTATTTTATGATTGTCCCTTACATCCAGAAAAAGGTGGTATTAGTTCTCTTTACTGCCATACTCAGAGCTATTATTACAGGCCCCAATCGATGATACTAAATTGTTGTTGCTGATGGCTTTTGTGGGAGCTTAATTAGTGTTATGGGTGGAATCTAGTAATTATTTCCAACAATTTAGCCTCAATTTATTATAAGAGTGGAGGTTCCCCTTAATTATTAGTTTGACTGCACTTTGTAAGCTTATTAATTGTCTCATTCAAATTTATTTTATGATGAGCAACTAACGATGTGTGAAGTTTCATTTTGTTGAAGCAAAAATGTTCATTCCATGTTCCATAGACATAACTGGAAAAGTAAAAGATGACTGGAACGTTAAAATAATTTAAATCAAGAATTGATATATTTCAACTTAGACTGATGGAGACTGAGCAATTCAGTTGAAATAATTATATTGTTTTTTGATTTAAATTTTAAAGTTCCAGTCATCTTTTACATTTCCAATTTCATTTTGTTGTTTGTTTTATTTTAGTGTTAGACGAAGCAGACAGAATTCTAGATCTAGGTTTTGCTGCCACATTGAATGCTATCATAGAAAATCTCCCCGAGGAAAGACAGACAATGCTGTATTCTGCAACACAAACAAGGTGCAGTTAAGACATTTTTGGCATTTTTCCTCCTTAAAAATTGTTTAAAAAAGTCACTGATAATCAGCGATGATGAGATTTATGAAGATCACATTCAAACTTAAATTATTACACTTAATTCCTTAAACTGCAAATTTACAAGCCATGTTACACTGATTTTACGTGCTAATGTCCACATCTTTTTTGTTACAGATCAGTTCAAGACTTAGCAAGATTAAGCCTCCAGGTAAGTTGTGGAAATAATATTATCATATGATAAAAATAACATTAAACAACTGTGGTCATTTCTAAGTTGGTTATAACAATTGAGCCATCCTTTTTGTACAAATCCTTGCTCCAAAAACAAATGAGCTCATGTTTTTTTTTTCCAAATGAAAGCAGCCAAACCCCCTTGTTCTTAAAATCTATATTAATTCTATTGCATATTAATTAATAAAATTATATTAATATCTGCACTAGGAAGTAGTTTGTGTAGATTTTCTGTTTTTGACTGAGATAAACAAACTTAACCTCAAGCAAATCAGATATAGCTTTGACAGTATTTCTGAAACCTTTTTCATGAACTGGCAGTTTATTGAATTGTGTATTGATTAATAAAGAGAGTATTAAATAATATCATTATATTAAACCTGTTTTCAAGGATCCAGAATATGTTGCAGTGCATGAAAACTCCAGAACCAGCACCCCTAAAGGACTTACACAGGTATAGTGTTTGTTCAGTGCAGCTAATGTCACCCTCCTTCTGGTCCAGAGAGGAGATGGGGTCTGGTGGGTACTGAGGTACAATGTATATCAGGGATGGAGTGGTGCAAATGAGGCCAAAATTTTAAACCCAAAGAAAATCCTATTATGCTAAAAAAGAAAAGACCCAAAAAATTCTAACCACCCAAAACATAATCCAAAATAGTTGACCAATTTTCCTAAGCATTGAAAACAATAAAGACACAAAACACCTTATTAAGTCCTTGCCAAAATCATTCTAGAAAAGAAGTCCACCAGAAATTTCTAACCCCAAAAAAGTCCCAAGCTGCAAATTTGAAAATTAACCCCAAAACGATCTTTACACCTCCCTGTCATTAATAATATAATTTTAATAAGTTTATAACTGAGTAAGCTCCTCCAGAGGCCTTCTGGTATCCTAGTGTACATGTAAATGTTTGCACTGATGTTTGAGGCAAGCAAATTTTAGAGCACAGTTTCTTGTGTAACATAGGTACACTGTATAAGGTATAATCATGATGATAGTGTTGCAGGTGTCTAATATAAAGAATAACATGCCAATCACTGCTCATCTTACCAGCAAGTTGACTGCTATATATGAGTTATAAACTTTTGAGATGTCGGACCACAACAAACAGTTATCAAAGGATCAGAACACCTTCATGTAACACTTGCATAAGCAGCAATAAAAGTTGCCATGTCATAGCGTTTGCAGTGGTTTAGTTTAGTTTCTGCAATACACCGGTAGCTGCTAATCCATAGTTCAAATAGAGCGTATGTTTCATATTTTCCTCTATCCATTTAATTTGCTAATTTTTTGTTGTCTAATAGTAACTCACCAAAATTTTGAATAGTGGTTTTGGTGTCCTTCCCTTCAGAGCTATGTAGTTTGTGAACTACCAGAGAAGTTAGATTTTCTCTATTCCTTCATCCGTAATCACATCAAAAGCAAGATTCTGGTCTTTATTTCAAGTTGTAAGCAGGTGAGGATCAATGCTTTATTTAACCTTCATTTCTATTTCCTTAAAAAAGTCCAGGTACCTGTACCTAATTTTTTCCATATTGATTTAAGAGGTGTGGTCTGGCCATGAAAACATGTGAGGTTACGATGTAAATGCTATGTATAGGCTCTCATCCAAACACAAACATTCCTTCTGATAATAATAATAATAATAAAATAATAATAATAATAATAATGATAATAATAATAATAATAATAAGATGAAGAAGAAGAAGAAGAAGAAGAAGAATGAGCAAATCAGAGCTTCATTACTTAATTTGGAGGGAAAAAGTCTTGCTGTGGATCTTACTGTAAATATGGCTAATTAATATTCATGAAAAACTGGGACCAGCTAAGCAAGTCCAGATAATCAAAAAATCCGGATAATCAAGGTTCGACTGTAATAATAATAATAATAATAATAATAATAATAATAATAATTTAATAATAATAATTTAGCTTTTACATTGTGCAATCCTCGTATGATTGGACATGCATTACAAACTTTAACTGGTAACTTGATAACTAGCCCTCCCAAATACAAAGCTATGGCCCATCACGGTTAGCTGTTTTAACCTGTTACGTTCATACATGTATGTCAAGCTGTTTCTATAGTCCAACCAAGCCAATTTTGAAGTTCTTAAGCTCCTCCATTAATAACCTAACCCTGTCCAAAGATGAAAATTTGGTTTATCAACAGAGTTGATGATGTAAATTGACCACTGTACAGGGCTAATGGTCGAAACATCAGCTAATCGAATCCCTGTACAGTGGTCAATTTACATTATCAACTCCGTTGATAAACCATATTTTTGTGTTTCACTCCCCCACTGACACAGCACCACAGTTTGTTTAGAAACTAATCCCCTTTAGTCACCTGTCCAAAGATACTTTGTAGCAAGGTCAGGGCTTGTATTCAGTAATAGAACTTGGTGGCACACCTGGATATTGCACCCTTAGTTTTGTGTAGATAAAGTAATGAAACAGCCCCCTGGTGCTGGTTCCTCACATAAGTGGATGCTCACTGAAATGTGGTCTCAGCCAACTGGGAACGCTACGTGTATTAAAAAAAACGTAATATTAATTTTCATGATACTGATCAAGGTTGCTCGCATGTAACTACCTACATCTTTTGTTTATTTCTGTCTCTTTTTTCTCTCCTGTTAGGTTAAATTCATCTATGAATCCTTCAGGCGGCTGCGTCCAGGGATTCCATTAATGGCTTTGTATGGAAAACAAAAGCAGCTAAAGAGAGTGGCAATTTATAACAACTTCTGCAAGAAAACAGAGGCTGTGTTGTTTGCAACAGATATTGCTGCAAGAGGGCTTGGTGAGAATCTTTGTAGTTTTGCAATTTCTGGCTGTTGCTTGGTCAGCCTTGTTTTCTCTTTTCTTGTGGAAGGTTATCCAAAACTTGTAAAAGAACTTTACTGCATTTGAATTGTTTATCATTTCCCAAGCACGTCTTGCAGTTTGGTGTAAAAAGAACTCCTTTGGTTTTCCAGTGACATTTTGTGGGGGCAGGGGGACATCGTTAGGAGCTCTGTGATTGCCGAGCAAAACTTGCACCATTTTTTCCACCAATGAGAAGCAAATCAATCACAACTTGTACACACGCATTTTCCCACTCTCTGTGTCAGCTATGTGTAATTGCTTCGTATCTGATTGGATTATTGCACTGTTTCTGTCTATTGTGATTGGCTGGAGTAATTGGTTTGGTTTTGCTTTTGGCTTTTCAACACTCAATTAAAAACTGCTCTAAGCAATAAGGGAGAGTGAGGGTTCTGGGGAGATGACTGGTTTGAAATTTGAAAGTCCTTCTTGTGTACTGGAACTCAATCTTCTACTTGTATGCTAATCTAAATGTCAACCTTTCAGTTGCTAATTTTATTTATGTGCTTCTGGTTGTCAAGACATCCCTGCAGTACACTGGGTTGTTCAACTCGACTGTCCAGAAGATGCTAACACATACATACACAGAGCTGGACGGACAGCAAGGTGAATTCATCATAATTCTTTTTGAGAAATTTAATTTGATTTTGCTACTAAATGAACCAGACAGGTTCAATGAGGTTGATTGCTGATGAAAAATGATATCGTTATCATTATCATTATCATTGAAGGAAGCAGAGGCAAACTGACTTAAAGGTTGAATTGTGTTTCATACAAATGGCAAACAAATTGTGTTGGAAGTGGCGCAAGACCTCATTCATGAGTGTCATGTCCCAGAAACGAAGGCAAAGCAAAGAAAACAGAGAAAGAAACGCTCTACTCTCTTTTTGTTTTGCGCCCTCATTTGATTTCTGATAAATGACCTGTAACAGTTTATTCAAGAAAACCAGTGCCAAAACAGCCCCCATGCAGGCCTTCACTTTTCTCTAGAGACATGCACATAACTAAGCTGTCATGCAATTCAGCATTCCTGTGGACCTTTCTTAGGTCCTGTCCACACATACATGTATCTGAAAATGGATATTTCATCCTCTGTTTTCAAAAGACATCTCATTCACATGTTGCATTTTTCAGTTATTTTTTGCCCATCCAAACAAAAATGCTAAAATGATTAGAACACACAACATTGACTGATGGCTTGCCTTTGATATGTGGGCTATTAACGTTCTTCCTCTAATTTGTACAGGGACCCTACTCATCCTAAAATCATTCCCCCACTCATTCATCCAATTCATTCAATCATTCCCCCATTCCAGGATGACTAATTGGGAACAATGTTCTTCCACTAAGCTCTTGTGTATGTGCTGGCCTTCATGATCTTGCCACGTTTCCATTTACTTTACAAAACATTTTTTACTACTTATAATATATTTAAAGACTTTACAAATACAATATGCAATATTATATGGATGTTATTGGATACCTGTATGTGTGTGTGGAAGGCGGAGAAGTCCAATCCATGAAGAAAAAGTTTTACTTTAAAATGAAATTGGATACAAAAGTCATGTGGATTAGGCCTTAAACTGCACTGGCCATATGAGGCATGTGAACTTTCAAGAATATTTGTGCAAGTTATTCCTTCTGCTTGTAGATATCACAAGAATGGACAGTCACTGTTGGTTTTATTACCCTCTGAAGAACTTGAAATGTTAAAGGTAGGATTCACTGTGAAAGTGCTACATGTATTAATACAACTTAAAAATTTATGCATCTCAAGGCTGGCAAAATTTCTCAAGAAGTTGCTTGTTTATTAATCTTGTCCTCCTTGGGAATTTAAGCATTCCAAAACTACTTTTTAATCATTTTGTTTTTGCCTCCTTACTGGCTGGCTGGCTGGCTGGCTGACGGACTGACAGATGGACTGGCTGAATGATCGACCAACCAACCAACAAACTAATTGATTGATTAATTAATTGAATTTTTCTTTGTTTAGGCATTAGAAGAAAAAAAGATACCCATTGACAAAATAAGGTTAGCAACAAGTTATTTGCATTTTACCCTTCAAATAATCTCCAAGTTGTGGCATTCAACCAAATTGGCAGTTGTAACCTTAGTAGAGATATATTTATTTATTCATTCATTCATTCTTGTATTTTTTTAGTTGCTTGCTTTCTAACTTGATTATGTTGTCACTTATTTGTATGGTAAATCACATTAGCTTGAGTACAGTTTCTGATTAATAAGTACCAGTAAGAGTGATTTTGAAAGTTCCCAAAATTGCTCAAATTCTTTAGAACAATTTTTGGACATTCAAACTCACAAGTACCTGTTCATTCGGAATTGTATGAGAAGGTTGTGTGATTTTTTGTTTGTTGTAAACTTTCAACAAAATAAAAGCACTTGCCCTCTGGCATACAGTATGCCAGAGGGCAAGTGCTTGCCCCCTGTCACAAATTTCTTTGTGAAGACTGGCAAGTTTGGGGTGTCGCATTTCCACAAGTTTGCAACGGATTTTTTATAAAACAAGAATCATTCCAAAGGATTGAAAATTCATTGTGTCTTTTGGACCCCATCAAAACATTCAAATTTGTTAGTTTTGGCTGTGTTCACGTGCCCTTGCTACAGCTGTAGGTACATTTTTTGCAAATAATTTGCCACCCAAAAGGCTGAGAGTTCGAATAAAGACGAGAATGGTCCCGCTGGCCAGATTCACCTTTTCCGCCATTTTGCGTCTTTTCGCGCCACTCGGCCTACCGCCTCTATCCCGCACGATTTTGCCGGATAATTGTTCAAATGGTTAATGCTGTAGCTGGTCTGAGTTGGTAAAAAGGCCCATACCAACAAAAAACACTGACTCAATTACCATACCTTCTGTGCATGACCTTCCCTGATCTGATCATGCTGTTCAATGTGATGTTTCCTTTCTCTTTTGTCGTTGTTGTTGTTGATGATAATGGAGTAGTAGCAGCAGCAGTTGTTTTGAGAGCCTGTAGAGATAGTCATGTGTGTGCATTTCACATTACAGAGTAAACCCAAAGAAACTGGGATCAATACAAAAGAAACTTGAAGCTTTCTGTGCTCAGGATCAGGACATAAAACAGTGGGCCCAAAAGGTAGCAACTGCAAAGGTGCCCCCCCTTTTTTTTAAATAATGCCGGATACGACAACAAGTCAGGACATAAAACAGTGGACCCAAAAGGTAGTAACTGCAAAGGGACCTTTTTTTAAATCACGCTGGATACGGTAACAAGTCAAGGTTTGCCCTCGTTATTTTTCGTTTTTTTCGCGTATACCTTTTGTGCATGGATGCTTTAGGTCTGGGTACGATGGGAGGCTCAGATGCGCTGCGAGACAACTTCAGGTTCAGCGACATTTTGCAAGCAGAAGCGCATCGTTATTTGGGTCTCATTGCTGTTTTACGTACGTATTTTCCCTCGATTCACGTACGTCACACATATAAATTGTTGTCAAGACAACTTCATCGATAACTAGGGTCTAGACTATAAATCACCCAAATAAAGAGGGCATATTTCGGAACGGACCTTGATCGTCTTACAGTTACTACATGAGCACTAGTAATCATCTCTATTTCAATGACACAAGTGTAGGCTTCAACTATCCTGTTCTTTTTCAAAAACAGGGTTAAGTTCTACCTTCTTTGCTGGTAAAGAAAGGAAGATTGTAGATTTGAAGTAGATAAGACGAATATATTCTTTTCGCCAGTTAAGACAAATAAAAAATCTGATTTCCTATTATAGTAAGAATCAGACCTATGACCTCCACACTTTGCGGTTCAATTCATGGCTGATCTGACTTATGTCTGAGGCTCTTTTTTTTCTCATTGTAGAGGAACATTTCTTCTTTCCCACTTTTCCTTTTACGTAAAATCACTTAAACTTCTGTTTAAAAAGCGTACAAAGGCCTTGGCAACCTCTTGCGCCTCTCACATTCATTGTTACCAACATATTTTTTTTGAAAACTAGTTAACAGTTGCCTGTTGCTATATTTTTTTTCATAGAGTATTGTATCATATGCCAGGTCCATCTTCCTGCAGTCCAACAAAAAGATATTTGATGTCCACAAACTTCCACTAGATCAATATGCACAGTAAGTTGATAAAATGTGACTGAGCATGGAAAGTGTGTAAAAGTGACCAATGTTTGGCATGGCGTCCCCACCACTCTTAAATTAAGAGAGTAGGTCCTGAAGGTTGTCGTTTTTTCCCTGTTGAAACTAGCCTGCATGGCAGGGAGGGGGAGAGAGGGAAAAAGGAAGAGTGGCCAATCATCTCTCCCTTTATCCCTCCCTCCCCCTGCCCTTTCTACGCCTGTCACACAGGCTATGTTGAAACATTTTCCCATCACCTTTTTACTGTAAGCCCCATGTTTGGTGGTCTGGTAAAGAAGTGATTAGATACATCATAAGGTCAGATAATAGGCGGAGTAAATTTAAAGTGCACCTAAAGGCAAAAATTTTTCTTTGATAAGATAATTCTTTCCACTTATAACAAGCATATTTTACCATTTTCACCTCGAAATTTTGCTTTCATGTGTCGCACAAGCTATGTAAAGTTAGCAAAACTAGCAGTCATATGGCCCCTCGACCGTGCTGTGAGAGGCATGGTCCTATTCTCGATTTTACGTCACAAACTACTTTGCCTTCAAGTTTTTTGCATTACAAAACAGTTTGTGACTTAAAATCGAGAATAGACCCATGCCTCTCACAGGTATACATGAAAGCAAAATTTCGAGGTAAAGTGGTAAAATTTGTTTCCTATAAGTAGAAATAATTACTCGGGATACTGTAAGTATACCGAGTTATAAAATGTGTTATATTTCAGTCTTTTTTTTTCCTGTGCAGCAAAATGCACAATACAATTACGTTCCGGTGTTTTGATTGGCCAATGCACAATAGCAGGCATGTGGCGGTGTGTTCATTGGTTAAAGCAAACCACATAGTCCAAAGGTCGAAAGGCTAACATCACGCGACAGTTGTTTTGAAGTTATGTAAATTCATCGTGTTTGAGTTTACCCTGGGTGCCAGAGGTTATTTTTTTCGTTTGAAGGAGGGAATTTACGCGGCGAAGCCGCAGCAACGAGGCGTTCTATTTTGGCTTTTCAGGGATTTTTTTTTCAACGGGCCTCTGGAGCCAGGGTAGTTTGAGTTGTGAAGCTAGATATTTTAATACAGCACAGTCTGTCCCCGTGAAAAGGTTTGCCGAGTTTTAAGAAAAAGTTGAAAGCCTCGCACGTGTACGTAGTGCTTATCGGCTAATCGATATCACAAGTCGAATTCGAATGCTGTGACAGTTCTATATTTAGAAAAATTGCAGATTTGCACAAAGTTGTTTTCGTAACGTGATACCTTCCATTTAATACGTGACCGCAAGTGAACACTCAAGGTTAAATAATCCACTTCGACCGCCGGAACAAGTTTTCCTGAACATATATCTCTTTGTAAAGTTGTGAAGCTAGATTTTAATACAGTACAGACTGTCCGCGTGAAAAGGTTTGCCGAATTTAAGACAAGGTTGGAAGCCTCGCACGTGCCTCGACTCGAATTAGAACGTTGTGACAGTTCTATATTTAGAAAATCGCAAAGTTGTTTTGATGTAATACCACAACTCGATCGCTGTGACAGGTCTATATTTAGAGACAAGTTTGCCAAGTTTTGGTTTTCACGTGACGTCAGAAAAAAACTAAAATTAAACATTTAGATTTTTTTACCTTCATTAGGTAAATGACATTTGGCCTGTTTTCAGCCAAGTAACACGCTTTGTTTTGAAAATAGAGCAGTTTGAATTTCGAGTTCTTTTTACAATGCATAACATCTGGATTGCTTCTGAGAAACATGTCACATACATGGAAACGATTCACCTTGTGTTTTCGAGTTTTGAATATCCAATATGTTAAGAGAAGTGTCTATGCGAATGTTTTCAAGCTTAGCAGAGAGAAAAAATGTTTTGAGAGAGCCAACGTAAACTCCAGATGTTGCCACTTAATTTAGAAGTAAACAACGACAGCTGATAACGAATATGGATGGCAACTCTCAAAACAGTTTAACGAGCTTTGCTCGTACGTGAACAAAGAGGCCTTTTGTGAACCCAAAAGCAAACCACTAGCCGGATAGTTTGCGAGAATCAGAAAGCGTGCGTCCGGCTTCTGCAGCACAAAAGTATCCCGAGTTAACGCTCATAGAGCGTCTTGTTATTTATCGAAAACAATTTTTACCTTTAGGTGCACTTTAAAGGTAAAAAAATCTCGGCAAGTGACAAGCCAACGATGAAGGCGAGCCCGCAACGGGACAGCAGAAAGACGATGTTTTGCCGTCCCGCTTCACTCGCCGATCGTAAATTGGGAGCGAGGCAAACAAAATTGCTTACACACATGCTGGTTACTGTGGGGTTAAAGCACTGTTTGCTTTTAGTGTATCACAATTGACTCCTGGCACATTTTTTAACACGGCTTTTTGTGAGCCAAATGTTGGGCCTGTTGCAGTGCTTCGGCATGAGAACAAGATCAAAGCTTTATTCTCAGACACTGGGGACCGGTCTGCAAACCATATGTTGCCAATGCCATGAAGGTTCTTTACCCATAATTCTTTAATATAAGCTGTTGTTTGACCTTTAATTTCGCTATTCATTATGGAGAGTGGATAAAAAAATGTGGAACTGTCTTACAGCCAAATTCGTTATATCGCGCTGCGTGTTTTGCAAACTTCGAAGGGATTTTGAGTTTTCTGTTCCGCCAATCATCTGAGTGGGGGCATGGTTATGCAAATAGCCCAATCAGAACGCGTTACGTTATAATTTGCATAATCCCGCCCCCACTCAGATGATTGGCAGAACAGAAAAACCCATTTTGTTTTCGAAAACGCGCAGCGCGATACAACGAATTTAGCTCTAATGGATCAAGAAACTTCAAACTAAATGCACAAGATATGTTTATGCTAATTTCTCTCTTTCTTCCCGTCTTTATTCAGTGAGCTTGTTTGGGTGGTAAAGCAGTGGTTAAAGGTCTCCTTGCTTTCGAGTCATTTTTTCGATACAAGCGTTTATATTGAATCAATCTCATTTTAAACGTTTTTTTTTCCATAATGCATCCCATAGCTGGGATAGATGCAATGTCGTATGATCAGGTTGGAAAGATTGGGACTCATACAAAACCTCTTTGTTATTTTGTGTGATAGGTCACTTGGATTACCAAACCCACCTCGGATAAGGTTTTTGAAGGTGAGGTCTGTCATCACTGCACTACATATAGTGGCCGGTGAAGGTCTTTGCTCTGCGAATTTTGCGTTGTGAGGATTCATATATGTTGTGCTTACATGAAGAGTGTTACACTCTCGGGCAACCGCTTGTCTTAACCCAAGTCAAGGTGTAAGTCTTTTTAAAGCGAAGTATTTGGAGACTGGTAGGCGCTGTGTGTCTTTGTTTTCTAACGGACTTTCTTAATTTTTTACATTTGACCGAAGTTGACTTCTTGTCTCTTGAGTAGTCTTATGCACTTAAACTGCCTAACTGGCAAACATACAACCATTATATTCCTCGGCAAGAGAGAACCCCAATCACTCGTAAAATTGTTTTGTCATGGGTGCAAAAGCTGCAAGAAGGATTTCATAGCAGTTATTTAAAGGAAATTTAAACACGTTATAAAAAACGCATTAAAAATTTAAAGCGAATTTCAATGCATTGGGGTCAACCTTCGTTATCTCCTCGAAAGGTCCACCAAGTAGTCAAAAAACAATCAAAATACTTTTATTTTTATGACAGAAAGCCGAGAAAAAGTATGGTAGACCCGATGAAACGTCGCATTTTGACGTCAACAAAATCCCCGTGGCTCGACAGAGTGATGGTAGCAGTGATGAAGAAACAGGGGATAGTGACAGTGGGGACGAGAGGGATCTGGGACTTACATCAGAAAAAGGAGACCATACGGCAGAACCAGATGATTTGTTGATCCTCAAGAAACGTCATGTAGACTTCGATCCAGACCCGCTTCCATACGAGGTAACCTACAAAAACAGTGCTGTCATTTATTATATAATAAGGTGAATAGTTCGCGCGTTGTGATTGGTTCTTAGCTATGATCTATTAGAGGACAGATACACAGATTACGTCATCACGACCCACTTTTTCCGGAAATGTGAAAATAAACAATTTTTTCGCTTGCATTTTGTTTCTTTATTATACAAAACGAATAGATTCCAGATCACAGAAGACGTCAAAATGTGGTAAAAACATCAGTGACACACTCGCCTGCGGCTCGTGTGCCACCTCTTTGTTTTTACTACATTTTAACGTCATCTGTGATCTATTACTGAACAGACGCACGGCAACATGGAATCTATTTGTTAAAAGTTATCAACTGGCAAAGACAGTGTTGACTGTTGCGCTTGGGATTACCCAGCATAGGAGAGTGCAATTTAGCAAGAGCTAAGGGGGGGTATGCAAGGGAGGGTCACTATTCAAGTTACCAAGCCATCAACAAACTCGGGCGACAGATTCATCCACTACATAGAAAAAGACCACGAAGATGTGAAAAATGTGAAAAGTCTACTATTGGTACTCTGTTGAGCTCTTTTAAGCTCGACTATCATCTACTTCGCATGGAATGGCCTCGGAGAGCTACCTGTTTCTGTTATTCCTGAATTCGGTGGTTCTATTTCTATGTAGCTATCCGTTGCTAACAGGTATCCATTTGATCAGAGGTAGTCGCCGGTTCCAGTTTGGTTATCACTTACGTCAATTACTTCGGCCGTCTCTAACGTCTACTTCAAAATTCATTGAAAAAGTCATTGAAACCGCTGCTTCTGACATTTGGCGGTTGACTTCACTTGGACTGTGGGACTCAACTTCCTCAAATACAGTGTGTACTGTAGAGAATTAAACCAGAATGATAACACCAACAATGACTTTAATAGCTTTCCATGAGAGTTTCACAGCTTCAAACCTTTCCGAAAACACAACCGAACGATTCTCAATCCATTCGAGTTCAGAGTTCATTCAACTAAGTCGGTGAAAGACAGACAAAGTAACAATACACCTGCTTTTACTAGATTTCACGTGATCAGTCCGTGTTGGGTCCAAGGGGTTTCCGTACATATACTTCCCTTTCGGGCTGCCTTGATTTTTGAAGTAGCCTAGCAATGCATGGAAATATGCATTAAAGGAGCACTGTCACCGGGATTTTTGCTGTTTTTGGTTCAAATCTGCCAAAATTACTGCGTTTTACCTGTTATCGTGCAAAAAATGCTCCTACAAAATCAGCAAGATAAATTCCAATGAATTTTTAACAGGGAGAGAGGTAATAATTTTTTGGGTGATTTTTCAATGCAAAGCTTGCCAGTTTTTTCAAACTTCAATCCATTTCCATCCTCGTCATCTTTGATGGAATACAGGAGGTTATGGTGTCAATGCAGTACTACAGTCTTTGGTAGCAAAACTAGACCATTATTTTAAGGTTTCAACTGATGCATTGGCAGTTTTAAGCTTTTTAAAGTAATGGTACAATAACGTGACACTGCCCCTTTAACTGAAGGTAGTCAAATACTTTTTGTTCTTTTTCTAGGAAAAGACAGTGGAAAAGGAAAAGAAAACTAAGCGACCAAACACAAGAGTTGCTACAGCCAAGAAACTGCTAAACAAAAATGTCAAAATAAACACGAAAATTGTGTTTGATGAAGAAGGAGAGGTGAGTTTTCGTGTATATTCATTATTTACTGACTCTCTCTTTCTTGCTTGGAGCCTAGAAATGGGATTAGCCGATAACTTGCGATAAAAATTCCTTCTCAATAGAACACTAAATTAAACTAGCCCACCTTGATATACTTCTGCTCTCTCCATCTACGGCATGTATTGTCTTGAGGAGCCAAGTGTTAATAAGCTTTCAGCTTCTACTGGGTTCCCTCGCTACATCCCCGTTAGTTTTCTGACAGCTCTTAGTAGTTATTGTAACGTTTTTGTGTAGCCAAATAAATAAATAGAATAAAAATCACTAAATAAAAGGGTTGCGCTTCGGGGTTGAGATCTTTCAAAGTTTGAAGGGAGTCTCTGTACGCCAGATGCAAGGTTCCGAACTTTACTACTAAATCAACATAACTGTCAAGTGGATAGACTTCCGTATGGTTTAGTGTGACTAAAGTCTTCAACACTTGCAGCCCTTAGCGACTGAGGGAGCTCCTCTTGACGTCAGAGGTGAATCCAAACTATCCAATCAGACGCTCGAGCCAGTCCCTTTAGTTGAAAGTGGTACACGTCCGGTTGGTGGCATCTCAGTGGAAGAATCACGTGACCTGATGCGTGAAGCGGATTTGATCGACAGGAAAGTAGAAAGAGACCGAATCAAAAGCAAGCACAAGGAACAAAGAAGGAAAATTAAGAAGCGCCACCGAGAGGAACAGGTAATGAATAAGGGCTTTGCTTTATATTGTTTCGTTCGTTTGTTTTGTTTTTGTTTTTCGTTCGTTTATCCGGAATATCGTGTCCTCTCCTCGAAAAGATGAACTGCCACAACTACCAAGCCAGTCAAACCGACCAAACGCATTGCGCATGTCTCTGCGTCATCAAGAAAATTGTCACTTATGTTTCACGTGTTTATTTATTTTTTGTTTTTTTGTTTTTTGTACGAACAGCAGGCGACAGTATTCTAACCGAAACCTTTTTTTCTGCTGCAACGTTGGGGACCTTTAGATTTGAGAACGAATACGAGATTGAGACGAGTGCGACTTTTAAATTCTAAAGCCCCGTTCAAACGGTGCGTGATAGTCGATGATAGTTGAAAAGTCCAAAACTATCATCAACTATTATGCGCGCGGTCAAACGGCAAAAACTATCATCGACTATCATGAGATTTTTGAGCAGGTTCAAAGTCAGTGAAGTGTAAAGGCGCCTTTATTTTTGCGATATTGAGTTTAGGTTTTCGCCTTTGCTTTGGTTTTGCTTTACTTCGCCCTGTGATTGGTTGCCAAAACTCGTGCCACTCTCTCAACCAATGAGAAGCAGAACCGATACCAATCTCGATTTGTTCGAACGCATTTTCCCGCGCTTTGCGCCGGCTACATGTAATTGCTTCGTATTCTGATTGGTTCATTGCGCTGCTTACTTCTGTTGTGATTGGTCAGAGTAATTGCTGTGGTTTTGGTTTTACGACACTCAAGTGAAAACGCTCTGAAATGTGAATATTTCGTCCATGCTTCTTTGTCTGTTATTCTTGCGACAGGGTGAGCCTGGTGTGAGTTTAGCTGGTGACAGCCAAGCGGAAAATGAAGTGGAGGAGTCCGATGAGGAACAGCCCATAAGGTGTGTTCACAGTGTACAGACCAATGGGAACTGCAAAGTTTAAGTCCCGTGTGATGAAATTTCAAGTGTCTTTGGTTAATAATGGCGATTGTGCAAATGGACTGCAACTTGAAAGAACTGGCTGCTTTATTCTGTCAAGTCACTCCCTTCCATTTTATAAAGATAGGTGAAAACTGGAAAGGGTCTGTCCTTTCTCCGCAAACATCTCTTAGTGCCTTTGTTCTGGTTCTGAGAACATTTCGCAGTTTTCTTACTAGACCGCGGCATTGCGCCATTGCTGCACTTTTTTAGGAAATGCTGCACTGAAATTTCATGAAAGGGCCCTCAGGACACAAAGGAGCGAATTAAGCTGCAAAAATCACTCTAAAAGGTAAATGCTGCTCGAAGAAATTCTAAAATCAGTCAAAACTTATTCCAAGTTTCGAACAAGCCGTGGAAAAGCGAAGAAATGTATGATTCGTACAACAGGGCTTATGATTGGCTGGGTTTGTGACACATAAACCAATGAGCGGCACTGTTACATTTGAGCAAGCACATGCTGGAAATAGTCCGCCATATTAGTTTTCATTTTGCGTGTGTGTTGCGAGCCATTTCATCTTTATTCATGTGAAAATCTTAAAAACAAACACAACAACAAAGAAAACAAACAAGGAAACCTAGAAGCATATTTTAATCTTAAAGCAAAAAACGCCATGGTTTCAGTGAATGAAGACAACTCTGAACAAGAAGAACCAACCAAAGAAACTCAAACAAAGAGAAATGAGAAACCGAAGCAAGCAAAAGTATTTCAATGAATTCCATAATGTCCCGGTCTGTCTCTGAAATGGCGCACTCTTTTTTTTTTCTTTATGGGCCCTTGGACCCCAAGATGCAAAATTCTGTTGAGAACACTGCATTTCGTGAATGACAAAAGGTACTTAGTTCCACGGTTTCAGCATGTGCAGATTTGACGAAAAAGCTGAAAAAAAGCTATGACATAGCTGCGACTAGCCCCTTCAAGCAATAATATTTTCTGGATTTAAGACATACTGTTGTTTAAATTGAGACAATCACCTGGAAGGGAAAAATATCACAAAGGAATGGATTTTGTCAGTCACAGACTAACACAAGGGCAGAGGTTTTTCATGTTGATAAGATAAGTGTCATCTCGATCCACGCCTTAATGATGGTTACGTTGTGTGCTAAACAATGATACTAAGATACTATCTTACCAGACATAAAGAAGCGCTTAGAACGCATGCGGATAAGCGCTATATAAGTGTTATTATTATTATTAAGATCTTATACACTCCTGTGGTTTTTCTTAACTTACATTTTTTGTGTGTATGGTCTTTAGATCGAAGAAGAAGAAGAAGAAGTGCTTGTCAAGCAGTGGTATGGCTGCCAAGATCACCTCTTTGGAACCTCGAGATACATCATTAGCAGAAGATGAGGAACTCGCTATGCAGCTGTTATCGGGATTTTAACTGAGCTTAAGCGGGCAACCAACGGGCAACCTTCGTTCCCAGGGTCCCTCCTCTTCCCGTCCCTCCAGGGGCGGTGTTAAGATGGTGAGGAGCTCTGAAAATCGGCGCGCGAGCGAAAAGTGTTGCTACCGGGTGAAAAACAAAAACAAAACAAGGCGAGACAGGGAAGATGAAGCAAAATTCTATGTTCCTCCCTGGTTACCGCGGTCAAACGTAAAGAATAAGAAACGTTCTTTAAAGATAAGTCTTTTACTTTGAGAGCTCAAGTTTTTCGTGAGTCTACGAGTTTATGGTTTGTTATGTTATGGTTTACTAAAACAGTTTTAGGTCTTTTTAAGGCGAAGTATTTGGAGCCAAGAGACTGGTTACGCCGTGTGAATTTGATCTCAGTTTGAATAGACCTTTTTCATAATGGCGGACGATTTTAATTATTCTTTTGTATATGTGTTAATTAGCCCTACTAACCTCACTTTAATGAAAAAATTCTATTGAATTTTGCACATGCTGACGAGGCTAGTAGGGCTCATTATCATAAGAATAAAAGAATAATTTGTCGGGCGCCATTATGAAAAGGGTCTATGCATGTCTTCTAGAAAACCGATTTGCTTAATGGTTCCTAAACTTCTTTAGTATACCGTACAATTGTTTAGTAAACTCGCAGACTCACAAGAAACTTATTAATTTTTTTAGTAAAAAACTCACCTTTGACGGACTTTTTTATTTTTTAACGGTTGACCGCGGTTTGATTTTGAACGCTTGAAACGACCTGACATGCACAAAGAAGTGAAGGACGCACTTGGGACACTGTCGGATAGAGACCCTGTGCGTCAACGTTCTTCAGGACTCCACATTGGAAAATAGGCCTCCCTGTTTAGATATGTTGCATGTTTGTATATCAATAAACACTGAAAAGGTTGTTTGACATTTGAGGTCGATGCGACAACTATCACGTGATCAAGGTTTTGTTGATTTGCAACCCACCATTAATATTAATATTTCGTTTGTCTGGACTTTCCATTGTCCGGAATCTTTACTCCAGCCCCAGCAACTCCGGATAATCGAGTTTCGACTGCGCTAAGACACACTGCGCTAGTTTCTATTCAAAGGGCGGCAACCTTTCAGTACACTTAAAATGCTTAGTGCCGTCTTTCTGTTTGCATCAAGAGCGCTACGTTTAACTCTGAATTTGATCGTTACCCGAACCCAGAGCAAAGCAAAACCGACTGAGCTGAGGGATGTTTTAATATCAGTAACCGCGCTTAATGGACTTCGTGAGTTGACCCCTTACAGTCGACTCGTTGCGGACGTGATCTGTTGTACTTATCAAATTTGTCGGAACATGATCTTGTTTCGGAAACACTGAGATTGTGATAAGGTTTAAAGTAAAAATTTCAGAGTGGTTGTTATCGAAAAAAAGGAAAATCCAGGGAATCGGGGGGAGGGGGTTCTTAAACGAAATTCCCTCTGGAGTGGGGGTATGAATATTTTCTAGAACCGCCCAATTATGAAATTTTGCAATCTCTCGGCCTAAACCGTTGACATAACAATTTCGTTTTCGCTTTTATGTTCATATTTTACCATCAAAACAATTATTTCTTGAACTGGATCAGTTTACCGGTTTGGAACAAGCTTCTCAGTGGGGCATCTAAACATGGGAAAAAGAAACGAAAGTAGGAGAGGTTCACAAACTACAACAGATACGCACTTCCACGGCAACTGATAATTTTTTCAATCACACACAACAAGAACATGTTACATTTCATCTTGTAGGGGACTTACTTTTCAATTGTGTTGTCACCTGCCTTTGTTAGCAAATTGATTACATAGATAAATAAAATAAATCTCTTTCCTGTATCTATCTTTATGCAGCCTTCCTCTTACTCATGGTAATTACTAGTTTAAAGAGTACGCACGACTGAACCGTACGACTGATTCCGACGATGCACGAAATATTCATGAGAAGAGGTTTCACATAAGTTTATTCAATACATTCTGTGTTCGGCGTATTGCTAATTGCACATGTGATTGAAATCTCGAAGTAAGAACTTCTTGCACATGTTTGAATACATCAGCGAACTCGTTCGATCTTCAGAGACGGAGAATACTTCAATTTTTTGTCCGAGTTTTTATCACGGATATAGAACACCTGTATAGAACTTCAGGAACTGATACACCAGGGAGATAAATTTAGCATGCTATACTGTGATGTGACAATTAAGCAAAATTGCAAAACCAAACTTCACAAAGAAGATCAGACGCTTCAAACTCTACCTTTCACAGTTTTACTCCTATGGAAGTCGATGACTTTCGACGAGTCTTGAAATTGAGACATCTGCTTCTGTCATAGCCCCCCACACTGTTCCCACGCAGTCGTTTTTAGGAGACTCGAATTTTACCTCCTCCAATACGAGTCCCCTAAAAACAACTGCGCGGGTAGTTACTTCTGTCACATCACAGAAGAGGTTATCCTTTATCACTAAGTACTAAAACCATTTATTTTAATGCGCTTCTCAATCAGAAAACTCGGACACAAACACATGATTTTCCCAGTTCTAACTTTAGAAGTCTAAAATATTACCGTAAATCGCGATCCGACTATAAAACGACAATAATGATTGATCATCGACCAATATCTCTGTCAAATTTCAGCGGAATCGACCCTCAACATTCAGAGATTTGAAGCTTGAAAATGAATGCCTACGCCAAAAATTCGGTTCCTGAATTTATTCATAGCAAGTGTCCTGCGAGACTTCAAGACCACCCCTCCCACCATTTTAATGATGGGAAAAAAGGCGCGTTTCAACCTCGTTCCCAGGGTCTCTCCACTTCCCATCCCCTCTCTCTCTCCAGGGGACGGGAATGGGAGAGAGCCGGTGAAAGGAGTTGGGCGCGTTTTGTGGTTGGCCGCGAAATTATGATTGATTCGGGAGGAGTTTTTTGTTGTTGCTGTTGTTTTTGTTTGCTTGGTTGTTTTTTGGGGGGAGGAGTGTGTGTGTGTGTGTGGGGGGTTATTTCTGTTTTTCAGTCCTTGCACGATTTTAGGGTAATTCTTAATTGAACCCTGGAGTCCAGAGGTAAAATAAATAATTGAAATAAATCAAAATAAAGAGGGCAGTAAAAGAAAAAGCACACTTCAGAAAATCCTCAAACTTCAAAGAAATACCTGAAAATAATTATACGTGAAATATATTATAAAAATAATTACAACTGGAAAGCTCAGGTCCATTTCATTCTGCTGGGGGTAGCGTTGCGTTGAGAGAAAGAAAAAACTGAACAGCGTTTAGTCATTTTGCCAATGTAGCCTTAAAATTCTTTCATTTCAGATTGCTTTCCGAAAGAGAATGGCAAAGTTGGTTTGCCTATCGCTCGCTGAGGACAATGTTCCTGCCACAGTCGGGACTTGGCTGTTGTCTCATGCCGTGATCTGACTGACGAACTCGGTCAATCGTGACCCACGATTATCTCACCATTTACCTTATTCATGCTACAACTGGCCCTATGCAAAAAATGTGGTCGTGACTAGAATGGATTCTCCAAAGTCAGGTTGCACACTTGGTTTTGAGTATATAGAGTGCCAAAAGAGCTTACTTAAGTTTTACTAAGTTTAGAAATAATCGTTGAAAAGAGCATACAAAGAAGAGTCGAAGGTTATTGGCGTCGCATCGATGTCCATATCCACACTACACCAACGATTGGTAGCTTCCGAGGGAGATAAATGTATGTACTTTCAGCAACAAAAATGCGGTGTATTAAAACAAGAATTTAATATTACCTTTCACTTAACTAATCATAACTGGCAATTAGTAACGTATCCACAAAGCACAAAGCTCAACTCAGCAAACGATTACCCTCGAGACATTGTACTGTTGAAAAGTGGGGGGGGGGGGGGGCTTAAGCTCCCCAGCCCCTCCTCCTGCCAGGTTCCTGATCTCAAGACTTCCCTTCTCTTTACCATACCTACCACTTTTCGTGTCCACACATGAGGCCTTGGTATTGGTTTTTCTAGCTTTAATCGTCTTAGGTGCTAATCTTGGATTAGCATCAATCGTCTTTCGAACATTTCCACCCAGGAGGCCGGGTTTTTTTTTTTTTTTTTTTTGTCATTTATTTATTATTATAATTTTTTTTTTGAAGCCGACTATTTAGCAAAGCCTTTTTTTAAAATTTCTTTCTTCAGTACTAATTAAACAGACATTGTAGACTCAACTTCAAAGTAAGCACCTGTGTAAGCATTTCTTAGTCAGAATAGTTATTAAACATGCTAATATCCTCGAGTTGTTTAAACATATCTAACAAAGTATCTTTTTAGTATTATTAGTCTAAACAACTACACATGCGAACACGATCATTCCTGTTCACTGATTTCCGTTCCAGCGTTTGGCAAGTAATTTCGTCCTTATGGGATACTACCTGGCATGTTTTTTCTTTGATTTCAACTAAGGCTGAAAGCGATTGTCTTTTATGTTCGGCCTCACACACCTTTACTTCAGGCACGCTTCTAAGGTTGTGAGGGGCAACTAATTACCCAACAAAGTGTTTCCCATTTCACTGAAGGACACATTGTATCATGGCACTGAATTTTGGACATATGTTAGTTCAAAGGTCAATAAAGCATTCAGCATTCAGTTTCCTTTCTCCTTGGCAACTGGCAAATAATTAAGAAGAAGAAGAAGACTTAAATGACTGTTTAAGATTTTAACTAATTTTGAAGACGAAGGCGTTCCAGTCTATGGTGGGTCCTTCCAGGTTTATCTTTGTGTCACGTTTCCTGAGATTTTGAAGGGAAATGACCACTTTATCTGATTAGTTTATAGTGGTAGTGTAAGTTACCTAACTTTCATTGAAAGATGGTATTTTTTTTATTTCAATTAGCGACATGTTTCAGCAGTTTATTGCGTTTTCTGCGTTCATTTCTTCAAAGCTCGACAACCCACTATTTATCCAACTAAGTCAACTTTAAATGGCGTTCGTGAAGTGAGTCCCATCACATTAGTATCTACATTGTTCCACGTCAGCCATAATTTATCCACACTACTCTCCCGGAGTCAAGTTGGTACTGAAGACAAGGTAAGTCAGTTAAAGTACCATATTTCGTATTTGGATAAGAAAAATATCAACACAAAAAACACATAAATCCGTTACTCTGCACGTTTGATTTCAATTGGGTCATCAGTCTATCAAAGTGATTACAAAATAGGCAGTAACAAGCGTACACATGTTGGGGAAAGGCTCATGTTACTGATTTCCTCCGAATAGTCATTGAAAACAATCCAACTCGTGCCTCGAATAAAGGAGATACTGGACTTTAAAATAACTGTGTAAAACTTACAAGTGTCATCAGTTTCAGCAAAGACTGCGGGAAGTTGCATTTTTTTTTTCCTTGCAACACTTGTTTGAACTGAAGGTAAAATTATGCAAATTAGAGAACGAGGAGGATTGGGGAGAGAGAGGAAACTTGCGGTACAGAACTAGGAGAAGAAACAGGCTGCTTGCAGTCTAGCTTCGGCCCCGCGAGGTACAAAATACGATCAGATTTTGTTATTAAAATTGTGCCAAAAAAGAAATGGGAGAAATGCAGCTTCACAAAGTCCAGCAGAGAACAAGTGTGACAACTCTGCCTGCGTGCTTATTACTCGTTTCTGATAAAAGCATTTTGACCTCATTTAAGCCGTAAATCCAACGTTTCCCAGAAGAACAGTGAACTAAAACCTTAAAAACTCTCTTGTAACAAAAGGACAAAAGCAAAATGAAAAATGGAAGGGACGAGAGCTCGTCCTTTCATATGAAAATTAGTTTGCATTCACATGCAAATTAAACTCGTTTTCATCCGAATGAAAGACGCCAAAGGTAATTCGGAAATGGCCTTTTAAGGGATGGACAGCTGTTTCGGCCTTTACGTTTTCATTGCTTGTTTTATTGATATGTGGGTACTTGAGCCTGAGCATTAGCTATGCCATGAGGCCTAACAAGGCCGAAACAGCTGTCCATGGCTGCTAATGCTTGGGCTCAATCTTTGCTTTGGTAGATTTAAGGGGTAATGCCCGCTACCTTGTGGCCTTAGTGCCCTTAGAGTGGCTTCAGCTTGATCACATTGATTTGCGAAGTATACTTGTCACTCCAGCCACATCCTACAAGCTTTACGTTTTCATTGCTTGTTCATCTTACCAGACAATGAAACATGCTACCTGACTGTGAACAAGGCAATTCTAGACAAGTGCCTAGACAAGACTTTTACTATAATATTTTAGTAGAATCTATTGGCTTTACAATTTTAACGTGAAAATCGGTGAAAGCCGAGATAAAATCTGATAGAAATAAGCGGAAACAGAAAAAAATATTACGCTAACGGGGCGGATTTCTCTAGTGGCCTTGCACACGTAATTAAATTAGTAAGCGGCTCGCGTGTCATATCTTATTTTACTTTATGTAGTAAAGCGTTAATTTTGCGTACAACCGCTCGTAAAATTTGCTCAATAGTAGAAATCTTGGAAATCCATGTTAAGTTCGAGCATGCTCCGTGGCCGCGCGAACAAAAAACAAGTATAGCATCAAAGATGATGCTCATTTACAGCCCTCCGTATTTAATCTACTCGACCTCAGCCGGAATTCGCCTCACTGAAATGAGACAGAAGGGAGAGATTTACTGGTCACGACGATGATGTCTCCAACTGAAAAGATCTAAAACACATGCTTAAAAACAAATACTAAGGCAAAACAATAAGCTCCTCTCGACGGGTCCTTTGGTCACCAATTTGCGGGTACCAAAAAATATTCCTCAGCCAAATGGACAATGAAATGCTTGATTAAACGCATTAGTTACTTGCGATTTTACCTTCCCTTGCCTTGAAAAATGAAATCGCTGGTATGGTGCACTTATAAGTTAAAGTTCGCATGGCGACCCTGTTTCTTGGACGAACACACTTTATCCAGGACGAATGCTTTTGGAATCTCCTCTGATTTTCGAAGCAGCCATTAGACCCTTTGGAATTGATGACCAATCAAAGGGATCAGTCTGGTTATCCTTTTTTTTTTGTTCAACAGATTTTACAGATTCTTATTGGGGGTTTCCACCCAAAAGTGGATCACGTTGGAGTTGAAGAAAACACGTAGATAATCTGCTTGGCAATCCAACCTAACTGCTGGCGAACAGGTACATTTTCTACTCTACAGGCGCATACCAGGGATAGTCAGAAGAAGGCAGCAACATTCAAGATAAATTATTTTGACATCTTAAACTTGTTTATAATAACACTTGCGAACTGCTGTTCTCCCACTCTTTGTTGAAGACGATTAAGCCAAAAATAATTTGTCTTCATTCACGGTACGCTAGTTTGCAAGTCTACTGCCCGTGAAACTCGTCAAGTGATTCGTTTTCTCCCTGTTTTTCTTGTATTCAGATATTCAATTTTTTTGCGGGGGGAGGAGGGGAGAGGGAAAGCTGATCACTACTTGGTGCACCGTTTGAACTTTCTTTTTTCTTTCCACACCATCATGCAGGACAGGGCAATTCACAGGAGTGACGCAAAATTATCTCATGGCCGGAGAATGCTCGTTTTTCGCTTGACTGCATACCACCCGCCCAAGTTTGACAGGGCCGGGAGGTCGGGAAAGTAGAGGATCTGGGTGATCACATCAAACAATACGGACAGCGGCTGGGAAGGAACCGTTCAGACAAGATGATGTTCTGGCTGCGGCCGACAACAAAGCGGAGATCGATTCTTCTGGGCTGCTTTACATTGCTTGTTGTCCGGACCACGCTGTTTGTAGTTCGCTTTTATAAAGAAGAATCCGCGCGAAATAAAAAACCTGTTCGTTTGCGGGCAGGTGGGGGACATTCACCGGTTGAAACCTCAGTGGCTGAGGATCCTTACATCCAGTGGGACGAGCAGGACTTTCCTACACCCCAGCGACAAAGATTGATTATTTACTGGTCTGGAGTTAGAGGACATAAAGTGCCCATTCAGAAGACAGCAGTGAATCACACTCATTTCTGGCCATTTTTCTACGCGGGAAAACCCGGAGAATGTCCCGTCCCGTGCGAACTGTCCAATGACCAATCGCGCGCCGCGGAAGCGAGCGCGTTCGTCGTTCATGCCAGACCACCAGACATCTTCAATCTTCCCCCGATTGAAAATTTAGCTCCGTGGATTCTACAGACTAACGAAAATCCTGTGTACACGCCAGCCATGTACGATTCAAAAATTATGTCACAGTTCAATTTGCTCATTAGCTATCGTTTGGACGCGGATTTTCCAGCTCCCATTTATCCTATGCCGGAATTCAGTCCACCAGTACCTTTTAACAAGCGTTCAGGAGATGTTTTAGCCATTTTTTCCAAGTGTGAACCCGTGAGAACAGAATACATGCATCAGCTCATGAATTACATTCAAGTTGATTCTTACGGTGCATGTTTGAAGAACAAAGAAGGTTTGATAGGGCTGTATGGGAAAATTGACAATCGCTACGTTTTCAAAGATCACAAGCTTATTCTGTCGCGATATTACAAGTTCTCTTTGGTGTTTATGAACCAAGATTGTGATTACTTCATAGACGACAGGCTTTACCATGCGCTTACAACTGGTTCGGTACCAGTTTTTATGGGCACCGACAAAGTGGACCACTTTTTACCAGGAAATCTTAAAAACTCCATTATCAAAGTTAGCGATTTCAAAAGTCCAAAGGAACTTGCGGAGTATCTGAAGTTCCTTAGTAAAAACGAGACTGCATATAACAAGTATTTAGAGTGGAAGCGGAGAGGAATAGGAGATATTTCAAATACAACTATCGGTAGGTGGTGGAAGCCACGGTACCCGTTGTTTTGTCAAGTGTGTATGGCGCTGGCTAAAGGTAAGCTGCACCGCGGACTGAAGCTGGACTATTGCCAACCGCGCGAGTACGAGGAATGGGGCTTAGAGGACCCTAACAGTAGCTTTTCGGATTATTACAGCTGGTTTATTTATGGTAGCTTTGTGTTGTTTATAGTGATCATATTAATGTCATAAATTAGAACTGCTAATGACCAACAAGTAGAACAGAAACAAGCAAGTGGCCAAATCTCTTTCTTAGCGTCTTTTATCTCCCGTCCGCCTGTGGAGTTTGGGAAGTGAAAGGACGCTATCAACGAGCTTGTCAGTATTTTTATCGGGTTCAATGAAACATAACTGTAATGCCACCTCCAAGAACTTAGCTCAGCCTAAGATGTTTAATAGCGGATTCATGCTGTTAGATTAACAAAGCGTATCGCTTTTAGCAAGCAAGATTAGCGTTAGGGTTGCGTGTAGCACTTCCAGAATTGAATCGAAGCACAAGCACCGGCCTAGCATTGCGACTAAGAATCGTTGACAAGAATCGCAGAAAACTTTCCTGGTTTGCGAACGGTCATTAGACCAAAATGACTGTTGTTCAATGACAATATACTGTACCTCCTTTTCTAAATCTTGTAAAATTTCAGGCTGCGCGCGCATAGACTACGCTTGGTGAAAACACAAATAAGGGGTCCTTACCATTTATACGGAATACCCGGAAATTCTGGTTGGAAAATGAAGTGGTACACACCATTCGATTTGGAACTTTTCAGAAATAATAGGCCATCAGCTTAATCAACGGACTCTTTCTTTTCTTTTTGAGATTTCCAGTTGATACTAGTACACTTTGTGATTTGTCCATTTTGCGTTTGGACAAGCTGCAGCACTGAATATTTACACCTAGAATTTCCACCCGGATGGAACGTGTAAATGGTAAGCGACCAAGGGTTAACCGTCGCTAACCAGAATTAAAACCTGCTGAGATTAAATTTTATCTTCTCTGGTTTTGCGCTGTGACCTAATTTTATTTATTAGCTCCACGCAACACTCAATACAAGCATTCCTATTCAGTATGCTAGTTAAAATCATAGGAAAGCTTGCAGAAAAGTTAGCTAGTACAAATTCTATGTACATAGGAAAGTCATTTTTGTGTGTAACGTAAAAAAGTGGTCGCACTCTAGTCTCACAGGCGACTGTGGGTTCAGTAGATGGGTCCTTTATGCTCTCTGTCAAGTTGTGATGCTACGCTGTGGAAAGAAAATGAATGTTCCCTGAAATCTTTGACCTGAACACTGATAACTTCTTTTCGATTCAAAATAAGAAAATTCGTAAAAGCATGAACTTACGACAAAGCGGATAGAATAAAAAATATTAGTATATACTAAAACAGTGGATAGCGTTGAACGTGCGCTCTGATTGGCTAGTCAAACACCGAATATCCTTTGCTATTTACCTCCGAGCAACTCGCTAGTTTCGTGCTCCCTAGTGTGAATTTTGAAAAAATGGCGTCAGAGTTTGCATCCGTGACAAGCGAAAAAATCATCCAAATTAACGACGAAGCAGTCCCTGAAAACAGAAAGAAAGCGACTATATTTGGTTTGGCCGTGTTTAAAGATAAAGGTTTATGTTTTTAACCCGGAGTTTATCGATAAAAACCAATGAGAAAGGTTTTCTTTACAAATGCAAATTACTTAATCTTGCGTAACCTCACTTGTTCACTTGAAAACCAAAGTTGAATGATATTTTTTACAGAATGGTTTCAAATGCAGAGAGAATTTGCAACTCCATTTAAAGCAATGTCGCCACCAGAACTAAACAAATGTCTTCAGAAATTTTATCTGTCAGAGAGAAAACGGGCGGCTTGTTGTTTCAGTCCTTTGCGCACGGGAAAATATTGCAATCGTTGCTGGACTAAATGAATGAAAATAAATTTTTTGTGGTGTATATTATCTCACTGTTTTAGTATATACTAAAACAACTATTCACCTCAGTGTCGGTGGCTAGCGGTGGATATTTACCTCCACTTCGGTGAATAGTTGTTAATTATTACTCTCTATAACAGTTGCTACATTTTTGGCATTTAGGAACCATTTTGTAGGGTGTTTAGGTTAGAATGTTTACTTTACTTCCTTTTCGGGACGGGAGACATTTTTTAATAAATTGTGCAATTGAATTTTGACAGTGGAAATATTTGTCTTCCTTCGATCTTCGCTTCGTTGCAATTGGTCCTCGTTCAAAATACCTAAACTGTACAAGGAGTACTTTGACAAGCTCAAACCTGTCATCCATTCCACCACCAACACCACCACCAACACCACCATCATCATCATCATTATCATCATCATCACCATCATCATCACCACCATCATCATAATCATCATCATCATTATCATCATCATCACCACCACCATCATCATCATCATCATCATCATCAGTATCACCATCACCACCACCACCATCATCATCATCATCTTCATTATCATCATCATCACCACCACCACCATCATCATCATCATCTTCATTGTCATCATCATCACCACCACCACCACCATCATCATCATCATCATCATCATCACCACCATCATCATCATCATTATCATCATCACCACCATCATCATCATCATTATCATTATCATCATCACCATCATCATCATTTATTTACATATTCAAAATACGTAGGAAAGATCAACAAGCAAACAAACAAGCAATCACACAAACAATCAGTCGCAACGATCAACAAGTAAACAAACAAACGCACAAACACTCACACAACCAGTCCTCAGCTATAAACCTTCGCCCATTTAAAAGTCGTTCTAGTCATTCTCTACTCTCCTAATCGGTTATGTAATCCGGGCAGATTGATAAACAATTGAAGAAAAATACTGCTTCGTTCCTGTCATTTGGTCGGTTTGCTGGTATACGGCTCTAATCGTGACTGTTCATCAGATTTGAAATTTATAGACACGTGGGATGCTTGCGGACAGAGACCATGATCAAAGTCTTTGAAATGAACAAGCTCCCATGCGCGCTACATGACTAGAAGAAGAAACAGGCTGCCCGCAGTCTAGCTTCGGCACCGCGAGATACTTTTCACTATTAGCGCCAGAAATATGAGGCTAAATAGGTAAATTACGATCAAGTTGTTTTTTCATTAAGGTTGTGCTAAGAAGGAAGAACTGCTTCTGCACAAAATTCAGCGGAGAACAATCTCTGCTAACTTACCAAATACTTATCTCTGATAGAAGCATTTTTTACTTCATACACTGTATAAGCCTTTAACTCAACGTTTCCCAGTAGGACAGTGGACTAAAAGCTTAAAAACCCACCACCAACAACAACAACTTTACTTATAATTTGATCAATGGATATTACAATTTGTCCACCCGAGTGTAGCGGAGCAAATCGAGGGTGGAACAATAACACAGGTATATCTTCATAAAATTATTATGGAACTAAAATATCTCATAACAAAAGGACGTGAAAAGGAAAAAGAAAAAAGGAAGGAAACGGAGCAGAAATTAAAAGGATCTCAAAAAGAATAAAAAGAGAAGTCTGTATTTTAAATCTCCCCTACACCCCCTCGAGATTCATTTCATTTCAGGACTAATGAACGGGAGAGGTGTCAGTAGAGAAACTGGTTGGCTTTTGTACAAAACTCAAAAATCTACTAACTTTTTCCACAGGTAACGAAGTCTTTTTAGATAGACATCAAACATTTCGATGTCAAGTTTAGTTTTCCTTTCTTTATCTACTGCTTCACCAGACGAGGATGCCGACTCCAGTCTGTGAGGTTACATGTTATCAGACAATGAAACATGCTACCTGAGATGTTCTCATTACTCGGGCGAGGAACGCCGTCCTAGTCTGAAAACGAGCTCCGTTTTTCTTCGTCGTCGTCGTCGTCGTCGTCGTCGAATTTCATCCACAAAGCTCACTTCCGGCGTTTCTGCGCAAGCGCTAACTAATAATGGTAATTTTGGAATAAGTAAACTATTTTTACCAATTTAGCCATGCTGAATGACCGTGGTCTAACAGTTATCTTCACCGCATGTGGTGCAAGGTGTTCCGTGTTCGACTCCCGCTGACGACACTTTCTCTTGTTTTTTTTTTTTTATTTATTTTTTTATTTTTTTGCGTTCCTTTTTTTCATCTTCTTTTTTAATTTTTTTTTACAAGTGTTATAATTATTGTAAGTTGAAAACGGTTGAGCTGTAAAGCAATTTTCAAGGGATATATGTTGATAGGGGTCTATCGATATACACTGCAAAGAAACAGACACGAACCGATGAATGATGCCTGTTGTCACGTATCGGAAAACGTCGATTCACCTTGTGTCTTTGAAGTCTGAACAACTAAAATGTTAAGAGAAGTGTCCCTCCAAATGTTTGCAAGTTCAACAGCGAGAAGAAAGCTTTTAACATGACCAACTCAACTCCACATGTTTTTAATTACACTGCCGTGTTTCCCCGTGGCCGCTCCCTACTAAACTAATTTTGAGCGGTGTTGCATTTTGTTGAATAACTCAAGTACGGGACATCACACACACCTGACTCTTTGACAGGTTGTTTATTTACTATTTTTCCACAAAATGTCAATTTTTGGACACTAGTTTTTGATTAGTTTTACTTACGTGACGTGAAACTGACCGCAGAAACCTTACTCTCTTTCTTGTGTCAACTGACGTCTTTGTAAACAGATTATTTTTTCCCCCACATTTCACCGAGACTCCATTAACGTTTATACGAAAAAATCCAACATCGTTTGTTAAGCGTTTCCTTTCTCAAGCGAAAACAAGTGTGCTTAGGTTTTTTGCAATAAATACACTATTTTTACCGCATTAGCTATGCTGACCCTCAGTGGTCCAAAGGTCATTGTTACTGCTTCTGATGCAAACAACCCAAGTTCGACTTCTACTAGTGGCACCTATCGCGGGCTTTTTTCTTTTTTTCCGTCTCTCTTTTTCTTCTTCTTTTATAAATATTTTTTACAAGTGTTATTATTATTGTTCTCGATGGTTGAGCTGTAAAGCAATTTTGTTATTTTAAAGGGATATGTGTTGATCTGATAGGGGTCTACGGATATACACTACAAAGTCCAACACAAGCTAAGCGCAATGCGTCCGATGTAAGAAAGACAGACTTCTCTCTACTCTTTTGTTTAGCGCTAAATTAGGGATACAATACCGTTTTTTGCAAGCCCAAGTTTAGGCTAATTGTAGCCTCTTGTTTTAGTAGAATCTATTGGTTTCTTGATAAAAGCCGAGATAAAAGCGGATAAAAATAAACGGATACAGAAAAAATATATATTGCGTTAACGGGGCGGACTTCCATTGTATTAAAGACGTAAACAATTACGCAACAGTGGAAAAAAAACTACTCAGTAACCAAGAGTGAGGTCGTTACGGGAAAATCTCAAACTGAGGCCTTGCCTTATTGACCGAGCGATAGCAAGGTCAATACAGCTATGGCTAAAACGGTTTTTTTTAATTGTCCTCAGCCGGAATTCACCTTAAAAGGCAACAACAACAACAACGCGTTTAATCAAGCATTTAATTGTCGATTTCGGTGACGAATAGTTTTTGGTACCCGCAAATTGTTGATCAAAGAACCCGTCGAGAAGCGAACATTATTTTTCCATGACATTTGTTTTGAAGCATGCATCTGCTTTTTAGATCTTTTCAGTTGGAAACATCCTCATTACGACCAGCAAGATCTCTCTTTTCTTTCTCTTCTTTCTCGCTTCAAACGCAAAGATTATTTATATAATTTTATTAATTTTAAATACATGTCTTTAATTCTTAGCTAAATACAAGAGCCACAAGCAATTGTGCTGCTTTAAATACTATCGTGTTTAAATAAAGGATGTTGTTGTTGTAGTAGAGGATCTGGGTGATCACATCGAAAAACAAACGGACAGCGGCTTGAAAGGAACCGTTCGATCCAGAGAATATGATGTTCTGGCTGCGGCCGACAACAAAACGGAGATCGTTTCTTCTGGGCTGCTTTACATTGCTTGTTATACGCACCACGCTGTTTGTAGTTCGCTTTTATAACAAGGAAGCCGCCCGAAATGAAAATCCTGTTCGTTCGCGGGCAGGTGGGGAATATTCACCCGTTGAAACCTCAGTGGCTGAGGATACTTACACCCAGTGGGACAAGCAGGACTTTCCTACACCTCAGCGAAAACGATTGATTATTTACTGGTCTGGAGTTATGGGGAAAAAAGTGCCTGTCCAGACGACAGCAGTGAATCACACTCATTTCTGGCCATTTTTCTATGCGGGAAAACCCGGAGAATGTCCCGTCCCGTGCGAACTGTCCAATAACCAATCGCGCGCCGCTGAGGCGAGCGCGTTCGTCGTTCATGCCAGACCACCAGACATCTTCAATCTTCCTCTGAATGAAACTTCAGCTCCGTGGATTCTACAGACTAACGAAAATCCTGTATATACACCAGCCATGTACGATTCAAAAATTATGTCACAGTTCAATTTGCTCATTAGCTATCGTTTGGACGCGGATTTTCCAGCTCCCATTTATCCTATGCCGGAACTCAGTCCACCAGTACCTTTTAACAAGCGTTTAGGAGATGTTTTAGCCATTTTTTCCAATTGTGAACCCGTGAGAACAGAATACATGCGTCAGCTCATGAATTACATTCAAGTTGATTCTTACGGTGCATGTTTGAAGAACAAAGAAGGTTTGATAGGGCTGTATGGGAAAATTGACAATCGCTACGTTTTCAAAGATCACAAGCTTATTCTGTCGCGATATTACAAGTTCTCTTTGGTGTTTATGAACCAAGATTGTGATTACTTCATAGACGACAGGCTTTACCATGCGCTTACAACTGGTTCGGTACCAGTTTTTATGGGCACCCACAAAGTGGACCACTTTTTACCAGGAAATCTTAAAAACTCCATTATCAAAGTTAGCGATTTCAAAAGTCCAAAGGAACTTGCGGAGTATCTGAAGTTCCTTAGTAAAAACGAGACTGCATATAACAAGTATTTAGAGTGGAAGCGGAGAGGAATAGGAGATATTTCAAATACAACTATCGGTAGGTGGTGGAAGCCACGGTACCCGTTGTTTTGTCAAGTGTGTATGGCGCTGGCTAAAGGTAAGCTGCACCGCGGACTGAAGCTGGACTATTGCCAACCGCGCGAGTACGAGGAATGGGGCTTGGAGGACCCTTTGAATCATTACACCCACGCAACATTCAACACAAGCATTCCTAGTCGGTATGCCAGTTAAAATAGACAAGCTTGAAAAAAGTTATTTCATTGATACAAATCTATGTACGTAGGAAAGCCTTTTTTGTGTGTAACATAACATCTACTCGCACTCTAGTCTCACAGGCGACTGTGGGTGTAGATCCGTCCTTCATGCTGCTTTTCCATCCTCTCTGTAAAGATGTGATGCTACACTATGGAAAGAAAATGAATGTTCCCTGAAATGGGTGATCTTAACCCTGATAATTTCTTTTCGATTCAAAATAAGAAAATTCGTATAAGCATGAGATTACGACAAAGCAGATAGAATAAAAATATATAGAGGATATTACATGCCCGCGCGTGGATATGAATTTTATCTTCGAGTGGTCAACTCGATATCTCACGAGTGAGCGCAGCGAACGAGTGAGATATCGAGTTGACCACGAGAAGATAAAATTCATATCCATAAGCGGGCATGTAATATTCTGTTTATTATATAAACACCAGTGAAATACCAAACCATTTTACTTTAATATTTTCAATGGTCTTAAAGTAGAATGTGTCGTTACTAAACATGGAAGAAGTACATGGACGAAAACCAAATTCATTTGATAAAGTCTAAAATGATGGCCCCTAGAATTCTAGATTCCGAGGAAAGCCAGTTGTAAACAACAATATTTTTGACCACTTCTAGACGTCAAAAACTAACAGTTACTCTCGTCTAATGTAATAAAGCGATTTAATAAAGCGATTTATTATGTAACCATAACGACGGTGATCTCTTCACATGTGAAGATAACATGTTATCTTCACATGTGAAGATATGAAGTTTTCGCGGGAAAGCTCACTTGGTATTTCACTGGTGTTTATATAATAAATTATTCATCTCTTTAACAGTTGCTACATTTTTGGAATATAGGAACCATTTTGTAGGTTGTTTAGGTTAGACTTTTGTTTTGTTTTGTTTATTTTTTTGAGAATTTCTTAATAAAATATGCAATTGAATTTTGACAGTGGGAGTATTTGTCTTGATTGTAATCGCTGAAATTAATTATTAAAGTTGATTTTACCTCCTTTACCAGTCAGCTTCTTTTTTCCTTCCTAAGATTCAACACGTGCCCACAGCCTTCTTCGCTTAACCGTTTTTCGTTCACCCGTAATCCATTCCATCATCAGTTATGTTTTTTTTTTATGTTTTTTTTCTAGTTACGCCTAGGAGCAGGATCTAAATGGCTCGTTCAAAATACATATGAATGCTCATCACGTACACAAGCAAACAAGCAAACACTGAAACACAAAAAAATCAGTAGAGACAAAGAGAATTGGGAAAGAGATAAGGCTCCTTCAATAAGGCTTCAACAGATTGTGCTCCTCAATAGTAGCATATTATGCCACTGATAGTGCTCGTATTCTCCGAAATTGTGCCAAAAATTATGCTAGTTTTTATTTTGTAAATAAATAAATTATCACAAGCGCAGAAACTCTGCTAGCTGGTTGTTTCTTTAAGTCTTACACTGATGCCACAATAACAATGCAACAGTTCTGTCATATGTTGAAAATAGGTAAGCAAACACATGTAATCAAACAACACATTTATTTAGTAGGAACCAGAAAGCTAGCGAGGCGCAGGGAATCATTTGGTCACTTTACTTACTTCCTGTCGTACCTAGGTCAAGGCTTTGACAGATTGAGCTTAACGATTTTGACATAATTCGTCGTTACGAGCACAATTTTTATGTTTTTAGTGTTTTTGTTTTTGTTTTGTTTTGTTGTTGTTGTTGTTGTTGTTGTATTGTCTTTTTTTGTTTTCGAATAAAAGCACTGCCGGTATGTTTTGCAGTTTTGGCCGGTTTTTTTGGAGCGCAAAATAGATCTTTTATTGATTGTTCAATCGTATGTGTACAAATATCAGTTAATGTACAAGAACCTCTTTCTTTAGATTGTTCGGAAAGCAGCAAAACCAATTTTTGCTAACGGGAACCTGGGTACTACCGAAAGTGATTCAAGTGACCCAGAGTCCCATGCGCCTTGCTGGGTCCTTGCTACAATCATGGACAAAATTCTTGGGACAAATTATCACTTGTGGCTCTTTACACACGCGCCAAACAACGATTCGCGCGAGATTCAAAGTACACGTGGGGGGCCCTCCCCCCACCCATATCCAATGTCGAAAACCTGTACTCGGTTTTCGTAAAATTGTTCGGAAAGCAGCACTTGTGTATGAATCTCAGTAATTTCAAGTCCACAAGTGATTGCATAATCAATAAATTATCTATTTTGCGCTCTATAACAAGCCAAAAACTAGTACTAATTATGCCAGCAGTGCTTTATTTTGGAAAAATCATGAAAATTGTATTTGTTATGACGAATTGTGCCAAAAATTGTGCATGTGCTAGCACAATCTTTCAAAAGCCTACTAATTTCTGTACCCTTCTATATGGCTATATAAACAGAGGAGATTGATAAACAATTGAAGAAATAAAATCCTGCTTCGTTCCTTTTATCCTGTCAGTGTTCCCCTGATCATTACATAATCAGTGAAATAAAAGGCAAGCTTCTTCATCTTCTCTGCATGAGGTTCCTCTCATTTGGTCGGTTTTCTGGTATAAGCGGTTTGGCCCTAATCGTGATTGTCAAACAAATTAGAAATTTATAGACACATGGGTTGCTTGGGGCCAGAGGCTATGATCAAAGTCCTTGATGAACAAGGAGAAATTAACAAAACCTAAAAGGGTTTGTGTTTTTCTGGTCACCGAAAAATTAAACAAACAAACAAAGAAGTTAGTAGTCTGGTAGCAATATTCTGAAAGACGCTTAAAAATTATTTTCGTAAAACTTGTTTAGTAGAAGCAGGAAACAGAGCTCAAAATATTCGTTTGGGGATTGGGGATCCTTTCTTAGAATTTTGCTGTTTCCCTTGTTGATTTGGACTGGTGTGGTAATTGAGGGGATGTTTTCGTAGACCCTCATTTCTGCAACATGGAAATGAGGCTGGACCAAGGTTGTGATAAAACAATGCAAAACATCAGCAAAACCACAGGAAAATTACTGGAAATGTCTGATTCACAAATAAACACATACTAAATTGAGATTTCAGCTTATGTTTGGTCACGTGACACATCATAAGCTTTTTGAATGACTATAATAATGATACCATATATAATGGTCATAACCTGCAGCTTATAAATACTCACGATTTGAAAGACCAATAGAATGCGCTTTTCGAACAAGTTGGAATGCCCTTTCTATTTAAAAATATACATTTTTCTATTCAGAAAATAGCCACGACTGCGATATATGCAACCTAGGACCCAAAATAAGAAGGCATGAGCAAGCATATATACCCGAACCAAGTCACCAGAACGCTTTTAAATTCAAAAAGCTTTTAAATTTATAAAGTGCTACTCATATCGTATGTTACGAAAAACTTGCCTTTTGCAGTAGCACTAATATTTGATTTTTGTGATTACCTTGCCCTTTGATTCCTTGAGTTATTCTCCTCATCAAACTGAGGCTAACCATGGAAGCGAGGCTTGTTTCCTGGGCGGCCATTCTAACTTCCAGATAAGTATAGCATGTAATTCATTACTAAAAGAACGTGTTATTCAGATAATCTTCAGTGGAAATGTAAACATGAAAGGGTAAAAGAGCACTAAAAAAATGGGGAAAAAATAGAAGCAGTTGCCTCAGTGTCCGTCGGTTTTGAAAGTGACACGGCCACATCTAGTGACATCAACTGGAGAAAGTGCATCGTCTGTCAGGAAAGCAAGTTTCCGAAGAAAACGTTTCCACTCTCTAAAGCGACCATTGAAGGTAACTCTGCACTTTATTAGTGTACTTCAGCGTGATAGTTATGCAGGATCTGTGTTAGTATTGTATTTGCCTTTAATGTTAATATTGGCCTTTACTCATTTTATTATAATTAGCTTTTTTATTGTTTTCTTTGCGAAATGTAATTTTCAAATGAAGAATGATCCTCGCAGTTGTGAACGCAATTTATGCAATTGCGAAAAGAAGCCTGAAAAAAATTCAGGACTTCAATGGGGTTTGAACCCGTGACCTCGCGATTACCGGTGCGATGCTCTAACCAACTGAGCTATGAAGCCACTGACGTTGGGAGCAGGTCAATTGTGGGTTCATATGTTCCCGTGAAAGAAATGAGTGTGAATGACATATGAAATAAATCATACATGAACTGCGGAAATGAAATCAAATGAAGAATGATCCTCGCAGTTGTGAACGCAATTTATGCAATTGCATAAAGTTTAGGATGTATTTTTGTTCAAACAAATAAAGACTTTCCATTTATTTTTTTTAAGAGAGGAGAGATGGTGAGAGGAGGCTTCTTGTTAAAAATGTTATTGTTGTTATAATTATTAGGTATTCAGCGAGTGGTTCACTGTGCCAACTTGAGAGAGAGTAATGAGGATTCCAGTTTTCAAACTTCCATGGGAAGATAAAAGGAATTGAAAGCAGACGAAAAAGAGGTCTTATGGCATAGAGGTTGCTATAGCAGTTTTACAAACCAAGGTCATATATCGCGTCTTCAGAAACGTACCTCAGATGACTCAGAGGGGAACACTAAACAGCCCGCTGCCTCAAGGAGGTCTTTAGAAGCAGCGACTGGTCTAAGTGCATGTTCTGTCAGGAATCTCATGGTTTGAACCAAGTACAAACAATGAAGACGGCAGCCAAAATCATCCAAAAAGCTTCTATCATCCAGTAATGAGCAGCAGACTAGCTGGAGTAACTGATTTGATAGCTGCAGGAGATAAATACCATCTAAAATGTTGCACCAAGTTTCAAAGAAGTGTTGAAAATAACACAGGACGTAAACAAGAGGAGAATAATGGTCATCCTAGGAATGCATGCTTTGAGGAGGTCATGTCTTTACTTGAAACTGGAATTTCTAGAGGGAATATCTATTCGTTAAAGGCAGTGTGGACGTACTACTGTCGAAACTACAGTTTGAGTTCCAGATAGATCCAGGGATTTACAGAAGTAACAAACTTAAGGAGAAGATTAAGGACTCTCTTGGGGATAAAGTTTCCTTCATTCAGTCTCTCAATCCAGCCGAGCCGCTTCTCATAATTTCGTCCAATTTAGACGAAGCTGCCTTGCACTCCCTGTTACAGGATCCGAAAGCGAAGAAAGCCATTGATGGGAATGATCTGAGCCATGATGCTGTAGAGGATGTAGATCTTGATGCGGAGTTACTGAGTTGGCTTTTCCGTGTAGCTATTAAGGTTCACCATGATATCAAAATTACACCCACTGTTGGTGGTATTGATATGAAGAATGCAGGAAAAGTCGTTCCAGAAGGTCTCTACAGTGTACATGCTTATTCGCCTCTTGTGTGCTGGAGACGCAACCGATGACAATGAAGGTGAAACGGATATAGACATCAAAACCAGGATTCTCAGCATTTGCCAAGTTATTGTCTTTCTTGTTTCAAAGGGACGAAAACGTACCCCCAAACATGTTGGTCTAGGTCTGACTATTCATCAAGCTACCAGTTCGAAACAACTTCAACTTCCAACTATTCCGTTCAACCGGACACACTGTAAGCTACGACACATTGCTTCGAATTGACAACGCCATTGCCAATGATGTGTTACAGAGATATCATGATAACGGAAAAGTCTTTGTTCCACGTAACTTCACAGATTGTTGTGCCAGTAATTACATGCGCTATGCAGTAGACAATATAGATATCAACGAGGAGACACTGAGTGGCATGGGCACGTTTCATGCCACCCAGTTTGCTGCGCTGCGCAGAACGAATGAGGAAGAACCAAAAGGGAACTTGGACATAACTCCAAACTCTGGTAGGAAACTCAATTTAGAAATCCCTCCTGAATTGCACGAGCTGCAGCCAGTCGATATGGGGAATGAGAAACCGGAACCAGTAATGGAAGGAAAAGTGGTTGATGCGTGGTATGCGCCTGACAGGAAATTCATTGATAAAATGTTCAAGAAGAAACTAGTATAGATTTTGTCTGGTCTTGTTCAGCAACAACCTGACCTTCAACGAGTACCTGGGTGGTCTGGCTTTAACCAATTGATGTCAAAGAATGATCCCAAGCCAACAATCATTGGTCCACTTCCAATTGTCAATGCTGCATCTCACGAATTTGAAACTTTGTGGACGGTGATACTCAAATGCAAGGCAATGGCAAAACTGACAAATGGAAAATATACCATAATCACTCTAGACGAAGCCCTCTACAGTAAGGCTAAGATGCTTCAGTGGACCAAGACAGAGGAATGCAAGAGTTTAGTCATCATGCTCGGAGGATTTCATACACAGATGACCTTCTCCAAAGTGATCGGCAAGTATGTGGAATCTTCTGGGCTAAGTGACATCTGGGCAGAAAGTGAAGTTTTTGGAGAGACCACCGCCATAAACGTCGTGAAAGGAAAGATGTGGAATCGCGTTATCAGAGCTCACAAACTGAGTTTTGAAGCCCTTTGGAGGGTTTTGTGGCCTCTCTTTCAGACATGGGTCCAGGAAAATGGAAGGGACGTGGCTGGTTCATTAGATGATCCCTCAAAACAGCTGATTGATGGGATTTCAACTGGCCGACATGAAGACGGAGATGATGCCTATGCATCTCTGATTGAAGCACTCCAGCAGACTCCCACAATTGTTGAAGAGTTTGACGCAGCACACGAGGATAATGCAACTTTTTGCTACTGGAGGAAGTACATGTACCTGGTTTCCATTCTTTTGAGGTTTACAAGAGCTCTTCGGGAAGGTGACTGGCAACTTTACCTTTCGTCTTTCTCTGAGATGCTTCCCTGGTTCGCCGCATATGACCATGTAAATTACACCAGGTGGGGAGTGGTTTTTCTAGCTGACATGTACCTCCTACCGCAATCGGCGCCAGAAGTGTTTAAAGGGTTCAAAGATGGCGATTTTGTGACCAAGGAGACAGCAAACAAATTTAACCAAATTTCAGACGACCGAGCCCTTGAGCATGTCAATAGAGCTGGCAAAGTAGCTGGAGGACTCGTGGGGATAACGCGAACAGACACAGCAAGAGATCGCTGGTGCCTCACGTACAACGAGAGAGCTCAGCTGTCAGAAGATACCAAAGTGATGTATGGTGTTGTTTGTGAACAGGAGAATGATCACAAAGGTAGCGGGTCGGCGAGAATGCGGCGAGATGAGGCAGATGTTTGTAAACTGGTTGCACAGTTTCAGAAGTATAATGTGTTTCGGCTAACAGCTGACTTAGTTGCAGTCACCACTGGCGACGTAGGAGGGTTGACGTTGTGTTTGACCGCTATCAAGAGAACTCCATCAAAGGTGGAACACGTGCGAAGAGAAAACATGGGAAAGACAAAGGGATAAAGAGAAATGTGGATAGCAGAGAACAAAAGATTGGCAAGTGGGACAGATTTATCATCCTGGACGAGAAGAAAAAAAGTTTAGCAAACTTTCTTTGCACAACACTGTCTCAAACATTCTTTGGAGATCCAAGGAAAGAGCTAGTGTTGAGTGGAGGCTTCAGTGATCCGATGAAGGTGTGGTCTTCTACTGAAAGAAATCTGGAAGGTTTGGCTTCAGACCATGAAGAGGCCGACACACGAATTATCGTACATGCAAGAGATGGTAACATCAGAGGATATCAGCAGATAAACATCATGTGTCGGGACACTGATGTCCTCGTTCTACTTGTAGCAAAACCTGCCGAACCTCTCTCCTGCTGTTTGGATGTTCACTGGGACAGAAAAGAAGAAGCTTTATATTCCAGTGCATCAGATCCGTATAAGTGAAGAGAAAAGGAGTTCCCTGCTAGCCTTCCATGCCATAACCGGCTGTGACACTACTAGCCAGTTCGCTGGTATTGGGAAACAGTCAGCTTGGACAACTTTTGCCACATGCCCACGGCTGCTTGAGCGTCTTGGTGAGGATCAATATCCAGATGGCGATGTCCTCTCCAATGCTGAAGCCTTCGTCTGTCAGCTTTACAATCGTGGAACAAAGGAAGTCCTTATCAACAACGAAAGGGCTGCAACATTTTGGAGAGGAAAGAAAAGTTTGGATGGACTCCCTCCAACTCAAGATGCACTGCATCTTCACATCAAGCGAGCTCACCTTCAGGCATTTATATGGAAGAAAGCTTCAGAACCCTGCCCTGTGTTGCCCAGACCAGAGGGGAATGGATGGCACTGTGAAGAAGGTATTCTTAAGCCTACACTGGTATCGGCAAAAAAGGCCAAAGGCCAAAGGTATCGGCAGGATGCGTACAACTGGCAAATTGTGGGTGCACGCAAGAGTGAACTTGCTGTGCTACAAGGCGTTGCAAGTGTGTTCGGTTGTCTCTAAATTGCTCCAAAGCTTGTAAATGTGGGGACTTCTGCAGAAACATAACTGTCATAGATTAGAAACGCTTAACATAGTTGTTTCTCAATCTGGATGTCAAGAACAGATATTTGTATTTTATAGTGCAGGTTTAATCACAAAGTTCTCTTAGGATAAATTGCCGAACCAAATCTTTTATGAGAAAAGTTTCAAATCGTTTAAATTACTAAGGACTTCAGAGTATAATACAACACATGTAAGCTCATGTATGACATGTATGACAGATCACCATTAAAGAACTGTTCATTGGACGATTTGTTTAGTTTTATTGACATCTTTAGATCTGCCAACTTCATTTGAATTTGTTCTCTTGGTATGGGTCACATGACTTGAATAACATGTCACTTGACCAGTGCTATGTAACAAATTAGATTTGTACATGTTTAATGGCATGTTGTCGATATTTTCCGTAATTTTTTCCTTTGATTTTCCTGATGTTTTGCATTGTTTTATCACAATTCTTGGTCCAGCCTCGTTTCCATGTTGCAGAAATGAGGCTCTGAGAAAACATCCCCTTAATTGCCATACCAGTCCAAATCAACAAAGGAAACAGCAAAATTCTAAGAAAGGATCCCCAAACGAACATTTTGAGCCCTGTTTCCTGCTTCTACTCAAAAAGTTTTACGAAAATCATTTTTTGGACTTGGCTTCCTGACTATAGGACTGGAGCAAGCTACGGATGAAACTTAAACGTAGTCAATGACCCTTTCGTGGTATGAAATTTTCCATTGGATTCATAACTATTCATAACTCAATCAAATAAATAACGACACACTTTCCGACATTGTATTGACACGTCGATGTCGTGAATCCTGATTGGCGGAGAGCACTCTTAAGGACGGTGCCTCCTATTGCTAGTGCGCATTCGTTCTGCGCACCACGCAACCATCTTATCTCGCGCGATTACTCGCGCCATTTCCTCAGAAGATTGTTTGTTTTGATGGTTATCGCATTTTTTGTAAGCTCTTGATTTAGCGGATAGTTTTACAGGATTGGCAACAGGCTGTCTACACCAAAAACCCGTAAACGAAAGCGTTATTGTGGTGTGTTTTATGAAATTACGCTGAATCACGCCTGGAAAAGCAATTGCAGTGAAGTGGCAAATAATACAAGACTTAAGACTTAAGCTTAATCAAAACATATCGCTGTATAAACTGATTCAAAGGAATCGCTTAAAAAAGTCATGTGCTACACGTATCGGTTTAATACACAACAAATTCGTTTCGGTTTTATTCTTTTATTTTATTGCTGTTTCAACAATAATAAAAAGAAAAATGTTTTCATCGAACGTAAGATATAACACGATGTCTTACCTTCGTTACTGATGAAAAGCTTAAACTTAATTGGCCTGAATATAACGGAAGGAATCACGAATACTGGCTCTCAAACTGCGTAGTTTTTATGCATTTCAAAACTCCTTCCAGAAAGATAATACAACCACAAGAAACAACTGCGAAAGTAATTGACAAAACTACAAAACGTGATCTTACGTACGTGTTTGTCTTCCACTTCGCCAGAGCCTAAAAGGGCAAGTTATACTGGAAAAAAACTTTGAAATTTACGCAAAATGCACACCTCAAAACGTCTTCGAATTTGCTCTTAGCATTCAAAGCCATCTTCATTGAAAAAATGTCCTCTAATAGACCATTTTACGGTTCTTTGCTCAGTACCCTGGCCTTTGATTGAATGCGAGGCTAGGGGTGACCTTGTTTTGATACAAACCTACCTGCTTTTCTTATGGAAATTATGCTGATTAAACATAGTTAGCATAAGAAAAACTTGATTTACATAAGAAAAGCAGGTAGGTTTGTATCAAAACAAGGTCACCCCCAGCCTCGCTTTTACCGATAACTGTAAAATGGTCTATTCCCGAAGAATCAAGATTTGTTCCAGCATGTGTCGCCATACCGGGTATCCCAGCACGCCCAAGGAAAAAAACATGCAAATATTTGACTTACTAGGGAGGGGGTAGAGCAAAAATTGTCTCAAGCCCCCAAAACAGCGCCTTTAAAGTAGAAAATAACCAATTTAGCTCTAAAAAACGCATGGTGACCCCCACTTTTTACCTCACAAAACGAAAGTGGTAAGCCTACTCAACACATGGTGATTTTTTCGTAGTTCGCAAAATATATTTAGCCTGTGTTTTTGCTCAACTAAAAGGGAGCAGTCAGGGCCAAAAATGCCTCCAATGCAATGATTTTGTAATAAATACCACATAAAAAATAGTTTTTATATCACCAGTTGTTATGTGTTTCAAAGCTTGTGGTTTGTTGTTGCCTTGGTATCTGTAAACAGGAATTCTAAGGAAATGTTCAGAGAAATATTTCTTCTTTTCTTTTTGGCGAAAAAAATACTTTTTACGTTTTTTGCTGCTTTGGACTTAATTATCTCTGAAAAATGCATGGTTAGCCCCAATTTTCTTTTCAATTTTCGTTAGCCCTTACCAACATCTACATTTTAGCATAGTGATAATCCGCGAAAAAATATCTTCGTATTAGGAGGCACCGTCCAACAGAACATGTCCGTAGCTACTTCATGTATCCCCTATTATAATGTATTTAGAATTGATATGTATACCCCTGTGTATACACCTGTATACTCTTGTATACCCATGTAAACCCTTGCATACCCCTGTATACTCTTGTATACCCATGTATACCCTTGTATACCCATGTATACCCATCTATACCCATGTATACCCATGTATACTCTTGTCTACCCCTGTATACTCTTGTATACCCATGTATACCCCTGTAAACTCTTGTATACCCATGTATACCCTTGTATACCCATGTATACCCATCTATACCCATGTATACCCATGTATACTCTTGTCTACCCCTGTATACTCTTGTATACCCATGTATACCCCTGTAAACTCTTGTATACCCATGTATACCCTTGTATACCCATGTATACCCTTGTATACCCATGTACACCCTTGTATACCCCTGTAAACTCTTGTATACCCATGTATACCCTTGTATACCCCTGTATACTCTTGTATACTCTTGTATACCCATGTATACCCTTGTATACCCATGTATACTCTTGTATACCCCTGTATACTCTTGTATACCCATGTATACCCTTGTATACCCATGTATACTCTTGTATACCCCTGTATACTCTTGTATACCCATGTATACTCTTGTATACCCCTGTATACTCTTGTATACCCATGTATACCCTTGTATACCCATGTATACTCTTGTATACCCCTGTATACTCTTGTATACCCCTGTATACCCTTGTATACCCATGTATACCCCTGTATACTCTTTTATACCCTTGTATACCCCTGTATACCCTTGTATACCCATGTATACCCATGTATACCCTTGTATACCCATGTATACCCTTGTATACCCATGTATACCCTTGTATACTCTTGTATACCCATGTATACCCTTTTATACCCCTGTATACCCTTGTATACCCATGTATACCCATGTATACTCTTGTAGACCCCTGTATACCCCTGTATACTCTTGTATACCCATGTATACCCATGTATACTCTTGTGTATTCCTGTATACCCTTGTATACCCATGTATACCCCTGTATACTCTTGTATACCCATGTATACCCCTGTATACTCTTGTATACCCATGTATACCCTTGTATACCCATGTATACCCCTGTATACTCTCGTATACCCATGTATACCCTTGTATACCCCTGTATACCCTTGTATACCCATGTATCCCCCTGTATACCCATGTATACCCATGTATACCCTTGTATACCCATGTATACCCTTGTATACCCATGTATACCCTTGTATACTCTTGTATACCCATGTATACCCTTGTATACCCATGTATACCCATGTATACTCTTGTAGACCCTTGTATATCCCTGTATACTCTTGTATACCCATGTATACCCATGTATACTCTTGTGTACCCCTGTATACCCTTGTATACCCATGTATACCACTGTATACTCTTTTATACCCATGTATACCCTTGTATACCCATGTATGCCCCGGTATACTCTCGTATACCCATGTATACCCCTGTATACTCTTGTATACCCATGTATACCCTTGTATACCCATGTATACCCCTGTATACTCTCGTATACCCATGTATACCCTTGTATACCCCTGTATACCCTTGTATACCCATGTATACCCCTGTAAACTCTCGTATACCCATGTATACCCTTGTATACCCCTGTATACCCTTGTATACCCCTGTATACTCTCGTATACCCATGTATACCCCTGTATACCCCTGTATACCCATGTATACCCCTGTAAACTCTCGTATACCCATGTATACCCTTGTATACCCATGTATACCCTTGTATACCCCTGTATACTCTTGTATACCCATGTATACCCCTGTATACTCTTGTATACCCCTGTATACCCATGTATACCCTTGTATACACCTGTATACACCTGTATACCCCTGTATACCCCTGTATACTCTTGTATAACCATGTATACCCCTGTATACCCTTGTATACCCATGTATACCCATGTAAATCTAAATCTAAATCTAAATATCGTTATGTCGGCAAAATCGTGGAACGACATCACGCCAACTCTAAAAAGCTAAAAAAATAAAACTATACTAAAATATACAAAATAACAGTAAAAGTTAAAATACTGATAAAATTATACTAATTAAGTTTACTTTTAAAAATACAAAGAGATTGGCTGGAGACAGTCTCTTGTGGGAGTTTGTTCCATTCAGTTATTGTCCTAGGAAAAAAAGAAAATCTAAAAATATCTTTATGTCCTTTTGGTACAATAAACTTAAAATCATGGCTTCCCCGAGTCCTCCTTTCTCTGTTTGCTTTCAAATAATCCCCCAGTCCCCATCTAGGAGGCCGTGGCACATCTTGTATACAGTGGAGAGCCTTGCGTGTCTCCTCATCGTTTCAAGTGTGTCCCACCGTAGGTCTTGTAGCATTTCCGTCACGCTCGCTGTTCGATCGTAATTTCCAGTAGCAAAGCGCGCTGCTTTCCGCTGTATTCTTTCTAGAGCGGCTTTATCTTTCTGGTGGTGTGGGTCCCATGCACTACAGGCATACTGGAGTTTTGGCCTCACAAGAGTCTTGTACGCAGTTTCTTTCACTGTCTTTGGGCAGTTCCACAGGTTTCGTTTGATAAGTCCCAAGATCTTATTTGCTTTAGATGTGATAGTTTCAACATGTGGTGACCACCTCATTTTGTTATCGAGCATTACCCCCAAATAAGGGTGACGTTCAACTTCTTCTAGGATTTCTCCACAGAATACATATTCCCGCTTTGGTGGATCCCTCCTCGTTGTAAAACACATGATTTTGCACTTTGAAGGATTAAATTCCATCTGCCACTTTTGTTGCCAATCTTCTAATCTATACAAATCATCTTGGAGATCAGCTGTGTCATCATCACAGCAAATTGTCCCATATAACAGCGCATCGTCAGCAAAAAGTCTAACAGTAGAGTTCAGACCATCAGGTAAATCATTTACATACATTAAGAACAATAGTGGTCCTAAGACTGTTCCTTGGGGAACGCCGGAAGTTGTAACTACAGGTGTAGATGATTCTCCCCCAATTACCACTGATTGGGTACGCTGTGTTAGAAATTGGGTACGCTGTGTTAGAATACCCATTTATACCCATGTATACTCTTGTCTACCACTGTATACTCTTGTATACCCATGTATACCCCTGTAAACTCTTGTATACCCATGTATACCCTTGTATACCCCTGTAAACTCTTGTAAACCCATGTATACCCTTGTATACCCATGTATACTCTTGTATACCCCTGTATACTCTTGTATACCCATCTATACCCTTGTATACCCCTGTATACTCTTGTATACTCTTGTATACCCATGTATACCCTTGTATACCCATGTATACTCTTGTATACCCATGTATACCCTTGTATACCCCTGTAAACTCTTGTATACCCATGTATACCCTTGTATACCCATGTATACCCTTGTATACCCCTGTAAACTCTTGTATACCCATGCATACCCTTGTGTACCCCTGTATACTCTTGTATATTCTTGTATACCCATGTATACCCTTGTATACCCATGTATACTCTTGTATACCCCTGTATACTCTTGTATACCCATGTATACCCTTGTATACCCATGTATACTCTTGTATACCCCTGTATACTCTTGTATACCCATGTATATCCTTGTATACCCATGTATACCCATGTATACCCATGTATACTCTTGTAGACCCCTGTATACCCCTGTATACTCTTGTGTACCCATGTATACCCATGTATACTCTTGTATACCCCTGTAAACTCTTGTATACCCATGTATACCCCTGTATACTCTTGTAAACCATGTATACCCCTGTATACTCTTGTATAACCATGTATACCCCTTAAAATTTAATTTAAATTTTTTTTATGTTGGCTGTGAAAGCGTCTCTTGAAGAGTTACTCAAGAAAGGCTTAAAGAAAAGACTCAAGAAAGGTTCAGTAATCTTACAGTACTCAACACTCACAAAGACAGAACAGAAAAACTTTGCCTTGTTGAAGTGGCAAATGAATTTGTTGGTCTTAGCGACAATCGAAAATAAGGAATTTCGGTACATTTAGAGAATCCGATTTCGTGACAGTAAACGAATAAATGAACCAAAAGTTATGATTACTCTACCTTCGTTTACGGATTACGTTACGTGTGATTACAAAGCTTATTTTGTCACTAAATTCTTTCTCTAAATGTTTGAATTGAGTTGAAAAGTGTAGAAAAGGGTATCACTTGATTTTCTGAGTTAATAAAATATGTTAACTGCTGGACAAAGCTTATGAATTCAACGGAATTATATGCGTTTTAATTATTTTTAGAGTTAGTCCCCTCCCCTCACTTGAAAACGCGCGAGCGGTTCCCCACCCCCGCCCCCTAACTTTAAAAACTGCTCCGCGGGCCCTGAGTATCCGTAAACGTCCTTCACATTGTTCATTCTCGAAGTAACAGGTGTTAAAATTTCGCTGGAGAAATGACAACTTTTTACTTTTCAGGTACTTAGGAGTTCTGAATACAAAAGGTAACTCACCTTTAGTTCCATCGTAATGACCTGGGGAGGAATGATTATAGGCAATGTAGATTGAACGCGTACTTTGCAGCGTGGATGGCACAAATGTTAGAACCGGTGAACCAGGAATAGAAGTGATCACAATCACTGGAATCTCCAACAGGTTCCTACATCCATAAACACGGAGATCTGCCAAGGAACTATTGAACCATCCCGATTCCGAAAATCTCTTCAGTTCGTCTTTCACGTTGAAGTTCATGAAAGAACTATACTTCTCGAGATTTTTCTCAATTTCCTGGCAAAACAACAGGCGCAGTTGCAGCGTGTCTCTCTCAGTTGAGTTTCCTAGTCCAACAGATTTCAAATGTCCAGCGAATTCCTCATTACCATCATCATTGTTAGCTAGTAATTTATGAAGTTCCTTCACAATGCTTGCGAAACAGCAATCGCCATCTCCAGGGACTTGGTCTAATTCAAGGCCAAATGCAGACAGGTGTCGTCGAAGGCAGTCACGATTCATTTCTGCATAGAGTCCTTTGCCGTCAATGTCGCTGTCTTCGGATGATACATTGCCACGAAAAGCTTGGACCATTCTTTTAACGTCAGAGAATGGAAAGTTTAAAATATCAAATGCTCTTGAGGTGCATTTCTTTTCAATTGAGGTCAGAACATCGGTCAAGTGAAGAACTCTGTTTAATGTATAGTTCAGTACCGCGTCGCTTTTTAGATCTTCAACCCTGTCTGCAAAAACACCGCTACTAACTTCCATCGGTGTGAATGGTGACGAGACACTAAAATTATCCTTTGCAATTGCCATTACTGCAGGAACGTTTCCTGGCACACAGGTACTCTTAAATTTCTTGCTCCACTCATCATAGGAGATAGCCGTTCCTTCGTTTTGTTGAATCTCAATAGGCACTACAGGAATCACTCTAGCATTGGATCGATGTTTCTTACGATCTAGAGAAATTTTACAGTTCCATACGTATAACACTACGGTGAAGACTGCAACAGCAAGTTCAGGAGAGATAGTGGATGCTCCTCCGAGAAGGGATCTTTTAAACTGAAACAAAACTAGGTCTTTGGGTGAAACTACTTTTATAGTTGCATATGCAAATTAGTGTGTTGAGAGTATAGGCTTTTTCATGATGAAGACGCTCCTGAAAACTAATCTAATACGACTTAGAATGTGAAAATAGCTCTATATCTATATATACTCTTATAACATGTTTTGTTTTCAGTTGAGATGCAACCGGCAATGTTTGATTAACCAAATTAAAAGCTCTTGCTTCACCAAGGATAGCTAAGCAAACTGTATAACTTTCAGGCAGTGAAAACGTAAAGCTTGTGGGATGTGGCTGGAGTGACAAGGATATACCTCACAATTTAATGTGATTTGGTAAGCTGAAGCCACTCTAAAGGCACTAAGGCCACATGGTAGCGGGCATTACCCCATAAATCTACCAAAGCAAAGATTGAGCCCAAGCATTAGCAGCCATGGACAGCTGTTTCGGCCTTCTTAGGCCTCATCAGCATGGCATAGCTAATGCTCAGGCTCAAGTACCCACATATCCATAAAACAAGCAGTGAAAACGTAAAGCTTGTGGGATGTGGCTGGAGTGACAAGGATATACCTCACAATTTAATGTGATTTGGTAAGCTGAAGCCACTCTAAAGGCACTAAGGCCACATGGTAGCGGGCATTACCCCATAAATCTACCAAAGCAAAGATTGAGCCCAAGCATTAGCAGCCATGGACAGCTGTTTCGGCCTTCTTAGGCCTCATCAGCCACATCCCACAAGCTTTACGTTTTCACTGCTTGTTTTATGGATATGTGGGTACTTGAGCCTGAGCATTAGCTATGCCATGCTGATGAGGCCTAAGAAGGCCGAAACAGCTGTCCATGGCTGCTAATGCTTGGGCTCAATCTTTGCTTTGGTAGATTTATGGGGTAATGCCCGCTACCATGTGGCCTTAGTGCCTTTAGAGTGGCTTCAGCTTACCAAATCACATTAAATTGTGAGGTATATCCTTGTATAACTTTCAGGACGTAATAGAATAACGTGTGTGTGTGTGTGAGGCTTTTACAATATTTTCCATCCTAATGTTGGTCGCACAGCATTCTTTTCAATGCGTATCACGCGCTTGGATTTGGACGCCACGAGACTGAAAACAGCTCAAATGTGACCCAGTGAACAACACGCAAAAATAAACCGCGAGTTGACTGGTCTCCCAAGAGGTGCAGTTTTCACACCTCATCGAAGGAGGATACGTGACAAATTAGCGTCATTTATTCGCTGGAAAGTTTATTCTACGTTCAGCGGCAGGCGACAAGGTTAAATGTTTCTTTTGATGGCAAAAAATGAGTTTCACACAGCAACCCACTAGAATTTCTTGGAATGTTGATCTAAACTTGATATCTGATATGAAAGCTAATGAAGCTTAGCGCGCGAAAAGTGTCAAAGGAGTGCTAGATTCCTAATTGGAATTACCTTATTACGACGCCTTTAGCAAGTTATGAACTCCTCTAGAAAACCATTTTTTAGCCTTTCTCGTCCTGATTTACTCATCTTCTAAATTTTCCTCTTACCAATTGCTAATATAATCATTCGTCTAACCAAAGAGGGAAAAAATTGAATCATGAAAATATTTTGACCCCGAAAGTTCTCATACACGGATGAACTGGTAAGGCATCAGACCGAAGAATGTGAGGCCTTCAACCGAGGGTATTAAAATAACTGGTAAGATCATGTGTGCCTAGGAGAAATCAGAGGATAATAGCAAAAAACAGGGAAAGACGGGGAAAGCATAGGAAACAATGACATGAATGTGCACTCTAAATTCACTGTAATACGGGCTACACAAAGTAAATGTTACTGGAAGCCCCCGACTCGGGATCATTGCTTCCCTACAAAGAAACACGTTCCAAGGAACACTAAAGCCTGGTTTTCACTAGCGACGCAAGCACAAGCGCAAGCATAAGCGCAAGCATATGAAGCTTATGCCAAGTGAAAACGACACCACGCAAGCGAACGCAAGCATAAGCGCAAGCACCAGGAAAAGTAAAAATTTTGATCCTTACGCTTGTGCTTGCGCTTATGTTTATGCTTGCGTTAAGCCCGTTTTCACGGTGAAATAAGCGCTCTCTTAAAAGTAAGTTCTGCATTTTAACAGTAACTGAGATATAACAGAATAAGCGTTTGTGAAGCGCGGCTAAGCCGCAAATGTTGTGTGAGTCGGAGTCTATTGCAATCATGGAAACACACTTCTGCGATCACCTGATTCAATTTTTGGCAGCACCCGTTCCTGCAGACATGTGGTCTAGTCGATGTTATTGGGCGCTCTTGGTTTTCAAGTTTTTATGCTTGAAACTCCTCGTTCATGACTCCTTTGGATCTTTACCGACTAGGTTTATTCACCATCAGTTATTTTCTGATATCGAAAGTGATCTTGAGGTGAAATATTCATTTGAGTATGCTGAACATCAAAACTCGTGGCTGGGCGAGTCCGCCATCTTCAGGGGCACCCAACGAGCCAAGTCAACCAAAAGCTGTAGAAAGGCATTTTTAAGTACCCTATAGTGTTTGAAGTCTGTTTAAATAGATGTTTTCATAAGCTAGAAAAAGTTCATCTGTTCGGATTCCCTAGCTGAAAATTTAATTCCCCGAAAATGTTAGGGAACAAAATCTTCCTTTGAGAAAATGCAAGCTAAAATGAAGTTTCCACGAGCTTTCTAGGGAACTATTTTCTTTCCGAAAATGCTGGCTGACGTTCTTGACTGCCAAAAACAGCAGTTGTGACCTCTCCGAAAACGTCAGGGGCTATGATTTCCCAATTTCGAATCTTTTAGGCCACGTTTTAGTTACGAAAATCCTACTGCACTCTTTAATCGACGCCGAAAGTACAAGGCGAATTACCCTCCACCGAACAGATATCTACCGAAACTTGTCGTTGGGTGCCAATGCATCTTGAAGTGCTTTTGGCCGAAAGTGAAGTGCTTTTTCGTTCGCAAGCGTGAATTTCATTCAGCGAAATTCAAATGGCTACCTTCTGGCTATCTATATATGCAAGGCGATTTGTTTGAGTGCGGTGATATACATCCGCATCCAGGACCCTTGACTTGTAAATCAGCCGTCCGCCGTGACAGTTCTCGCAGAAAGTGCAAGGAGTGTGATCGGACAATTGCAAGCAATCACCGTGCAACCAGATGCGATTGCTGCTCGATGTGGTCTCACATTAAATGCGGCGGTGTGACCCCTAAGCAATATCTAATTCTGCAGTCGTCTAGCAATACATCGCACACTTGCGCTGCTTGTATGGAGGTTCTTCGCCAATTACCTTTTGCTGACTCGAGTTTGAACTCCAGTACAAGTGCCGGTTCTACTGGATCATGTTCTGACGATGAAACATGGAGTGAATATGACGCCTTGATTAACAACAAACATCAAAATCGGACATGTTAATGTGGACCATATTGCAGGTTTTAAATTCTTTGAGGTCAAGTATTGGCTATTAGAAGGAAAGTTTGACATTTTAGTACTCTCCGAAACGAAACTGGATTGCAGTTTTCCAGATAGTCAATTAATGGTGTCCGGATATCGAATGTGTAGGGCTGACAGAAACATACATGGCGGTGGCTTATTGTGCTATATCCACGCAGACCTCTGCTTTAAAGTAATTAGAGACCTGCCCAATCTTCGATTATGTGAGCGTGAACGGCACAAGACTCAATCGATTGTGCTGAAGGTGAGCTAAGGATAGCTAAGAAGTGGGTAACCATTGCCGGTATCTATAGACCTCCAACATCTGTGTCTGTCCCTCAATCGCTATGGAAATTTGAACTATCCTCTATACTGGAGGCGATCACAACACTTCCTGGTAACTGCTTTTTGGTAGGTGACTTTAACTCGGATATATTACTACCAGACAAGGGATGGTTGTGTCATGGCAAACCTACTAGATATTTACGACTTGAAGAATTTAATACATGAAGCCACCCGTATCACTAGAACATCAGAAACCCTACTGGACCTTTTTCTCACTGACAACGTGAAGAAAATACAGTCATCGGGCGTAGTCCATGTTAACATAAGTGATCACTCTCTTGTGTTTGCCATTCTCAGAGCATCGGAACCGAGAATACGATCTCGGGAAATACGATTTCGAAGCCTTAGAAATTTTGATAAACAGCATTTTCTACATGATTTGCATAATGTTCCTTTCCAAGTAGCTGAAATATTTGACGACGTTGATGATAGGCTCTACGTGTTTGATTGTTTATATGAGGACATTCTTTGTAAGCACGCACCTTTGAAACAGGTCCGCATAAAGGGAAATCAACTCCCGTAAATCCTGTGGTTGTGACGGATTACCACCGCGACTGGTAAAAGATTCTGCCAACGCGATTGCTGGTCCTATAGCTGCAATAATGAATCACTCGATTAGGACAGGACAGTATCCGTCGCGCTTGAAATTAGGTCAAGTTACTCCTTTATTTAAAAAGGACGATGAACTAAACAAAAGCAATTATCGACCAGTGACCGTATTACCTGCGCTCAATAACGTTTTTGAGAGGCTACTTTCAGCTCAAATGGGCGACTTTTACCAGCACATATTGTCTGAATACATATCTGCCTACAGGAGGCACCATAGCTGTGAGACATCCTTACTTAGGCTGACTGCGGACTGGAGGCGCAGTCTAGACAATAAAGAGATCGTGGCGGTTATATCTATGGATTTGTCAAAGGCATTCGACACCATACCTCATGCTTTGCTATTAGCGAAACTGAAAGCATATGGCTTGCACGAATCCAGCTGCGCCCTTATCGGTGACTACTTGACGGATAGAATGCAGCGAGTGAAAATTGGTGATACTTATTCGGATTGGATGAGTGTGAAGCGGGGCGTGCCTCAAGGCAGCGTCCTGGGGCCCATGTTTTTCAACATGTTCCTCAACGACCTCATCTTTCACATTAAGTCTGTAAAATTAAACACTTATGCCGATGACTGCCAACTGCACTCATCTGATGTAGACCCAGTAGCCTTGGAACGGCGGATCAATCATGATGTACAAATAGCAAATAAATGGTTCGAAGACAATGGGATGAAAGCCAACCCTGCTAAACATCAAGGGATGGTTCTTGGCAAAACCGATTACCCTTTCTCCTTTTTAACCACAAGATGCCTGGATCTTTTTGGAATAACTCTAGACAATGAACTTAATTTCAAGGATCACATATCCTCTGTATGCAAAAAAATAAATAATCAGTTCAGTGTCTTCAAAAGATTTGGCAAACTTATTTCATCTGAAATTATGCTTCGCCTTTATAAAGCGTTTATCTTACCCCATTTTCACTACTGTTCAATGATATGGCACTTTTGTAATTCAGAAGATTCTGTCAAACTGGACACCTTAAATAGACGTATTTTAAGATTTGTTTTAAAGGACTGGGACTCGAACTATGATGCTCTTCTAGACAAGGCTGGTGTGTGTGGATTAGCCAACAGGAGGATACAAAATATGATGATTTGTATATTCAAATGTCTCCATTTTGATAAATATCCGTGCTATTTAAAACAACTGATCAACTTAAGATCTACTGCTTACTCCCTACAGGGTACTAATATTTTATCACTTCCTAAGCCGTCTACAACCACATATGGTCTAAATTCCTTTAGCTATTCATCTGTTAAGTACTGGAATTCTCTACCTGACCACTTTAGAAAGACTGTAGATTATAGTGAATTTAAGCGCAAATTGTTAGTGCACGGTTTTAGTTAATACTACATTAATTAATATTATATATGTTGTAACTTTTAAAATTAGTAAATTAGGATCGGAGATACTAGCTATGTAAGCTACACTAAAATCCGAGGATAAATAAAGCTTATGTATGTATGTATGTAATCAATGCCGCCGGCATTGGAGAAGATGACTTTCATATTACACAACGTCATCGGATTTTTCCTTTTCTCTAGGACTTCGAAGTTGAAAATTTCAGGTTTTCTTTTAATAATGTTCGCTTCGAGGCACTAAAACTTACAAAAAAACGTTCTTACCTGCGAATTACTGACGGCGCCGTAAAGAGACGGCTCAGAGTCCTTTAAAGTGTTTTTTTGCCTTAAAGAATACATTTCATATCGATCGTGGCACTGAGGCAAAGAAGAAGCGAGCAGAGGTTACTCCGTGAATACAACTGAGCACGGTTTTTAGTAGTCAACGTTTATATAAACCTGACGATACGACACGTAGATTGAAAGAACATTCGGCTCGCAAAGTGAGTGACTGTTCAGATGACAACAATAACCAATCATGTTGTGACAATCTGTAACAAATAAAATGTGACAAATGGGACCAAAAAATTCGAATTAACTTAAGACGAAATCCGATAGAAAATAGAGCAATTTCAGGTTTTAGTGGAAAAACATCTGGTACCGGAATAATTTTAAGTATTTTACAGTCATTTTTACATTTTCTTAAAGCTAAATACGTAGATTATTGCCTGAAATAACACCGAAAACAATCTCCCATGGGAACGAGAGAAAAAAATTTCAAACTCTAGAGAACTTGTGCGAACACAGGCAAAATTTAATCATCAGTTTCATTTCATCAGTGCTTTCAAGTGTTTCATACACTACTTCAACATTCGTTTTCGACGTTTCGTGTTGCTAGAAATGATTTTTCTTTAAGAAGATATTTCAAGGATCTGATGCATGGTTGAATTCTTTTGTTCTGAGTTGCTTCAGTCTTAGGAAAGAGTCATAATAACTACAGGAGTATAAATGGGTATACATTGGTATACAAGAGTATACAGGGGTATACATGGGTATACAAAAGTATACAGGAGTACACATGGGCATACATGGGTATTCAAGGGTATACATGGGTATGCAAGGGTATACATGGGTATACAAGAGTATACAGGAGTATACACGGGCAGACAGGGGTATACAGGGGTATACAGAGTATACAAGAGTATACATGGGTATACATGGGTATACAAGAGTATACATGGGTATACATGGGTATACAGGGGTATACAAGAGTATACATGGGTATACATTGGTATACAAGGGTATACATGGGTATACAAGAGTATACAGAGGTATACAGGGGTATACAAGAGTATACAGGGGTATACATGGGTATACAAGAGAATACAGGGGTGTACATGGGTATACAAGAGAATACATGGGTATACGTGGGTATACAAGAGAATACATGGGTATACAGGGGTATATAAGAGTATACATGGGTATACATGGGTATACATGGGTATACAAGGGTATACATGGGTATACAAGAGTATACAGGGGTATACATGGGTATACAGGGGTATATAAAAGTAAACAGGGGTATACATGGGTATACATGGGTATACAAGAGTATACAAGGTATACATGGGTATACATGGGTATACAAGAGTATACATGGGTATACAAGAGTATACAAGGGTATACAAGAGTATACAAGGGTATACATGGGTATACAGGGGTATACAAGAGTATACATGGGTATACAAGGGTATACATGGGTATACAAGAGTATACAGGGGTATACATGGGTATACAAGAGAATACATGGGTATACATGGGAAAACAAGAGTCTACATTGGTATACAGGGGTATACAAGAGTATACATGGGTATACATGGGTATCCAAGGGTATACATGGGTATACAAGAGTATACATGGGTATACAAGAGTATACAGGGGTATACATGGGTATACAAGAGTATACAAGAGTATACAAGGGTATACAAGAGTATACAAGGGTATCCATTGGTATACAGGGGTATACAAGAGTATACAGGGGTAAACATGGGTATACAAGAGTATACATGGGTATACATGGGTATACAAGGGTATACAAGAGTATACATGTGTATACATGGGAAAACATGGGTATACAAGGGTATACATGGGTATACAAGAGTATACAGGGGTATACATGGGTATACAGGGGTATACAAAAGTATACAGGGGTATACATGGGTATACATGGGTATACAAGAGTATACAGGGGTATACATGGGTATACATGGGTATACAAGAGTATACATGGGTATACAAGAGTATACAAGGGTATACAAGAGTATACAAGGGTATACATGGGTATACAGGGGTATACAAGAGTATACATGGGTATACAAGGGTATACATGGGTATACATGGGTATACAGGGGTATACAAAAGTATACAGGGGTATACATGGGTATACATGGGTATACAAGAGTATACATGTGTATACAAGAGTATACAAGGGTATACAAGAATATACAAGGGTATACATGGGTATACAGGGGTATACAAGAGTATACATGGGTATACAAGGGTATACATGGGTATACAAGAGTATACAGGGGTATACATGGGTATACAAGAGAATACATGGGTATACATGGGTAAACAAGAGTCTACATGGGTATACAGGGGTATACAAGAGAATACATGGGTATACAGGGGTATACAAGAGTATACATGGGTATACATGGGTATACATGGGTATACAAGGGTATACATGGGTATACAAGAGTATACAGGGGTATACATGGGTATACAAGAGAATACAGGGGTGTACAAGAGTATACAGGGGTATACATGGGTATACAAGAGAATACAGGGGTGTACATGGGTATACAAGAGAATACATGGGTATACGTGGGTATACAAGAGAATACATGGGTATACAGGGGTATACAAGAGTATACATGGGTATACATGGGTATACATGGGTATACAAGGGTATACATGGGTATACAAGAGTATACAGGGGTATACATGGGTATACAAGAGAATACATGGGTATACATGGGTATACAAGAGTCTACATGGGTATACATGGGTATACAGGGGTATACAAGAGTATACATGGGTATACTTGGGTATACAAGAGTCTACATGGGTATACATGGGTATACAGGGGTATACAAGAGTATACATGGGTATACATGGGTATACAAGAGTATACATGGGTATACAGGGGTATACAAGAGTATACATGGGTATACATGGGTATACAAGAGTCTACATGGGTATACATGGGTATACAGGGGTATACAAGAGTATACATGGGTATACATGGGTATACAAGAGTCTACATGGGTATACATGGGTATACAGGGGTATACAAGAGTATACATGGGTATACATGGGTATACAAGAGTATACATGGGTATACAGGGGTATACAAGAGTATACATGGGTATACATGGGATACAAGGGTATACATGGGCATACAAGGGTATACATGGGTATACAAGAGTATACAGGGGTATACATGGGTATACAAGAGTATACAGGGGTATACATGGGTATACAAGAGTCTACATGGGTATACATGGGTATACAGGGGTATACAAGAGTATACATGGGTATACATGGGTATACATGGGTATACATGGGTATACAAGGGTATACATGGGTATACAAGAGCATACAGGGGTATACATGGGTATACAAGAGAATACATGGGTATACATGGGTATACAAGAGTCTACATGGGTATACAGGGTATACAGGGGTATACAAGAGTATACATGGGTATACATGGGCATACAGTGGTATACAAGAGTATACAGGGGTATACATGGGTATACATGGGTATACATGGGTATACAAGGGTATACAGGGGTATACATAGGTATACAAGAGTATACATGGGTATACAAGGGTATGCATGGGTATACATGGGTATACAAGGGTATACATGGGTATACAAGAGTATACATGAGTATACATGGGTATACAGGGGTATACAAGAGTATACAGGGGTATACATGGGTATACAAGAGTATACATGGGTATACATGTGCATACAAGGGTATACATGGGTATACAAGAGTATACATGGGTATACAAGAGTATACATGGGTATACATGGGTATACAGGGGTATACAAGAGTATACATGGGTATACAAGAGTATACATGGGTATACAAGGGCATACATGGGTATACAAGAGTATACAGGGGTATACAATAATATACATGGGTATACATGGGTATACATGGGTATACAAGAGTATACAGGGGTATACAAGGGTTTACATGGATATACAAGAGTATACAGGTGTATATACAGGGGTATACATATCAATTCTAAATACATTATAATAGGGGATACATAAAGTACCTACCAACATGTCTAGCGTATTACCGCTGTACCCTAATCTTGCGCGCGCAGCGGCATGTAACCTTCACTCTTATTTGCATTTTGCGCTCTTTTAGAATTCACTGATCTGTTTGGCTCGCGCGGTGAACATGACAGATCAAAGTCTGGGAAGAGGAAAATTTGCTGGTTTGTTGCTCCTTCTCCAAGGGCTGTTGCTAATTTTATTTGTAGTTTTCGTTGGTTACAGCGAGGACCTCCTTCCTGCTGGGTTCGAAGATGGGATTAAGCTGAACACCGACTCCAAATATTTCGGTAACAGCGCTTCCGTGATTGTAACCGTTATACTTTGGTGTTCTTGTATTTTTAGTAGTAATTAACAATTTAAAGTGGATAATGTTTTTGTTTTCAGTGTTCGAGGGCCTGCATTTCATGGTTTTTATTGGGTTCGGCCTGTTGCTTACATTTCTGAAGAAATATGGATTTAGTGCTATGGGATTTAATTTTCTCATATCCGCACTGGTGATCGAGTGGGCAACCATGATGCAAGGATTTTTTGAAATGCAGAACAATAAAATCCACATTGGATTGGAGAGGTATGGAGTATACATTTATCACATTCTTTAAGACCACCATATGGCTTTAAACTTAATCGTTGAATATAATGAAATTCCACTCTTAGGAAAGAACTCTCTGTTTATGTACATTTTGATGAGTTTCTGGGTGGGGTGGGGTTGTGTTTGTATTTAATAATTTGCTCATGACATTGCCCCTGCCATTGTTTTGTGAGATGGAACCAATGGTTTATTGTCCTTATCCAAGATTAGACTAGAAAGTCTAACCATTTGCAGAAGTCATTACAAAGTCAGCACTTCTCCTCAATTATTTAAAGACCCTGAGTGTTGGTCCGGCTGGGTTTGACGGTAGTCCAGTGTTCTACCAACTGAGTCAACCAATCAGCAGTTTGCTTTGGGGATAACTGTGGTCAGTTTCAATGGATATTTACTTAATCTCCCCACCATCCTCAACTTGGCCTAATAATTCCCACCACACCAGGAGTATGGAAAATTTCAGGCCAGGGAGAATGGTAGAAATCCTGCCTACACATGTAGTACTCAAGTTTCTGCTTCCATGCCTTCATCCCTCCAACGCATTTGTACCTAATGAGGGTACCTAAATTTGCCCCCTATATATAGAGGGTAGCCAGTTTATTTATTTATATATTTATTTAACTTTATTTATACACGGGTAAAACATCAGGACTTAAAGTAAATTCTAAATTACATTAAATATACTAATTACAAAATCTAAAAACGACAGAAAAAAAATAGAAATAAGAAAATGCCTGCTTTCCATGAATACTGAGCGTTTATAATCATAATTAAATCATTCATAGCTAGAAAAGAAACCACTGCAGCCGGATTTGAAACTCACGAGAGTTTGTGCTTGCCACAGATTAGTAGGTAAACTGTTCCACAACACCACACCATCATTAATAGATAAAGCTGTTTTTTAGAAAGTTAATGCAGGGCAGTGGAACAGCTAGTTTGCCCTCGCAATCCCAGTAATAAAGAATAGCCATTATAAAAAAAAATTACCCTTGGCTTTTCAACAAATACCATTGATGCCATGCATACTCTCCATGTTGATCTCATTCAGGCTTAAAGCAGAGACCATTTTAAAGTGGTAGGGCTAAAACATCTGACCAAATTTAAGTCGGAATATTCATACATTATCCATGTCGTCTGGAACCCTTAAAAACAATCCAAGAAAAAAAATGGTAAGGCTATAGCCCTACCAGCCCCTCTTCCCCCTCTGCGATCCCTGTTATGGATTGTTGATGTGAATGTCAGCCAGTCTTCCATGTTTTGAATTCAGTTATTAAATGTTGTTATTGTTGTTTTAATTAGCATGATTAAAAGTGACATGGCTGCCGTGGCTGTAACGATCTCATTTGGTGCACTGCTTGGCAAAACAAGCCATCAACAGCTTCTGGTCATATCCTTCATCGAGGTTGTTATTTACTCAGTTAACAGAGCCATAGCCATGAAGTTTTTCCATGCAGTTGATGCTGGTGGCTCAATATTTGTTCATACATTTGGTGCATATTTTGGTCTGGCTGTCTCAAGGGTGCTGTACACTCACAAAGTTGTGGCTCACGATAAAGAGATTTCCAGATATACTTCTGACCTCTTTGCAACACTTGGTGAGTTTTGAAAAATTATACAGGTGATTGGTGGTTTGTGGTAATGGCATTATTGTTAACAGCCATTTTCTTCATATCTCCCCCTTGTAAAATCTTGTTATCACCCTGCAAAAGTTTGACGTGTTGGGGGTAGTAAGCAGTGCTAAGATAGTCAAGGTCATGATTGCTGATCTGAATTTAAGGCTATGAAGAGCATGAAAAAACAAAAATGAAAAGGAAACTTTACCTTAATGTGCCTAAATAAAATTTAGAGTTTTAACCCTTTAACCCCAAGGGGTCTCCCTTTGACAAGTAAAATCATCTGGTGTTAGACAGAGTAAAATCTGTAAGTCACTCTGAGGGGGGAAAGGGTTAAAGCTGTTTGATGTCAACAGTTGTAAGACTGGAGGTTCACCTGAAATTACTGTAACAGTGGAGCAGCTACATCTAAGAACTACCCTGGGATACTGTCACCTGGCACTTTAGTAACATTTTTTGTGTATTTTCTACTAAGGGACAGTTGTTCTGTGGGTTTGTTGGCCAAGTTTTAATGCTGTACTTGTTGAAGGAGTTGCAAGAGATAGAGCTATTGTCAACACATACTATGCTATTGTAACAAGCTGTGTCACCTCATGTGCTTTTTCATCTTTCATGACCAAGGAGTCAAAACTAAGTATGGTGAGTGATGTTTTTAGCCACAGACAAGCTCAAACAAGGAGCCACATTTATCCTTACCCAATTAGCCACCCTTATAAATTGCCAAATGGTCCGCCTCTTACAAGTTGGGATTCTTTACCTGTTATGTTCCATTTGAAATGATTTGTTTTTGTCATGTTAGTTTCATTATCCCTGAAAATCCCCTTACAGGGAAAGGATAATTAAGATATTGTTAACAGTATTATAAAGATGTTAAAATTTATATTTTAATTATTTTTTTGTGTTACTTTGATCTCTGTTAAGGAGCAGTTTTATATACATGGCACTATTTCTCATTGTGTTTGTATAATTTTCTGTTGTTGTTTTTTTTGTGTGTACATAATACAAAGAACAAAGAACCTTTTATTTCAGAACCGTCAAACTTTGGAACTCATTAGACAATGCCTATAAGTTAAAACCCACACTAACAGACTTCAAACGCTGTCTAAAGAAAGATTTACTTTTAAAATTAGAGTCTTCATTGCACACTTTTTACGTAAACTAGCTTAATTTATTGTTATTTTGACTTGTTTTTTAAATATCACTTGTACATAGTTTCTGTTTGTGTTAGACTTTTTAATTGAAATTGTACCTTTACTCTGAAAAGCCCTATGTATGTATGTATGTATGTATGTATGTAAGTAATGTGATGCATTGTAAGTTAAGTAATTAATAAGTAATTAAATTTCAATAAATCTTAAAACATAAAGATGTGAGTGATCATTTCAGTTATGAACAGTTCCTATTAGCAGTAGTGAAAATAAAGCCTGAAAAAATAATTCAGGCTTGTATGGGAGACAAACCCACAACTTCTGCAACACCATTGTGCTGCTCCACCAACTGAGCTAACAAGCCAACTGGGAGCTATAGTCATTTTGGGACTTTTGTGTGTTCTAAAATACTTAGTTTCAGCATGGTGCAGTCGTCTTGTTAAATTAATTATTAATCATGGAATGTTTTCCACCCTAACAGGTTCACCTCCAAAATGCTAGCTTGGCTGGAGGTGTGGCCATAGGGACAATTGCACCCATGATTATTCAACCATGGGGTGCAGTCCTTACTGGGTTTGTAGCAGGAGCTATAAGCACCACTGGATTCAAGTACATCCAGGTATGTTAAAGGAGGTGTTACATAAAGGATGCCAGGGACTTACAGTAAACTTCCTTACCTTGATGGTTTTTACTTAATGTTTGTTTCTCATTGCTCAGATTTTTTCCATTTTTTTTTTATCAAAAATGAAACTGCCACAAACTAACTTCTTCTAAAAAGACTGCACCAAATTTTCTCCAGTTCTGCTTAGACTTAATTAAAGTGCATCGCCTAAAACCAAAATATTTTTTTCACCAAAATAAGTCTTTGCACCTGTCCCAATAACAATTATTTTGCCTTTATTTCCAGTTAAGAATTTTTATATGGGCTTCCGAGAAAATGTACTAAAACATGCAGATAGAAATAGAATCCAAAGAAAGGAATAGAATAGGAAAGGGATAGAAAGGAATCCAAAGTGTCACAATGGCGTCTCACAAAGCAAAATGAAGATTAGCCAAAACCAATCTTAACATTAAAATGCATGGACAAAACCATGCTAAACGAATACACAGCATATTGGATCTGTTAAGTCACCTACTGCTAGTTTACGTAGGATCTACAAGATTGAGATCTAATCAGCCAAAAAAAACAAACAAACAGGAACACTGCAAAAGCCAGGCTGATACTACATGAAAAAAGTTGACTTTGCAAGACACCAGCATGACCGAAACTTGATAAAGTAGGGTTGTAACCGTGGACAGCTGTTTTGTCCTTCTTGGGACTTGTCAGCATGGTGTAACAAATTTAAATGACGTTAGCTTCATGCCAACGCAAATAAATTGCACAGTGGCCCATTCACAAAATCAAGTTCCATACCTTGGACTCACTTGCCATCTGAACCACGTGTTCCCACACCATGTGTCCCAGATAGAAAGGAATCCAAAGTGTCTCTCTAATACACATCTGTGCTGACGAGTTCCAAGTCTTGCAAAGTTAACTTTTTACGCATAGTATCAGCCTTGCTTTTTTAGTGTTCCAATATATTGGTCCTTCCTTTGGTTTTCTTCCATGGGTGAATGCAGTTATTATTATTATTATTATTATTATTATTATTATTATTATTATTATTATTATTATTATTATTATTAAAATTATAGTTTGCTCCATTTTTTTGTAGCCTTGGTTAATCAGAAGGCTGCGAGTTCATGACACATGTGGTGTGAATAGCTTGCATGGGATTCCTGGCATCCTTGGTGCTATCGCAGGAACCATATCTGCCAGTATTGCAAACTATAAACAATACAAAACAAGGTATTGTTTTCAGTCCTTTTTTTTTAGTCTTCTCTTCTTTTGATGTTTTACCATCTGTCTCAACCTCATACATCATTTAAACTGTGATGTAAAGAAAAAGCATTTGTGCATTGAGTAAATTGCAAATGGCCAGCTTCACTGTAATTATAACTCTATTCAGCAAAAATATTAAATGACACAATCAACAGCTTAATGTTCCTTACAAATAATTTTCAGTTAGTACCAGTATCTGACTATAGGCATGTACGGATATTGTATTGTAAACTGAAAATGTTTTCCTTCCTTTGGTCTGAATCTTAAGAAGCATTTGCTTTTCTCACCCACCTGCCCAGGGGGCTTCTCTCAAGTCCTTAGGGCCTCTCCCTGGATTGTTCTTTGTTTGCTGATAGAGGTACTTGTAGCGGATATGTTAGAACATTACCGTGACAATATTTAATCTTGTGACCTTAGTCTCTACACAGTTTTTCCAGCAAGAGCACCAGTGCTCAATAGCACCCAGTACTTTGAGTTGGTTGAATTTGAACCAAGTGCTGCAGATGGCCTGGGATGGAGTGCAGGAAAACAGGCAGCATTTCAATTTGCGGCTTTAGTTCTCACATTAGTGTTGGCAATATTTGGTGGACTGTTGACTGGTAAGCTGTAGAATGGCCTTTGCATCTAATAAATTATAATTATCTGGTCATCCTGTATAGAAGATTCCATGTCGAGAATGCTGGCCAATAGTTGTTGACAATAAAAATCTTAGTTACTTTGGCAGACAAGTACCAGCCCATGTTTAAGATCTCAAAGTTTTGCAGAAAAAGTTTTTTCTGAGTTTTAAATAATTGTGCTAATTATTATTGTAGTTGGTGTCAATGGTGGATGACCAGTGCCCTGATTTTAAGTGCTCAAACTCTGGAAAAGAGTGTCTCATTTAGACTGCTGGGTCTTCAGAGAGGTTGATAACATTCTTAGAATGTACATTTTTTAACCACACCAAAGATAAAAATTAATGAGTTTGAAAGAACACCACTGTAGTGATATGATTGTTGTGAATTTGCATGTTTTGAGACTGCTTTGCTTGTCTTGTTATCTTTTATATGTTGGTATTTTTGTTTTTGTTGAAAAACTGTTATTTATTAATTTGTGTTTCCAGGCATCATTGTGAAGCAGCCATTCTTTGATCCTTTAAGAGAGGAAGCTTTGTATGATGATGGAGAATTTTGGGAGGTGAGTAAAATGGCCTTAAATTCATAGTTGTGTTGTATTTTTAATTAGTTTTCACACTCAAATAGATTCACTATGTAGTAGTGAATTAGCAAAACTCCAAAGGGTCTCTCCTGTTGCCATCCCACCGCCGACCAGTTAGCTCAGTGGTAGAGCACCGGACTACCGTGCGGGAGGTCGCGGGTTCAAACCCCAGCCGGACCAACACTCAGGGTCTTTAAATAAATGAGGAGAAAGTGCTGCCTTTGTAATGACATCTACAAACAGTTAGACTTTCTAGTCTTCTCGGATAAGGACGATAAACCGTAGGCCCCGTCTCACAACTCTTCATAATTCTCTGATTCTGTGGGACGTAAAAGAACCACTAGGGACGTAACAAAACTCTGGCAGTGACCACCCCTAGTGTCTGTCTTAATTTGATATTGACATTACGGGGGCTCTCATAACTTAACTTCATTAATTGTAAACTGCATTATAAGCAGTCTGGCAAAGTCCCCCGGCCAGTGTTGTAATGCGCATTTGAATATTGTATAGAAAATGCGCAATATAAATATGATATATTATTATTATTATTATTATTATTAGAGAGCACCAGGAGTTGGGAAGAGTCTGAGAGTCCCTGGGAATGTGGTTAACATAGCTGGTGTCCAGGCCTAAACACTTTTCATTTTATTACATCACTGTCTCCAGGTTCCTAGTGATTTCCGTCATATAACTGATGCGATTCTTCTTCGAAGACCAAGTGATGGATGTCAGGGAGAACAGAATGAACTGCTGGTTCAAAGACAAGAGAATGATTCTGAAGAGCAGGAGCAGGCCGATGGTCAAGTCTGATCAGTGGAGTAGGTGTTTGAAATTAATTATTTTTCCAGAGATGATCCAGGGGTACTTTCAGAGTACCCCTCCCTGCTTTTCAATTAAAGAATATAACAATTATAAAGCTCTCTAATTTTCTATTTTCCTTTTTTTTTCCTTTTCTCTTCTGTTTTCATTGTTGCTATGGTTACAATCACCTTACCAGAAAGCCTGAATCCACTACGTCTGATGAGCTGGATGCTGTACTATACCAAAATCAATCAAGAAAGGAATTTTCTTTTTTATTAAGTAAAGGGTAATTTCATAAAGATTAATTCTTACGACAACTAAGGTGGTAAAAGAATAATATGGTAACTCCTGAATACCAAATAATTTAAGATTTTAGAGGATTTAATTTATATAAAATAAACATGAGAGGCATTTTATTTGGATATCTAACAGTAAAAAGAAAATAAAGTACCTTTAATAAATTCCCTCTAGGGTGGACACTTTTGGGACCAGCTCTTTGTGTCTGCCATAGAGAGGTGTCTTTGTTAGAGGGAGTTTCATTACAGAGAATACAGTATGGTGCAGTTCGGCTGGGGCCAGGCAATGGTGTCTACCTCAGAGAGAGTTTCATTATACAAAATACAGTATGGGGCAATTTAGTGTCCTGTGACCTTACAAGGGTGTCCACATTGGGGATGTTCACTGTGAAACACATTGTAGGTAGAGTTTGTTTGTTAAAACATGGTCAGTTCATTGATGAACAGAATGCATCACAGATCAATGAATAAGAAAGAAATTGTTTGCAGAGAAATTTTTGCATACAATGTGATATTCACCTACTATGTAGAGATATGGTCTAAATTTCATTTTCTGGCTCATTCAGTTAACTGAACAACATAATTATAGCCTTTTCTGCAGACAGTTTTAGGGTATAGGGCAAAATAACAGGGGAGTTTTTACTTTGATAGTTAAAAGCTGATAAGTTTGAGAGTTTATGTATTGACATGATTGTTTTAGTCTTTGTGTTAAAAAAGGTTTGAGGAACAATTAGGTGAATCATTATTCTGGGAGTCACACAAAACAGACTCTTAGCGTCAACCTGCCACTTTAAAGACTTAACTTTCAGTAATTAAACTGTAAAATGATTTAGTAAACTCACATACTTACAAAAAACTTTGAGAGCTTTCAAAGGCAAAACCTTATCTTAAAAGAATTTTCTTGTTGTTTTGTTGTTTGACTGAGGTGAAGAGGGGATGAAGGTGAGGAGGTAAGGACCCCCAGGGATAGATTTAGGGGTGAGGCTGAGGGGGCCCCAGCCCCCGTTTTTTCTTGTAGTGTTTAAAAAAAGCTTCTGTAACCAACCGACTTTAAACTGGTATTGTGCATAAGGCAGCATTATTTGTTTCTTTGGCCCCCTCTTTCTGGATTTTCTGGATCCACCCCGGCCCTGACCCCCTCCCCTATCAGTCATATTTTTTTCCTCATTGCCAGTCTTTTCATGTAGTTTTTTTAACCCTAATTTTTCTCATTCTTCCTCTGCGGTGTTGTCCCAGCCTTGGCCTTAGGACCCTTTAGTCAAATTATATGTACATCACAGAGCAAATGTAGAGATGATGATAGGTGATGCCGTGATGATGATGATAAAACCCAACTAGCCAAGGAGAGTTAGTGACTAGCCCCCTATTGTCAAAAGAGACAGTTGTGACAATTAGGATGGACAATTTAACATCCTGGTGGTAGTAGTTAAGGTTTTCCTGTCTATTATTGGAGATTAGAATTGTGCATTTAGAACAGTTTGTAGTTGAATTGAACTAGCAAAACTGAAGAAATTTCACATGGCCAACCATGAAGAAAGGTTAGCTATGCAATTTTTACTCAGATAATTGAATAAGCAAAAACATGCAACTGTAGACAACAAGCAGTCATACTTTTTTCCTTAGATCATTCCCATGAACAGTAAAAAAAGCACCTCTCATTACATCCATGAGCACTAATTAGCCTACAGAATTAGCCTACAGAACTTAAGGGAAGGAGGTGTCTGCTCACAGTCTACTGCAACAGTTGCTACTTATGAACAGAACATGGTAACATTAGTTTTTTAGCTCAAGAACTGTCATCCAATTTTGAAATCCCACAAGATGCTATGGATATATACCTCCAGTGCTCTCAAATATACTTTTGTAGCTAACATTGGAAATGTCTTTCACCTTTTAATCCCTTCAGGTACATATTTTTTAAAGCATTTCTTATCATTGTGGGCCAGTTATTTATACGAACTTTAGGCATTCAATTGAATTTCTTAGGAAAGGTTAGTTTTAGGATTTTTTATTTATTTGTTCAGTTAGTATTTTGCGGCATACTTACCACCAGCAGAGGTCTCTAGCAGGGAAGTGGCATACCTGAAAGCTAGCTTATAGCTAAGTGTATTGACCACTTTAAATAAAGTTTTGATTTAATTTTGATCTTGAAAGTCAAACAAAACCACTATCTAAGCCAAATTTGATCTGGCCAACAGTAAACAATGACAGTAAAGTAAAATATAACAGAATAGAAACACATTTATTTACTTGAAAATACCTACTTATAAAGAGATTTAGAGAACCAATAACTGTCTTAGGTCGCAGTCTTCATGTGAATAACTGGTTTTGTATAATAAATGATACAAGCCCTCTGTGTGGCTACCTATGGGGGGTGTATTTTTCTCAGCAGTGTTTAGCTTAGTGATTTGTGGGAGATACTTGGAAAGCCAACTGACTATAACACTTTCAAATTTATCTGTAGAATCAGAAATTGCAGAGGATTTGCAACATGCAAAGCCAACAATTCATATTAAAGTAGATATATAGACATAATTTGATATGCTTTATTTATTAAGTAGGTTTGATTAATCCTTAATAATAAATTTTACAGAGATTTGATATCAGAGTATTTTATTTATTGAAGTTTTTGCACAGGTCAGTATTTTGTAGCATGTAATAAGGGAACCCACAGGGAACCCAACAACTGTTGCAATTAAAATGAGTGAAACGGAATAAAAGGTCGATGACGTTTGTTTTCAAACGTGTCTTTCTCTCTGAGCTCAAAGCTTGCATATTGCAGATGTTTAAAATAAATGAATAACCCAAACAAAAGCACACTTGCTTCACAGCTCTCTTATCCGTGAGGATATCTGTCGTTCTGGATATCTCTCTTATCCGTGCATATCTGTTGGCATTATGCACATAACATAACATAACGTATTTATTCAAGATGGGGGAGCTAAAAATTATAAAACATCTTGAAAAGGAAAACTAGAGGTTGACCCTATAATGTTTTCCTAAATAAAAAGAAAAAAAAACATATAAACTATGTACAATGTAAATCCTTTAAAAACTATTTACAAGAGGTAAATTAGATAACTAAGGGAGATATGTGGGGGAATACAAAGAGATGGATGGGATGCTTTGTCCGCGGGTAGAGGAAAAACGACATTGTTTTATGATCAAAGATTAGGGGGTGGGGGAAATCACGAGTTTGTAAAGGTTTCTGCTGAGAGACACCTCACCCAGGGGACTTTGTCATGCAAGATTCCCTGACTCCCCAGGGAAAAATTATGCAAACTATTTTGGGGGTCAACATTTTTTCTGCACCTGGAATGGGGAGGGTCTCCCCAAAACTGGTAGGCCAAAATAAAAATGCACCAGCCCGCCCCCCGCCCCCCCGCCCCCCTCTAATTTTTGACCGGTCCCTAACAATTATTCTACGAGGGCGCGCTGGATATGAAGTGATAAAAAACCAACGAGGCGCGTAGCGCCGAGTTGGTTATAATCATTTCATATCCAGCAAGCCCGAGTAGAATAATTGTTTTATTAAAAACTCTACGACGCATAATTGAGAATCTGAACAAAAAAAAGTGGAAGAAAGGAACTCGGAGAAAGAGAAAACTGAAAAAAGGAAACATTTGTCCATCACATGACTAATAAAATAGGGCGCGAAAACCTTTCGTCGTGTTGCAACGTTTCCAAGCAAAGTTGAATGAATTCAATGAAACTGTCGAAGAATAACGTTGAAGCTTCAGTTTAGGGTCCTTTTTGGAAAAAGTGCAGAGTTTATTTGCTCTGAATGGTTGTAAATGGTCAGTAGTTTGGTAAAATATATTCAATCATTGCTCAGAGGGTGGAACGGCTTTCACGTAGATGTACGAGCCGAAGGAAGCGAATTTGTAATCCATCAAAACAACAGCACCATGGGCGAATTTCATCAAAATGAAGACAAAATTTCAATTTATTTTGATGGATTGGGTCATCGTCTCATCAGACCTGGTCGGAAACAAGATATATGAGGGGTACGCAAGACAAATGTCCAGGTTATGCTTCAAGAAATGGCTTATAGAAATTTACCTCGATGCGTGGAACAAAAAACTGGAACCGCAGCCGAACAGAATAACAAAAACAATAACAACGGCGATTCTTCTCTCTTTTTTTTTTTACAAAACATCACATCTGTGGCCGGAAAGTTTGAAGCTGGTGATTGATACGTTGCATCGAGTGCGGGTCAGAACATTTTCAGTGTGTGTTAATTTTTTTAAAGTGTCACTAATCGCTGGAAAGATTTTCAATAGTGGATTATTGCTACAAATGTTAGCTGAAGTTCTTGTTGGTTCAGTTTGTTTTGAATAGATTGGTCCGTGAGCATCTAATTTACAGATTGGTGACGGCGACACTTGTTGTTGAATACATATTTCCAATTTTGTTTAGTTAAGCTCCAAACTTCTTTCGGTATCTCAGCAAATAAATAAAAGTGCGTTTTGCTATTAGCTAAATTAAACATCAACAGCCCGGAAAATTTTCTTAGCACTGCAAGAATTTTTTAACACGATCCCAGCACCGTTTTTTGTCGTTCTAAAACACTCCGCAATGAAAAGTTGAATTTCATTTGTATTTCAGTTCCAGTTTCGAAATTTCAACTCGTTAATTCCGCTGCGAGATGGCTGCCATTTCGAAGGAAAAATTTATTGAGCTTTCTCTGTTTGCTGAAGCGTTCATTGACCATATAAGGTAGTGCAGGTATATGAGCTGAGAGCCTGTGTCCGGCTAGCCAATGAAAATGCTGGAAATCTGATATCCGTAGTTCAGTTTTTAATAATGAGAGTGAACACGAGAAAATAAATTTCATATGTTCAAGTCTAGTGTAGACTCCTTCGCAGATGTCTTTGGGCTCGTCACGCGTTCCTTTCCCACGAACGTCTGCTGTGACGAGCCCAAAGACGTCTGCGTAGGAGGCTAAGTCTAGTGCCCATGTATTAAATTGTGGTAAAAGAACAAACAGACAACTTACAGGCCGGGTGAAAGAAACAACACTCCTTTGGTCAACGATAGTTAGAATTCCTAATTTCCAAATAAAATACACTTGTTGAAGATTGTTAAAATTTCGCAGCGAAATTTGATCCTGTTGTCACATGGACGACTTTGATTTGTGCTGCGAGCTAGGATTTTGGTTTGTTGACATACTGTAGATCGAGTAAAATTACACATTTCCGTGAAAAAAAGACAAACAAAAACAGACAATAAGTTTTCCTAAATAAAAAAATTTATTCAGCCTGTATCTATGCCTAAAAAGCAAACGCGTTCAGTTAGTAAATGTACGCGAAGGCGAACAAAGCGAATCTTACGAGTTACTTTGAAGCACAATTCATTTGACCAGTTTCTTCCAAATTTCGCTAAAATTGCTTTGCAGAGAACGAATCGGTGAATTAAAGATAAAGCACCGTTAAAATTCACATTCAAACCTGTAATTTTTGGGAAGGTGGATTCCAAGAAGCGCCCAAACGATTCGGAAAAAGTCTAAAATTCTTGCGATGACTTGTAATTATTCCGGGAAGATCCATTTTCGTCTGCCTCGCTAAAACCACAATCTGAAACATTTTATAAGCTAACTTACAGAACTCTCGTGAGGCCAAAAGGTTTTTGGTGTCAGTAGTAGCACCTCTCGTTGGCGGACAATAGGCATGAATAGATTGTGCTAGTAAATCCAGCAAAAGTTGCTTGACAATACACCCAAAAGTTGCTCTAAAGTTGCTCAAAAATTTAAAAGTTGCCACCCAAATTTAGAAAAGTTGCTTACTTTTGAAAGTCATTTTGCTCCAGATTACTACTCAAAACATGACGATGTATGTGTAATTTAACATCATTTGTTGTGATCAATATAATCTTTAAGCTCAACGTAACTAATAATAGAAAGTATTTTCTAATGACGTTTCTAATAAGTAAAGATCACAATGTTTGCAATAGACATCATAGTGCTGACTATTAAGAGTTGCCCCCGCGGCTATGGTAACCTCAGTAGGGCCAGTATCTGTATTATTTTGATTTTCCTTGTCAGACATTTCAGCTTCTAATTGTGATGCCTCGCACTGCAGCAAATACCAAGATGGCAGGCGAGAAGCTCTATTGTTGGAGCGAATAACCGCTGGATGTAAGTGGCCGTTAGATAGATAACTGCTGTCCAGTTCGTGGGCGCACGAGTTGTTTTATAAATTATTTGTAAGAACGTACGGCATCCTTAGTTTTGACAAGTTTTAACAAAAAACCTTTTAATAAAGACCTTTATGATGGTTTGGTCAGTTTTTAACTATTTGTTGACTCAAAAGTTGCCAAGGAAGAAAAAAGTTGCTCTAGGTTGCTCGCAGTACAAAAAGTTGCTGAAAACGCTAAAAGTTGCTCAAAAGTTGCCAAGCACAATCTATTTATGTCTAGTGTCCATATGGCAAAAATTCCAGCCCGGTTACCGAGATCATATCGGCAACCGGGCCAGCCCGCCCTTTCATATGAACATATCGGAATTTTTACAAAGGTTTTAGTGGTAAGGCGAGATCTCGGTAACCGGGCTCATATGACCATAATGATGATGAGACCCACGCGTGATAACCACGCTTCCTTCTTCACCGCGCGTGTCCACCACGAACAAAGCCACGTTTCGCCAGGGGATCACGAAGATGAATCACTCCTTCGGCTTTGCAGTCTCACTGATAGTTTTTGCCGACATATTTTCTGTACACCTCAACGCTGACAGGCGAAGGCCAGAATTGTCCATTCTTGCCAGCCTCTATGTAGGCTGTGTACAGAGTCTCTGAAGGTCGATCCACTGATGGCGGTCTCACCTTATGATTACAGTCAAGTGAAAAGGGTTTGTGTGCCGCCCTGAAACAGCAAACAAAAGTTAAGTGTAGGTTCTGTTCATGTACATCAGGCAGTGAACTGTGCATCCTCCCAGGAGTGAGTTTCATGAGCTAGGTTTTTGCCCTCGTGTTGCCACAGACCTACCTCGCTCGCGCGAAATTCGCGTCTCCTCGCAATTTCGCGCTCAAGATGAAAATCTCACATCGCGAAGGCGACGCAACGCTTAAAAGGTGTCTAGAACGTCATAAGAAATTCAGTGTGTTGAAATTTGACGACAAAGCACCGGGTTGCTGCATGACCTGGGAAAGGGTGGCTTCATTTGTGATTTTCAATACGCCATGGCCAAGCGACGTTTTCGAAAATCGCGTCGCTGCATATGCATCGCGTACATATGCAGCTTTAAGATCTTCGCTGTTTACTGGGTTCTGATTTGATGACAACGATGGTAACAACATGAGATAAGTGGTTCAATTTGTAAATCAATACTTCTTCTGTGGATTGAATGGCAGAGCCTCACAGGTCCCTTCCTTAGTATTACGCCAGGATTCCAAAATGGACGGGGCGTGGCACACTTAAGCCACTTTCTTGCAAGCTTACCAGTTATAATGGATATGCCTGACGCCTGGTCGTTCCTTATCAGGCACAGCCGTCTTTCCAAACTGAACAAATCTACAGAGAACGAGAAGACCACACTTTAAAATTTTTTCCAAAACCAAAGTCTCTAATTTTTCCCAACATTTCACGATCACACGAATATCGCCTAGACTGCTATTAGTCCCTTTCTGGATAGAAGGGAGCTCACGCCAATAGCGCGGGGAGACTGGGGAAGCCTGAGGTGAATGCGCTGAGGGGAGCCTGGGGGAGAGGTTTTCTCCTCGTTCCAGTCTCATCGCGCTATTGATAGATTACACGCACTTCGACTATCCAAAAAGGGACTTCCAGCAGTGTAAAATCGTTCCATTGTTCTGACTGTCTTATCCGAATCATTACCTGTCATAACCTGCCATACTCTTCTCTTTTGGGTCTTTCAGTCCAACGCCATACACATCTTGCATAGAAGGCAGCAACTCCTGTGATAGGTAATAAGAACACCAGAAATGGCAAAATGAGTGAGACTTCAGTTTTATTAGGCGATTAGAGACGAAAAACCCAAGCGCCTTACAAATATACGCTCGAAAATTACCGCTGACTACTTTACATGTAAACATTGGAATGCCCTTAAAAGACGTCACGGCGTTCCAAAAACAAAGAAACGGCGGCCATGTTGGTGTTCCAAACTAAACCTCTGGAAATTGAACTCTATATTTATGCAAATAGTTTCTTTTGTTTCAGTAAACCAATATGGCCGGTAGTCACGTGAATGGAAACGCTCTATACTGCCACATGCATACTGGGAAAAAATCAACTTCACCCAACAGGAGTAGAGATGACTAGTTCGGGTACTCTACCACTGAGCTATAGGAGACAAGTGAGAGCCATTATACTAGGATCATGTGACAAACGTCTTGCATACTTCTAGGATCTGAATGTCGAAAGATGGCATATTCACAATGTGAGTGAAGTGAGATGGTTAATTTTAAGCGCGCTAAATGAATGAAAGATGTATTTTTCCCCTAAATTATTACACGCATCCTTGAAAAAGATGTATTCCCAACAGGAGTCGACTGTATGACATTATTGAACTAACGATATGATTTGATAGTAGTTCAACCTGTGAAATACTGACAGGAGGGAGTAGAACCTGCGATATATTACAGACCGAAAATGAGACACAACATGTGCTGGTGCTGCTGCTCTTCTCCATAAAAGAAATGGCTGAACTGTCATCATCAGAACTGGATCCAGAATCACTGCTGTCATCCACACTCAGCGGCTCAGGGGCCGCGCCAACTGCTCTGCGCGCAGGGACTGGGCGTCGGCTACGACAACAAACATCACATCATTCAAGTACCTTATAACATGAGATTTGGGCGACACGTTAATTTTGTGATATGGAAAAATATGTATTTAGCGCCGCTTTGATTTTAGTGATTTTGCGTTAATTTAGGCACCTAAGTTACTTAATTTTCGCGATTTCACGACCTCAAAATGAGCAAAACCAACCTTTAAAAGTTTCAGATTCTTTTCTAATTTTAACTACACGTTGTGAGACTTGAGTAGTTTACACTCTTTAAGTTTCGTTATGAAGTGCGTGACTGGATTTCGAGATAATTGACCGTTTCCAGAATCTGCGACCGTCGCTATGGAAACAGCTGTTGCTTGGAAACAATGAGAAAATAAACTTTGATCATACATCGACAAAATGTTGTAGTGTAAAGGAATCGAAGCTTGTCTTCTGTAGGAAATTTTGATTTCAACAGGTACACCCCAAGGCCAAAATGTCATCTGAAGAAATAACACAAACTGCGGTGATAAACATGACAATAAAACGCATTGTTGGGACCACTTTGAGATTAGCAAAAGGTCGGTCAGATACTCATTGCAAGATAAAGGAGACTCTACTAATTAGAGAATTGAAACCTACCCTAAATGAAAATGTAAGCAGCGAAAAGGTGTATCTTTATTAGTTTGTATCTTTTAATATGCAAATTATCTTTTAAAAGACTTGTTACGATGATGAGCTATTCCGTCATCACATCTTTCTAGTTAGCTTTTAATTACTTATATAATCATAAAAATTACAATTACCTCGATTGTGATTGGTTTAAAAAACTCCTATTTTCCACTAATTCACGTGCCAAGTTGTTATCGGACAGTTTGTTATTGGACAGTTTGTTATCGGACAGTTTGTTATCGGACAGTTCAATAAGCCAATCACATTCAGAGTAGTATTTTAAATCAACCAATCACATTCAAAGTTGTAGTTTAAATCAACCAATCACAACCTTAGTTTCAATTACCATACATTTTGATTGTAGTCAATTTCAAAGCGACATTAAACAATTTACGCTTCCTTTGTCAGTCTTTTAATGCCAAATTTCCCTTCCTGTTATAATTGGGCTCTTCTTCTTTTCTAGGAAATTGTAACTTTTATGATTAATTGGTAATAAAACTTCTTGTCGTCCAATTCGGTCTGTAATCATACCTGCGATAAACAAATCGGACTCCCGTTGTGCGGTCGTCCGATTTTGTTATCACTCGTATGATTACAGACCGAATTGGACTCCACTCAGTCCTGTTACCGTTACTAATTATCTTTTTATTATTTATCCTTTATCTCGTTGCTATCGTCACTGAAAAGCCCCCATGGGGAGTCAATAAAGTATTGCATTGCATTGCATTGTATTGTATTGTATTGTACTTATCTTAAATTTAAAATTTAGTTGTTACTTTTATTCCTAACAGTCACTTCTGAAGATGTATGTCGAAACATACGAAACGTCAAGTTAAACGATATAGTTTTATTTTTGTTTTCCAACAATGCGTTTTATTGTCATGTTTATCACCGCAGTTTGTGTTATTTCTTGTTAAGTTACGATGGCCAAAGACAAAGAGTATTCATGTAAAGAACCTTGACACTACGACGCTACCTAAAGTGATTCAGTCTCGACATCAAGATGAACACTCTGCCAACTGTGACTTCTCACACGCAATTTCCCGCGCTTCGCGCCTGCTGCATGAAATTGCTTCGAATTCTAATTGGTCCATTTCGTGATCTGAGTGTCGCGACTGTCAGAGGAATTGCTTTGGTTTTGGTTTTACGACACTCAATTGAAAACCGCTCTAAATGCATTATATTATTATTTTAAATAGTTAAATATGTCAAGTTGTTGTTGTTGTTTGTTGTCAAGTTGTTTGAACAAATTGATGGAGAGCTGCTTACCCAGTAGATTTCGCAGGCGCTCTCACCACAAATGGACTGTGGTTATGAGAATTCGGTGGCATAAAATCTCTGAAATCAAGCAAAATTGTTACCGCGATTAGGTAATTCTTTTTTTTTAACTACGTTCTTATTCCTCCACAATAAAAAAAGGCTAATCAACAAGTTTCACTTAACTATAACAATTTTTTTATAAGCTAGTAATATCTTCACGTGCACATTGGCAGTGATGGGGAAACCTTTGTGAATTATAATATATAAATCAACATAAACTGAACATTCAGGTTTCCACTTATGAAACAAGTGACTGTAGAAATAGCAGTGTACTAACTCGCTAACTCAAACGATAAAACAAAAAGAATCAGAAAACGTAATTCATTTACGCGTTAACGGCAAAATGATGTTTCTCCTCACGGGATGAGTTCACGGATACAAGGCTGGTAGAACAGGGAGTTTTCCCTGGCAAGGGTCTTGACATATTCGCTCTGTGATTGGATGGAAAAACTCCCGCCACTTTCCAATGAAAATCAAAAGCAACCGTGTCCTGCTTGTTCGTATTTTTCCCGCGCTTGACGGCAGATATGTGTAATTTCTTCAAATTCTGACTGGTTTGTTGTGATTGGTCAGAGTAATTGCGTTGGTTTTGGTTTTATGACACTCAACTGAAAATCATTGCTGTTTCACCAAAAATGTTTAGATGTGAAAAGATTGTCCCACACGAGCCTCATTTGCACACTTGCCCCGCCTCAACAGTGAATACGAATGAGATATAAGAGAGTTTAAGAAACGAGGACGCGACGGCAACGAAAACGTCATTTCAAAATATATCTTCTCGTTATGGTAGCACTTTCGCGATTATTCCAATTTGTTCAACTTGTAAAATGTCGGCTAACTATCCAGGAACTAAATGAACAGCGTTAAAGTAAAGAAAAAGAAAGAAAAGTTTGCATCATGTGCTCACGTTCTCGCCAAAACCTAAAATTTGGTCTTTTCACGTTGTTTTGCAGAGGACGGCAAAGAAATGTACCAAAATGTAAAACGCACGTGCAGAGCGATTGTTTTTGCTCATTAAACCTATTGTTTTGTGACGTTCTCGTTGACGTTCCCGTCCTCGTTTCTTAAACTCCCTATTACCAGATAACCAGCCGGAACGGAACGCTTCCTAACATCACCCGGCCTAAAATTACCCATAGCGAACCAAATGTTGCACATTTTCTGCACCGTAAATTAGTTGTCAGATATTGGCCGTCTATCAAGTTGATATCCCTCGCTTGAGGATTGTCAACTCTCAGAAGCTAACCGCTCACCAATGGGCTTGAGTCATGAGGAGAAAAAACATGTTGATCACACACCTGCAGGACTTTTGCATCATGTGAGGATACAGAGACTCCAGGACGCTCAAATCATACGGCTGGTAAAACTCTGAGAACATATCCACCAGTTCATCATCTGCTGCAACCGAATGCTGCTCGTTTTGATCGTCACCCCCCTCATCTACAGGGGATTCTACAAAACAACATTGAATTTGTTACGCATTGTTCACGGAAGACTCGTAAACATAACAAAAAAAATGTTTCTTCGTATTTCCCTTTTCTCGGACTAGTTTAGAAACAAGTCCTGTTGTTTCCTTCACAAGAAACTTTATCGCACACTGTCTCTATACATCTGCTTGGGACCTCTACGGGAAACATAGTAAATTGCTAGGGGTAGTCACGTCATGATTTGTCATCTGGTCGAATGAGGCGTTTTGTGAGTAAAGACTGGCATTTACGTGTCTGTACGAACCGTTGGCCGACCGTTGGACGGACGAGTGGAATTTGGTAACGTTACTGCGTAAAGGTGGAACTGTTTAGGCCAGTACGAGCCAGAAATGTATAGACACTTGCCTGAATACACCCTGCAGAACTCGATTTCTCTCATGCCACTTTTAATTTACCATTCGACGAATAACAGTGACTTTATTCCGAGTGCTGAATAGACTCTTGTTTCTTGTCTACACAGTGGCCGTCCTTTACGGCCCTGGGAATTACGTTTTTGCTACCGACTTTCACACCGCTCACTGACTGGAAAAGCGCATTTTAAATACAATAAAATGGAAGAGCATAATGAAATTTCACCCACCAAGAGGAGTAGGCTGGGGCAACGAATTGACCACTGCTTGATCCCACCACTTGGTGTAACTGTGAAAAAAAGAAAAGTTGAATGAGAGTTCAACAACCACCGAACAGACTCTCAGACTGGCCCAACATGCAACTGTCGATTAGGTGGCTATAAGTAGTTCCAAGCACACTAATTTTGCAACAACTTCAAGCTAGGACATTGAAATCCCTAACAACAATTTGCATATCAGCATACGTAATTCCATTCCTTTAACCCTTTACAAGTCTTGTTCAGGTCATGAAACTGAATATGGTAAATTATCACTAAAGATAGGTGACACACCATGGTGTTTACGCATCTTCTCCCAACTTTTTATTTTCATTTATTTGCTATTTTCATAATATTTACAAGTAATACACCTAAGTTAGTGGCGAGGAGACCTCAGGAAACCACAGGGCTTACAGGAGAGGCCACCTCGAAGGATAATGTAAAAGTATAATTTGGTGCTGTGTGAGTGCAGCATGACCGATTCAGGATTGGTTAAATAAAAATTTTAACATTTTTTATCTAGAAGGTAAGAAAACTTGCTGAACAGCTAATTGAAGTAGGGAGAGAATTCCAACTTACAGGACCTTGTACTACACGAAATCGATACAGGAGTACAGTAGAAAAGATACCGTTGTTGATATATGGAGTAACGAAAACGTCGGAAACCACTTTTCCTCGCTTAAACTAATGATTTTTTCACACGGAAAGACAAACGGAAGACGCCAGGGATGTGAATTTAAGCTTGTCCACGAACCTTCTCATGGATTGGAGCAATTTCAGAGAACGGCTAGTTTTACCTGAACTTTAACTGCTAGTTTTTGTTGATGCAGCAAGACGTTTTTGCTATTTAGTGTTACACGAATGGAAGTGGCTATTTGTTATGGTTTTGAGGCTAAACTCAACTAAAATTGTGCTGTTTATGCTCCATTAATAGCCAGAAAAAACTCTAGGTTAGTATGATTGTTGTAGTTCAATTTTATCCTTGGTTCAATTTTTATTTTCTTTTGTTCTTGTGTATGGTAATGTATGATAATGAGTACAAAACAAAGGACAATATAAATTGAACCAAGGAATAAAACTGAACCACAACATATACGAAAGACCCCTAAAGGATCGTGCCTTAAGTGCTTGCGAAAGTCCGTTGAAGCCTACATTGGATTCCACAGACATACGACCTGTTTTATCACATTTCTTGGTATGTGAAACAGTTTATTCAAAAAATCGGAGAACATTTACAGGATAAAAAGCGCTACTACATTAAACTACCTAGATATACAGTGAACGTTGGTCCGGAGTAAGCGGAAAAAACAGTGCGAAACGCGAAAGCAAAGTCCCCTGAGAGAGTCCTTGATGGGGGAGCAAAACAAAGTCCACAAACAAGAGTCCTTGATCACGAAACACGAAGCCACGAACAGCGCACAGACACAATAAACACAAACGGATATCTAGATAGCTAAACTGGTGAACTTTGACTAGTCCACTCTCTACGGTGCAAAACCCTTGAAAACCCACGAAGCAGAAAAACTCCATTCAGAAAGGCACGAAAATCCAAGAGAATACGTCACTTAACATCAGAAGAAATATACTTGATCAAAGCTCGATGATCTTCTTTCCCATTATAGAAAGTAGCCTTTACGAAAAACCAAAACACCGTACAGAATGGACTTGACAAGATAGCGCGCGATTCTGGCCCTTTTATCATCGCGGCAGGGCCAGAGAAAAAAGAAAATAAAAAGTAAATTACAAACGAACGCGTGGCCAAGAACGAGAGATAGAGTAGGCTTAAAATGGGGGCACACGAGGGCAATGCAAAAAGCAATAACCAATGGTCTCTTGTCTAGGACAAGAGGCACAGACAGGAGAATCTATATAACCCCAATTCCTAAGAGTGTTTCTCACCTTGACTACCCTCAAGGTGATTAGCCAGGAAACGTCATTTTGAAATTCTCATGCAGAGAAATTGTCCCGGACAAGAGACCAATGAAAAATCAGTAGGAACAAAACAAGACCATTGGCGAGCAAGAACGGGGGGGGCGGGGGGGGAGAGAGAAACGCTAGCCAAAAGACGCGCATACGTCTTCTTAGAAGAAAGGCAAAATTTGTAAAACAGAAGCATAGAAAGAGGTAAGTGAAGCCGCGCTCGGCGCAGACACATCGCGCAAATCCGCCCACTCAGCCTGCGTGTATGCTAGGCGGCGACCAATGAAATATTTACGCGAAAAGAAACTAGAGTCATCGGGACAGTTAGCGGTAGAAATAACTAGCATTTCAGTTTGACATTACAATACTTAAACCACCTACAGTGAGGGGTAAAGAGAGAGTATTTCGACTGACAGTCTCTATACGAGACCCCCAGAGGAAACCCCACACGAGCCGATTAACGCGCGCGAGCACCCGCGCGGGCGGGCGCGGGATAACTAGAAAGCGGCTAAGAAAAAGGAGCTTACTGAGAACATTAACGATCAAGGCCTTGCCAACAAAGGATAAAGAGCGCGATTTCCAGAGATTAAGGGATTGTTCTAACTTATCTATTCGAGGTTGCCAATTATCGGAGTCAACAGAAACAATGCCAAAAACAACGCCTAGGATTTGCATCTTTCGGAACACCGTAAGGCCAAAGGGCTCATCGGGGCGAATTTGTCAAGACCCAAGCGACATGGCCTCAGTCTTGGACTTGTTCAATCTCGCCCCAGAGCCCCGCTCATATACTGAGATTCGATCAAAAAGTTAAGGAAGGGACAAAAGATCTATCGAGATAACAGTGGCATCGTCGGCATAAAGTCTGGCTTGTCCACCACGAGCACGAGGCAAGAGAAATCCCCTAATCTCTGGACAGTTCCTAATTTGGCAAGCGCGAGCCTCCAAGCACAGGACATAAAGTAGGGGGAATAGAGGGTCCCCCTGTCTCACACCCCGGCGCAAAGGAATTTTCTGGGTAAGCGAGCCATTTCAAATAATCTGCATAAAAGCGCCATCGTACAGGGTGGAGACCCATTTTCTAAAATTAAGGCCGAATCCGAGGTGACTGAGGAGGCCACTCAAAAAGGAACGATCGACACGATCAAAAGCTTTTTCCTGATCAAGACTAATGAGAATTGCTACCATATCAGTCCACTCAATTTAATTAAAAATAACGCGCAAAGGAACTAACAAGATTAAAAGAAATAGAACGGCCAGGAACAGAACAAGTCTGACCCGGATCAACAATAGACTCTAAGATACGAGATAAACGAGAAGTAAGAACTTTGGAAATTTCTTATAATCAACACTGAGCAAACTGATGGGAGGCCAATTTTTCAGGTTCTTTCTGTCACCTCGCTTCTTATACACCAAGCGCGTAGCGCTACCCTTCACAGAATTAATTAAAAAGCCATCTCGAAAACATTCCCGCGCCACGCGTAACAACAAGGGGCCTGGCACACAGCACCTTTTCCTTTTCTTTGAAGCTTTCAAGTCCCAGGTTGAGTTGTGGTGCAAGTAATAGTCATTCGGCAACTCCCAGATGTTGTGTTTCTCCAGTTGTGGTGAAAATATTCCAAGAAAAAGATTCATCGCCTGCTGCTTGTCAGCATCTGCAAAGAAAGATTTTAAAAAAAACACAGTAAAATTAAAATTAATCGGGTGATATATCTCTTTGACATATACAGGAGTTCAACAAGAGTTTGATTTCTAGAAAGAATGACAAAAAGATACAAGACTGGTTCCATGCAGACCAGCCACGATGCCAAACACGCATAGCCTGTGTAGTAAGCGTTTGTGGGGTTTCCGAGCAAAGAAAGACCGAGCAACGGGATTTTCGATGGTTTGGTCGCGCGAAAAATGGGGCGAGAGCAAAAAATAGAAAGAAGAGAGGGGGTGGGGGTGGACGGCTCTCGCCCCACTTTTCGCGCGGCCAAAACATCGAAAATCTTTCTGTGCTCGGAAACCCCAAGGAAACGCTTGCTACGATGGCTAAACACGCAGGACGAGAATCTCCTCTCACCAGTGAAGGCATTGCTGTAGTAGCGAGATACGGTCTGCATGATGTCCCGAGAGTGAGAAGTGAATGGTGACACTTTGCGATAGGTCCGAATTCTAAAAAGAAAAAGAAACATCAAGAGTAAACAACACCGTCAAACAAAGATCAGCCACTGTTTATCGTCAGGGTGTTCCACTTTGAAATTTATTTGAAGGAAACAATACAATATATTTAACTTAAAGAAGCAAATCTGGTGCCGAAAACAGGGGAGCAGGGATGGCGCAGTGGTGAGAGCACTCGCCATCCACCAATGTGGCCCGGGTTCGATTCCCGGACTCGACGTCATATGTGGGTTGAGTTTGTTGTTGGTTCTCTTCTCTGCTCCGAGAGGTTTTTCTCCGAGTACTCCGGTTTTCCCCTCTCCACAAAAACCAACATTTCCAAATTCCAATTCCATCTGCTTGTAAAGCGCATTTGAACATATACACATGGAAAATGCGCTATATAAGTTCTAAATTATTATTATTATTATTATTATTATTATTATTATTATTATTATTATTATTATTATTATTATTAAACTGAAGTCACTTTCTATCGAAGCCACCTTTTTAAAGGTCACCATTACATCAGTATTTTTTAAAAGTGATGTTCTAGAGCAATCGCTCATGCAACCAGGCTGTAGAACACTCCTGTTTTTCGCGTTCACCAGTCCGGTGACCGTACGAACGCGCGCCAAGATCGCGCGCAACTGAAAAGTACGACTCGCACTCACACGCACCATAGGCATGCGAGGTTCGTGCACCAGATTTGCTTCTTTCAGCGTTTCGCGGCTCACAAGTTCGCTCCGCAATGTCTAGAGAAGAAGCAACTATTATGCAGTGTACCATTAATCAAATCCTAACACGATTGTTTGTCTATGTAAGACTGTGGCAACTAACAATGATCATCATACCCATGAACCAGTTGGGATCCCCCATACTGAACAGCGAGGGTGTCGCCATGAGCTTCATAGAGATCTTCTAAAATCCTAAACAATACAAAAAAATGACTATAAATATGAGAACTTCATATATTTGAACTGCAGATTATTGAATGAAGATGTAAATGGTCGTCGGTCGGCGCAAATAAAGCGTGAAAAAACATTCAGGCTTGCATGGGCAACTAACAATGACCTCTGTTAGCTCTACCAACTAAGCAAACAAGCCAACTGGTGGGAGCTGGTCATTTTGTCGGTTTGTAATAAACTTGTAATAAACCTTTCAAAATCCGTACAGTTTTGGCTGTTCTGGGCCCAAGTTTGTAGAAAATGTCAAAGCAAATATAGACGATCTTCAACAAGCTCAGTATTTAAGGTTCATTCTTTGATCATAGCGGTGTTATCTAAACCCTTCAGAAAGCTCTCTACTTGAGGCATCACCCGTGATTTTTTCTGAGTCTCTTTCTTGCCAATCCCGAGAAGGATATCAAATGCATCGCGCGCGAGATCACAGTTCCAGAGCTTGACTATGGTAACTGATACACCATCAGGGAATTCGGCATTCTTTCTGGAACGTGCTGAGAATGTCAAAAATTCCTACTGGCAGCGAATAACCATACCAGAATGAAAAGACGAACAGCCAAACTTCACGGTGCCAGCTAAACTGCAAGGATTAAATTACAATTCAGACAACCCAATGCATATGAATAGTTCCCCTCGGCTCTGGAACCAGCATTTTGTAACTATAGTCAACCTGGAATCCAGGCTCTCTCTCTTTTCCTCCCTTGTCGTCGAGAGACTCTGGCTGGACCTGATCACGTGACCAGTAAAAACAACAATAGCACAGAGAGGGTGGGTCATTAGAGCCGTTTTGTAACAGTAACAGTTTCTTGACTTTGCCACCCCTCGCTGCCATCAATTTTTTTTACCACCCACATTTTGGGTGGTCACGTGATCAGGTCCAACCCGGGTCTCTCTCTCGACGACAAGGGAGGAAAATAGAGAGAGCCTGGGTTCGAGGTTGAACTATAGTATCTCCTCAATCAAGTATATAACGTTATGTCAACATACCTCACAGCATCTGAGTCAAACTCCAAAAATGGTTTGTCGATCACTCCTAACGCATGCAACTAAACAGACATCAGGGAAAGTGTTAAACGTAAATACCTCAAGAATACCATAGCAACAAATCTAGTCGACACCAGTTTCTCGTTAAAAATCATATTTCGTTTAACCCCGTCAATTTGAGTGAGATGGAAGTCGTAGACAAACCAGGTATTAAGGTAAGAACAACAATGCAGGTGTGCTGCTAACAAAGGCATTTTGATTCTGTTTAAACCAGTGAAACCATTTTCACATACGTAGTGACCGAACCTAAGTTCAACACGACTTGTACGTGGCAAGTGTTTCTGCTGATGGTGTTGGGACCTTCATTAGAATAGGAAAAACAGCAATGCTTTTCTTTTACTTACAGACCTTCCAATACATCTATTTATTGATGTAACCTGATTTTACCTGAAATCCAAGAGCACATTTGCCCACCATGAACTGGGCTGTGTTTGTTCTGTCCAGACAATCCACGCAGTTTGTCCTCAGAACACCATTCTTTATACAAGGAAAAAAAGAAATTAAACCATTAATTTATCACAAAATGTAAGTCCAGGATGTAAGTTTTTATTTTCTGTTTTCTTTGGTTTTCTTCTGGGTTCATGGCAAACAAAATTTCACTAGACAGACATAGCATCTTTTACCCCATGAGCTAGGTAATGATTTCAATAAAAATTAAAAGATTCAACATGGGGTCTTGGACCATTCACAACCCTAACGACCCAAGTCACTACAATGTCATAAGCGGTATACCTGTTCTGAATATGTGACTGATCATCGCAGTTATGAACACTACTTAAGCAGTAGTGAATATAAAGCCTGAAAAAAACTCAGGCTTGTACAGTATGGGAGTCGAACCCACGACCTCTGCAATACCAGTGCAGTGCTGTACCAACTGAACTAACAAGCCAACTGGGAGCTGGTCATTTTGTTGATTCGTAACAAACCCGTGAGTGATGAATACATGACTATGAATATATGAAACTCATATATCTGAACTGGAGATGTGATTGTATATGTGAATGAATTTTTTCAGGCTTTATTTTCACTACTCCTTTAGTAGTGTTCATAACTGCATGATGATCACTTACATATTCATTCTTTAATCCGCAGTTCAATATTCATTCTCACATATTTGAGGGGAGCAGAGTTGGTGTAGTGGTGAGAGCGCTCGCCTTCCACCAATGTGGCCCGGGTTCGATTCCTGGACTCGGTGTCATAAGTGGGCTGAGTTTGTTGGTTCTCTACTCTGCTCCGAGAGGTTTTTCTCCAGATACTCCGGTTTTCCCCTCTCCACAAAAACCAACATTTGATTTGATTTGATTTGATTTGATTTATTTAGAGTTGATTTGATTTCATTATATGTGAGGCACATTTGAAAATTGTATAATTGAATTTGCGCCATATAAATAAATAAATTCATAGTCATTTATACCTGTTCTCTTCCAACCTGATCATTAGTGTATCCTCTTCCACGCATGCCATCACACCTAACAACAAACAGAGTTTGACCAGCTGTGGTAGTAATTCAAATGCCGAGAGTAATCCATACAAAATTGCTGACCATCTCAATTAATACGGTACTTAAAAATTACAGATGTTGTGCTGCAAGGCATGCTGACTCATTATACCTAAAATCCTTTCTGATCTGGTTGCAGTATAACTCTTGTCCACTGTGAAAGAAACCAGTTGCTTTGAAAACCTGGAATCAGACAGCAGACACACATATTAATTCTCCTAGGATTTCCTCAAATCATCAATGAACTGTAAACCGATCAGTAAAGAACACAACAAAGTACATCTATGTAAAGAGCTCTTTACTGTCTAAATTGTAATATTTCTATTCATTTTATTTTAATAAACCTTTTATGAAACCAACAACCTGATGGCCTACATACCAGTAGTAGGATTAACAATAATAATAATAATAATGATGATGATGATGATGATGATGATGATGTGTTTAGAGCAGTTTCCAATTAAGTGTCGAAAGTAATTCTTGTTTTGCTTTGGTTTTGCATTGCTTCGCTTTGTGATTGGTCAGGAAAACTCGCGCCACTTTCTCAACCAATGAGAAGCAAAACGAAAACCAATCACGACTTGCACACACATATTTTCCTGCGCTTTGCACCACCTGCATGTAATTGCTTCGTATTCTGATTGGCTCATTGCACTGTTTCGGTCTGTTGTGATTGGTCAGAGCAATTGCTTTGGTTTTGGTTTTACGACATTCAACTGAAAAGCACCCTATTTGTTTGATGAAACACAATATGAAATGTTACAATAATTGGTAAGTATGATTAAAAAAGTATATCTACGGAAAGAGCTCTTTAAAAGTTTTAGATAGAAGTAAATATAGTGGAAGGAAAGAATGACAAAGGATGACATTGCCTTTTAATATCTAGTTGATGCTCAGTCCAACTATACTATAACAGACGGGTACAAACTGGGTGAAAAAAGTATTACTTATAACATGGTCGGAGTCAGCAGGAATTAGAAAGTGTTGTACAATGTCAAATACATAGAACGCAAAGGGAGTTAGCAAGAAGGAAGACAGAAGTAGGGAGTAAAACAAAAACAAAAAAGAATACCGTAAAAGCTCTATTAAGCACCCCCCTCTCTTTTAACCCCCCCCCCCCCACTCTAATAAGCCCCCGTTTGGGAATCAGTTTTTGTAATAAGCCCCTCCCCCCCACCCCCTTTTGGGACACGACATTTTGTAATTATTCCCTCCTATTCCCTCTTATGAAATACACTTTATGAGGCCCAGTTGGTTTGTTTTTAAACAAATATTCATATACTGGTTTCTGCTTGGTATTAAATAATAAAGTTTTACTGCAGTTGTTTGAGATTTGTACAGAAACTATTTAATATGAAAACAGTGTGTTCAAAGATTTGAAATAAGCGCCCCCTCTCTAACACTCTAACAAGCCCCCCATTAATAAGGCCTGAAATTAAATAAGCCCCCCCCCCGGGGGGGGCTTAATAGAGCTTTTACGGTATAAAGATTTTCAAACCTAGAGGATGAAAGATAAACCCAATAATGTTCATTGTGTCAGAATATTTAAACAAAAAATGAAAATACTTAGTTGAAAAAAGTAATATTTCAAAATATGAATATACTCAGCTTATCTTTCATCCTCTATGCACTGAAACTATCAGCAGGTACTGGGTTATGTACAAACCTCGTCAGCAATAACAGTCAACTTCTCCATCACATTACAGTCTTTACTGCAATTCGTTAAAAAATATGTCCAGTAAATACTGTACAGCATGCTATTCAATCAATCAATCAATCAAATGCTTAATTATTAACATGCGAAAGTAGCTACCCAAGGGGGAATAACCCTCTACTAATAGGGTATAATTAAAATCTACTACATGTAGCTACTAACTAATGAAATGATCAAAGCCTGATAACTCTTAACTGATAAATACCTAGTTATGAAGTTTTAAACCTACATGTAGTTGGAAAATTTCATTCTGTCATTTTATATTATAGTTCTAATATTTTTAACGTAATATACTTGGTTTATAGATATAGTTTGTAATTTTGTAAGATTTTATATAGGCAGAGCATCCCTTGATAGCAGTTGTGTCATATGACGGAAGGATTTACCCTGCTTCATAATAAATAAAGGTTTTACTACTTACTACTACTACTTAGTACAAAGAATGCAGTTCAGGTTAGTCATCTTCTACCATCACACTTAAATCACACTAATGAATGTGATGTTTAAAAAACCTCAGTGATGGTGGGGTCCTAATTTCACCTGGTAGCCTACTCCACAACTTAGCTCCCAGATAAGTGAGTGAATGCTTGCCATATTTCGCGGTCTTGAATCTGGAAACTCTCTCTCACCCTTGAGTGGTGAATTCTTAGGAGATAAACGCTGTGTATTTAACCCGAATCAACAACTATACTCAGGGTTCCAGGTAAGATTTTAAGGCATGGTGGCAACAAGGAATTCCATTGGGTCAAATTTCCAGTGCTCCCACCAAACCATTATAAATTTTCTATTAATTTGTCGGGTCATGTAGCTGACCTTGTAGGGTTTGTGACCCGAGACCCCCCTCTTATCTGGAACACTGTATACTAACTCAGTAAATTGAAGGCCTCGGTGCATAACCATCCTATGTCGAATTTTGGGTTGTTTTTCGATTTTGCTTGGATTTGTCTGAATTTCTGCATGTGAACTACAATTCGATGGAAACACATTGTATGGTATTTTTTTGACTGATTCATCCAGAATCCAGAAATGCATTTTTTCTTACTAAGAAGATGTAATGCAACTTGCAAACCACTCCCATGGAAGGTTGGTTTCTTGGTGTACGTAAGAAAAAATGCATTTCTGGATTCTGGATGAATCAGTCAAAAAAATACCATACAATGTGTTTCCATCGAATTGCAGTTCACATGCAGAAATTCAGACAAATCCAAGCAAAATCGAAAAACGACTCAAAATTCGACATAGGATGGTTATGCTCCGAGCCCTTCAATTATAAAAGAAAGTAGACACCGCTTACCTTTTGTTATAACGAGCCATGTCCCAAGCTTTATACTGTATAGCATGTTGCACAGGTAAAAACTGGTTCAAATACTTAACTGCTCTTTCTAACTCTTCACTAAGAATCTGCTCATGCTTTTTCTTCTCTTTTTTCTACAAAGTGAAAAGAATTCTGAGCATCACCAGTATCTCTTAACACTGAAAACTGGACATCATTTTTGCTCATTAGGGTAAGTTTGTTTTGTTTCAATCTGGATTAAGTGCAAAATATGAAGAAAAAAAGCTGCCTTTAGAAATAATTGTGGAGAAAGGGACTTGCTGGAACATCTATTTGTACTTCAGTATTAATGGTCACAGGAAATGGCTGCTTGCTGGAGCACAAGACTCCACAATTATTGTAGTGTTTACAATTTTTAGTTGTACTTTAATATTTATTTGTAGCCTTATGTGCCTGGTGGCATAACGAGAGATGATGATGATGATGATGATATATTTACATGATAAAAACTGAGTCTTTAAACTATTTATATTAAGTTTGCAGTATTAAGAAAGCCCACCTTGACAAGATTGAGAATGACCACAGGAGCTCCAAATCTTTTAAGGAGTTGATTAAAATGTTGACCAGCAGCATAACAGAATGGATCAGCACGGTCAACTGAAAGACAGAATAGGAGATCAAGAAGGTGTTGACGCTTGCTACAAGTTTTACTTGGGATTCTCATGAGATCTAGTTTGGATTCTAAGAGATTATCCTTTCACAGGACCCTATTAAAAGTTATTTAAAGTCATATGGAATCTGATACAATACTATGAGTAGAATTCTATATAGCATCTTTGTTGTAGTTCAATTTCATCCTTGGTTCCATTTTTATTTCCCTTTGTTTTGTACTCATAATAACATGCATTCCCATACGCAAGAACAAAAGAAAATAAAAATGGAACCAAGGATAAAATTGAAGTACAACATATTCACTTGAGCCTTGCAAAATCTCATAAACTCCAACACGAGGATCTTGTGTTGAATAGGATCATTGCTACTTGATTTCTCTAGTGTTACTAAATAACTAGTTAGTGCTACGTAAATGAAGTACAGGTGTACAGCTACACTTGTAAGTTTAAGTCCTTCTAGTCAATGGTGAGAGCCAAGATTTGCCACCAGTGATGGGGTTGGAAAGACTAATATTATTCAAGATGCCATTTTATTCATCAAATTTAATATTATTACAGCTGGCAGCAGGGTTGTAGAGATAATTATACTCACCAACAATTTGTGGCTTTGGAACCATAACTTGCTTTACTTCCTAAAAGAGGCATGGTTTGGATACAAAATCACATTTTACAGTATTTATACCTACAAATTTCATTTTGATCTTATTGGCAGCCTACTTTCAAGGAACAGTACATCCCTAATGAAATACAAATTTTCTTAATGTAATTTAATAACAACATAACATAATGTAACAACTTTATTTAAGTGTTAATGTGTTTAGCTATAGTATAAGCTAATGGGGAACACTAAAATAAACTACAGTAAAAATCTGAAATCTAAAATCTTAACCCATTGGCACCCGTGCCGGCCAAAACCGGCCGTAAAAAACTCCCATGCTTCAAAACATTGCAACTTTCTCAATCGCACGAATATTGCCTTAACTGTTAGTTGTGAGCACGAAATGGAATGCCCTTTAAATTTGGATATCCAATAAATGCAAGAAACGTAGCGATTTTTACCAAATATGGCCTTTTGAGTTTGGACAAGAACGAAACTGGCCGTTTTTAACGTCAAAGAGAAACAACAAAAATGCCCCTTTTTGCCTTCATGTTTTTTAGGGAAATCATCGTCCAAAAACCAAAATTCAACCATCATAACAAAATTCAGTCCTTTTTCTAGCTTAGAAATGACTTTTTTTGTTCATATTCTTCTCCCGAGCGTAGATACAGCCTTTTGTTCCAGTGCATTCGGGCCTTCCCGACATTTTCAACATCTTGAGCGCACTGCATGCTGGGAACTAACGAGAATTTTTGACAGCGCCCGTTCCTTCCCCCAATTCTTTCACATATAAACTAAGTCTACAGCCACTCTGACCTACCGCCAAAATTTCCTGCTCGTAGTCATCTTCAGTACACAGAAATTCCAAAATATGTGGCGGTAGGTCGAGAAATTCATCAATAGTCGAGTCCCAAAGGTACTAAGTGTTCGACCGGCCAAATTCCCAGTTCGTCGAGTAACAAGCCAAATTCAACAACAAAGTACATCACCTTGCTCGATTCTTTGAGAAAGTGGACTCTTAGCTACCGTCACGCTTAATGATGCTCATCAGGCAGCCGCTAAAGATGAAAAATGGCTGTAAATTTAGCAGAAATCGCAAGCAAACCGAACTTGGGCCATTGTTGTCGTTTCACGGATAAAAAATAGCTACGTCAAAATGACGTTTTCAGAAACCTTGAGCCTCCAGTGGCTTAGGACAGCACCACTTTTCCCTGGTAGTTCAAATAAAGAGTCACGAATTGCTATTCATCGTTTATAGGTGGAAAATCACTCTGAAAATGTAAAAACCTGCGGTAGTCAATGGGTTAAGACTACTACTAAAATCTAAACTCAGCTAAAATCAAAGAATAATTAGTTAAAATGTAACTATTTACTTTAAAGGAACTAAATATTTGCAATACAAATTAGTATTATGTTGTACATAAATTACAGCAATGGTTGTTATTTATTAATGTAGCTTAAAAAGTCCACAATTAGTAGAGGGAACATTCCCTCAGTTAACACCATCAACATGTTAATAAAGTTGTTGAAATAAATTAAATAAAGTATCTATCTATCCATTCATTCATTCATTCATGCATTCATGCATTCTTTCTCCCATCCATCCAACCACTTATTCATTCATTCATTCATTCATTCATTCATTCTTTCATTTATTCATTGTAACCCCTTTGATAAAAACAGAGAAAGACATCTGCTGAAAAGAGCAATGGTGACAATTACCATGACCACAATGATGAGTGTGTACAGCTGTAGTTTAAGGTAACTATTTGCTTCAGTGTGAATATAACAGGGTCAGTCAACAATAACTATCATCTTCACTCACAACAATGATAAAGTTTGAGCCACAGGGGTCCCTAAAGATCCCCTAATTATGGTCTTCTTCTTTACTGAGAGGAATATTTCCCAATCTTCAACCCCTGTTAATAAGTAGGTTAGCTACACATAGAAGAGGCAGCCAGTAGGTCAATGTGGACCCTTTATAGAACAGACCACAACACCAAGAAATATGTTCCCTATTCTTTTCGATCAGAGTGTGGGTTGTTTTATGTCCCCTTCAAGTTAAACAAGCAGAGGTGAAGGAAACAAGGCCAACGGCTTAACGTCACTGCCTAATGATGCAAGCATCTGAACTGAAGCAGATGTTGAGCACTCAGTCAGCATAATCTTATTATTACATGTATTTTAAGACACTTGTTATTGGCCCAGTCTGGGGTTTGGACCTGCAACCTCCCGCTCAGCAGTCTGGGCATCTACCAATTGAGGTAACCAGGCAGCGGTAGTTGGATGCCCTTTCTGACTACTGCAGGGTTGTCACTAGTTTTTTACGTAGGCAGGGATTTGCAAATTAAAGTAACCGGAGAATCCAGCTATTGTGGTATAACCAGCCTGTTCTTTTTCTATCAAAGTAGCCGGGGATTGAACTCAGAATTTCTGGGGAAAATCCCCGGCCCCCGGCCCCCGGCCCCCGGCCCACATCCCTTAATGATAGCCCTGTAATGTAGTTATGACTGTAGGTACTGAGAATGATATTATAGTGATGATGTTGACAACCACGCTTCAAGCAAAAAATGGAAAGACGACAATGATAACATGACAGTGACGAGTTTTTGATGATGGCAATCACAATAACCATGATGATAGGTAGTGACACGGATCGTGTTGAAATATCAAAAGGGTTTGACAGCAACTAATTTACCTGCGACCAGAAGGAAGGGACAGATCCTCTCAATTGCACATAAGATGTAAACCTGCCACTTTTGAATGACAAAACTGAGGCATCATGGGTAATTTGTTCTGTCTCAACCTCATTGGCTACATTCCCCTACAGAAACAAGAAAAAAAAAACAATG
>JAEMWC010000551.1:107500-137500 GCA_016490735.1 Pachyseris speciosa | reverse complement strand
AAATTAATGAAATATCTGAATAGCTAGTTCTATTAGCTTTAATTTGATATAAGGTTTATGGTATCTGGGCTGTAATCGTGAGTGCTACAACCCTAAGATTAGAGACACCCCTGAGGGTACACAGAAACCTTGACAACTGTTTTATGAGGGAGAGAAGGTTATTTTATTTCCTCCATTCTTTTCATAAACAGTACCATTTCAGTTAGGCTCAATTTCCGCCGCTCACTCGGGTATCCCAGACTCGAGTGAGCGGCGGAAATTAAGCCTACATTTCAGTGAAACTTACTTTCTGCGTTCTGTAATCAGTATGATGTAGTAACCTTCAAGAAATCGAACAAATCCTGGATAAAAGAGAGTTACAGTTAACTGAAGTTACAGCTGTATTCTGCTCAAGGAAGACAAGTAAAGGAAGATGTACTAACTTACAAATATCCTGATCATGGCTACATTTTTCAAAAATGTAATTTGCAATCCGTTTCAATCTTCTCCATCCTTCACCATCCTCGCCATATTTGCATTTATGCCTGTCTCTTTGGTGCTTATCTTCCATGAAAATTTGTTATTTCACTGTTTCGCATTATTTAAATGCATTTTTTTGATTCTGTAATAATGACCCAAAATATCATGACTGTGCTCCTTTAAGGTGGAACTTACCAACAATACCATAGGCAGAGATGCTCCTATGTAATCCCCTGTTTGTGGCATCATATGGTCGGTTTTTATTCGGCAGGTTGCCTGCATTTATCATAGACAACAAATCCTTGATTTGCCTTTGACTGTATTCAACCTGAATATACCATCAGAAACACAAATATTCATCATAATAGATCTACTATCTTTCTACATGTATCATGAATGCCATTCCCTTATTGGCTACATGTATGTTGTAAGTCAAAACGAAATTGAGGTCAAAATAAATTTCCTTTGTCCTCTAACACTAATTATTCATGCATCACAAAAAATCCCAACCCCTCACATGGATCAAAGGTTATTTGGTTAACATAACATACAGTAACATAAACTTTCTTTTCTCTCAAATTTCAGAGCAGCTTACAGGAGCTAATATCTTCGAGAAAACATAAAAAATGTATTTAGTCCTCTGGAAATTCCAATTTAGCTTCATACTTTTCTTTACAAAAATAATAATATTATCCTTGGAGATTCAATCCCCCCTCCCCTCTCCACTTAGGAATTTTTAATAACCCTCCATGGCAAATGTATGGATCAGTGTATTTTTTGGGATGCATACATATTAAATGTTGTGACTAACTGCCCAACTGCACTCTTATTAATCAGAAGAACCTATTTGCATTTCATTGTATTCAATTATTATAAGTGATTCACTACAATATATGAGCTTAAAGTGCACCTAACCCCAAAAATTTTTTTTCCCTAAAATAAATCTTTGTACCTGTTTGAAACGCATTGCGCCTTTTTTAGCAAATCTTGACTAGTTATTTTGACTTTTCTAGGGTGTTAAAGTTGCAAAATCTGGCCATCGTCTGCCCCACGACCGAGTCAGAAGGGGCTTGGCTCTATTCTCGATCTGACGTCACAAACTGATTTACATCGCATTAAGTCTTTGTAAATATGCATGCAAAGCAGTTTGTGACGTCAAATTGAGAATAGACCCAAGCCCCTTCTGACTCGGTCATGGGGCCAGATTTTGCAACTTTAACACCCTAGAAAAGTCAAAATAACTAGTCAAGATTTGCTTAAAAAGGCGCAATGCATTTCAAACAGGTGCAAAGATTTATTTTAGCGAAAAAAAATTTTTGGGGTTAGGTGCACTTTAAATGTAAGTGTTCAAGGCTGTCATTAAAACCCTGGTATAAATCCTATCCAGGATCCTATTAGGATCCTAACCTAAGATCCCATTAGGATCCTATTTTAGGATCCTGTAGGATCCTATATAGGATCTTAAGTAGGATCGTACTAGGATCCTGTAGGATCCTAGCTAGGATCAGATCCTGTAGTATCCTACAGGATCCTGAATAGGATCTTTTCTTTCCTAGATCAATTTTGTTTAATATGCAGGATCCTTTGTAAGATCTTGCACAGGATCCTACTTATTTTAATGGATCTTGCACAGGATCCTAGTTATTTTATAGGATCTTGCACAGGATCCTACTTATTTTATTGGATCTTGCACAGGATCCTACTTATTTTAAATGGATCTTGCACAGGATCCTACTTATTTTGTAGGATCTTGCAGAGGATCATACTTATTTTATAGGGCCTTGCACAGGATCCTAGTTATTTTGTAGGATCTTGCACAGGATCCTACTTATTTTGTAGGATCTTGCACAGGATCCTACTTATTTTAAATGGATCTTGCAGAGGATCCTACTTATTTTGTAGGATCTTGCAGAGGATCCTACTTATTTTATAGGGCCTTGCACAGGATCCTAGTTATTTTATAGGATCTTGCACAGGATCCTACTTATTTTGTAGGATCTTGCCAAGGATCCTACTTATTTTATAGGGTCTTGCAGAGGATCCTACTTATTTTATGGGATACAGTATCTTACATTTACGCCGGCAACTGGTTTTTATAGACGGCTACTATAGTAAAATCAGCAGGCCACTCTCAGTCTGAAAATGAGTAAACCATAACAGCTATAGGAAGAACTGCTCGATTTTTGACTGGCTACTTTCTCTGAGAAACCATCTTCTGATAACCTTAATGACACTCCAGAGTGTTAGAAGCGAAGGTTGCACATCTTCAGCAGGTCATTGCTTTAATAAGCTTATTCACATTTTAATAATAAATACGCACTTAATTAGAGGAAAGACTATGGTTTTGCAGGGTTATGATTACCACTAAACTGAAGAGTGACTAGTGACTTGTTTCTATACATGTGTAAAGAACAAGGCTAGAATGGATCTTTATATATACCATAGTGGGCACCATTTTTTGAAAATTTTCACTATTTCGACCTAAAATTATTCTTAAACTTGGGGTGTGCCTTATAGGCAAATATTTTCCTGAAACAATTTCTCAAATTCACATTTTCCGCTATGATTAAGCGCTGACTTTCATAGGTATGGAGGTTTTCTAAATCAACTCTTTAGTTCCCAAGAGACAATTTGCTTCAAACCTTGTAATGCAAGATAACAAAACATCACGAGTATTTTCAAAACAAAGCCATGCATATGTGCATATCAGACATGCTTAAAAGCACATGCTCTGTAATGTGATACTTATCACACTAACATCACAAACATTCCTCTTATTGTGAGAAATGCAAACTCAAGAAATGTAAACTGTTTCTTAACAAATTATACAACCCTCTTCGTCCATCCATCCATTTTTGTGCAGTGACATTTGAAGCCAGTTAACGCGAGCATTGTTGTCACAGGCAGCTCAAACGAAATCATCACTGAGCATGTGTGACAATTTATGCTTTTGTATAATCAAGGTGAATCAGCTTTAGTTTCATTTGCCTGCGCAAATGAAAATTTCGCTCAAATCAAATCAGGATGCAACTTTTTGCTTTCTTTACAAACATTTGGTTATTTAGTGGGTCACAAGGAAATAAAATTTTTCCTTTTTTGACTCTGTTTATGCGTGGCGTTTTCGCTCTTGTTTATTACAACTTTGTTGTCACTCCATCACTCCACATTTCTTTCTGATTTCCTTCTCAGTTCATCGTGCATCTTATAACCAACTTTTAAGGAAATTTTCTGTTAGAAAAATTGGCACAGTTGAGTTGCTGAGTTGGAGGTGCGTCTTATTGCCAAGTGCGCCTTATGTCCGAAAAACTATGGTACAGCTGTATATATACACTGTATATTATTTAGTATAAATCTGCTAGTGTTCTATCACGAATGCTCACTTCGATTGACTGCGTAACTCACTATCTATTCTGTTGTGGATAGTAAGTAGTGGTTGTCAACAAAATGGTGGCCACTTCTTCACGTTTCAAAGTGTCTGCAAGGAGGATTTAGATAATTTACATGTTTAGTTTTAAACTGAATTGTTTGCTCTCGATTTCTATGTGTGATTGCTGATTCAGGCATGCGCCCTCATCAGCTATCACACAAACGAAATCTTGAGCCCCTAAAATCTAATTGTTAAATATATATTTCTTGCTTATGAAGCATTAACATAAGCAGGGTTTTTTGGCCAGCGACCGGCAATTTTCACCGCCTGTCAACAGCTCAATCGCCGGCAGCTGCACGCCAAAGAGTCGCTGTTGTTCAGTAATAATTTTCGCTTGCTGACCCATAACCTCTGCCTGCTTTGCTCAAGTCGACTTCAACTCCATTTGAAAAGGAAACCCTGCATAAGATTATTAAATTATGTAAATGAGGTTGTTGTGTAGTTCAACTTTACTCCCTTACTAAAATGATAAAAGACAGACCTTGTCGTCGAAAACCACCAGTTCATATGGTTCCGTCCTGTCTATCTTCAGCACACGAAAGCGAGTTTCTGCGCTGTTTGAGCCAACAAGGAAAAACCTCTGCGACAAGAAGCACAAAATGCGAGAAAGGGAAGCTTAAGCACACATCGAACTCAAGGTTAGCGTGTAAAATTTTCCTTCACGATAGGCGTTTTCAATTTTTTAACGCTTCTACTTACGGCTTTCGTTTCGTAGAGTACTATCCGTTGAGTGCAGCAAATAGAATAATGGCTCGCCATCTTGAACCCCCGGACACCTTCGTTCCCAGACTTCTATCTTCTTTCAAACGTGGTGTCACGTCTTGATGTCACGTCGCGTCTGGTCAACTTTACCTGTGGATTAGTCAGGGAGCAAATGTCATAATTTAAAGTGCCTATGAAGTTAAAAAATTTTTTTGCACAAATTAACAGGTCTAAATGTCCTTTTTCAAGAATGGCAGATGAAATTTTACGTAAAGAAAATAAAATCGGATTTTTTACTGACCAAATTGCCTCAAAAAGCCAAAATGGTGTCTTTGGAGACTGGTGACGAGTTTTCGCGTTGATGACGTATTGGTGGTTTCAAAGAGTTGTTGACACTTCATGTCTCTTGCGATTCAGTGAGCTTCGCAAGTTCGGTTGAGATTTTTTTGACATAATAGTTGCTAGTCGTTCGTTGGAAAGTGGCAACCATGTCCGAAAGTGACGATATTTTGTCTTCTGTGGACTCAAATACGTCTAATTCCAGCGGAGAAGAATCAGAAAGCGAAACACCGGATGAAATGGAAGTCGTTGGACATGTCCAACAGCAGCACGCCGAAGAGCCACTTGCCATACAAGCGATGAAGAAGAAGATACAGAAGCGGATGAAGATGGCCTAACTGCAGCAGGTCTGCAAAGCAGATTCGAAGAACGGCTTAACTGCAGAATACCCTGCCGCTCGAATAATTTTCCACGCAGCCGGCTACGCGGTACGCACTGCTCAGACTTTTGCGTAGCTGGCTCCCGCGGCTACGCGGTACGCAACATCAAATGAATTCACAATAGGCATGATTCGACATGAAAACACATTTGCAAGATCTGTAATATTCTTCGTTCTTTAAGCCATTAAACCGAAACAAGCGCCGAAATGAGTAAATATACTCGAAAGTAATTAAATTAAAACATCAAAATGAATTCACAAGAATTGATAGGGTGACGGATTTTTAAGCCAATAAACCGAATTCACAATATTGATAGCGTGATTCGATGTGAAAGCACGCGCTACATGTGTAAAGCCCGCCGCACACGTGAGGAAACAGCCGAGCAAAATGCCGCGAGGCATTTTGCTCGGCTGTTTCCTCACGTGTGCGGCGGGCTTAACATTTTTCGTTCTTTATAAAGCCAATGAACCGAATTCACAATTGATAGCGTGATTTGACATGAACACCCGCTACAGAACCGAAAGCGCCTGTTTACGCAAACAAATGGCCACTTACTGTTCTCACCTTCAGTTACTACAAATTCACAGTTCAGTTTCCTGAGTTTCGAAATATATTGTAAAATGCAAAAATACACGACGAAAACTCATCTTCGTTGTGTGAAAATGAAAACATCCTAAGTCAGAACAACCAAATAACTAGCTCTCCTTTATTCTGTTTCCCTTAAAACCAAGAACGCCTGGACTCTGTGGACTGCTCCAAACAACGAAGGCACGAAGCTAACATATTAAATGTCTGTCATTTGCGGTCCTCAACATATCAACTCAACTCTTCAATTCAATGGTTTGACCATTGTCAGTCTGCACAAGGACGGGCTTGCGCTCAAAACAGCTTTCCTCACAAGAGCTCTTCTTCGGGATGAAATCTTTTCGATGAAGGCGGACAAATCGAGTCCATTTATTCTGCAAATTTTCTTCAGGGGGAAAGTAATGCATTGGAATTCCCGGTGATCCAGTCTTGTTGCCCCAATTTGCAAGATTTGGTCCACCGGCAGAGCAATAGTTAATGCAACCTTTCTTTCTTCCCTTCTCCGCCGTAACGCTGATGTCGGATGTCGGTGGAACCACCAAGACGTCATTTCCGGTGTAATCTGAGTGTTTGACAGAGCGCAAGATGGCGACACTCAAAATCGGTCAAATGCAAACTTTCAGGGCAGAAAAATCTTACATGGAGAAGGTTTCAGGCGTTTCAAACCGGATTTTTGGTTTAATAACGACATGAACAAACATATAAACCAAACTTGTTTTTTATTTCATAGGCACTTTATATTTCTGCTGAAAGCAAGCCACTGGTCTAGAAATGTTCATTGGGACCTAGTAGACATGAAAAGTTTTGGTGGCAACTTGTTTTTAAACGTGTATGTAACATTTAAGTGTACAAAAAACGTCATCATCGCCTATTTTCGCTTTTAAATTTCCCGGGATCGGCCATCCTTTGTGTCAAACAATAGGGCAACCATTACACGTCATCAAATCCAAAATGGACGCGCCCGGGAAATTTAAACGCAAAAATAGACGATAATAATATCGATTTTTTTTGCACACTTAAATCTTTTATCCAGGTTTTAAAAAAAGATATGAAATCTAGTAACTATTTCCTACAATTTAGCGCCAATTTGTTGTACGAATGGAGGTTCCCTTTAAGATAACCGTACATGTACCAAGACACAAATGCGCAATTTAACGAATGACAAACTCAAAAATCTCTTCGGTACAAAGGATTTGCCCTCAAAGGCTTATAATGACGGAAGCTTGATTGGGTCAAAAACTAGCCAGTGTAGATGGCGGTTTGGTTCGGGAACGCGCGAGCGAGCGGCGAAGCCCCGAGCAGCCCTCCACCCGAGTCAATCCTCCGAAGCTCACTCCCCATTAAAAAGTTCCAGCTACGCAGGCTAAACAATAAATTCTATTGTTTTGTTTTTTATTACCAATCACAGTTCAACCTTTCGTTTCTAACTTTGCTTACTCTTCGAACTCCAACGTATAATTTTGACCCAGGCATAGAAAATCAGGTGCCAACTTTTTAAAAATTTTCCCTTTGCTCTCACAACAAAAATACCGGCCAGATAGACAGATAGATAGATAGCTTTATTAAAAATCCATTGCAGCCCAAAAGCTGGATTACGGACTGTACAATACGTAATGCTAAAAAACGAGAAAGGGTAGAAAAAATAAAAAAACTATTATAAATAAATAGCAGTATATAAATAAAAAAAACAGAACAAAGATATTACGTCATGAAATTTAAAAAATAGCCGCGATTTACGATAAAACCATAAGAAAATAGCCGCGTTATGCATGATGAAACTATTCATTAGTCTGTTTGTTCTACAAAGAGGTACGTTAAAAGCGTGCTTTCTCCTTAAGGCCACAGTACTAAATACAGTACGAAATACTAAAATTAGTGATGAGTATGAGTAAACAGTTACAATTTATTATTAAGGAAGATATTCCAAAAATTTGCCCGCCATGATTTGAATATTATGTAGAATAATAACTAATACTAATTACTTAATTATCCTCTCCCCGTCGTGGCTGTTCAGGGGTAATCATAAAAAAGAACAAAAGGTACAAAGCCATTTCTATCTTACATTTAATTAACGGCTAATAAGCATGCTCAGTAAAAGCTCTAAACGCAATACGTACATATGACTACTCGAAATATGTCCCATATATAGCTGCTCCTCATCCATTAAAATACTCACCGTTCTTCTTCAACAAGCACAAATCGTTCGCATTTTAAGAAAGATTTCCGTGAAAAGAACAGCTGAGTGAGTCTATATATTAATTTTTCCTCGCCCTGACTTCTGGAGGGGCTCCTAAACTGGTAAAAGAGAGAAAACATTTAAAAACACCGAGTGAGTCTCTATCACTGAAAAGGTATTGAATCCTTTTTAAAAAGCTGATGTTCTTAATACACTTTGTGATCCTTATTGTCTTTTCCTTGTAATCGTTTCTTTCTCCTCTTAATTATCTGTCTGTTCTCTACACGTTACTGACAATATATTATATTTTTGTCTGGATTTGCAAAATCATACCTTTCTAAAACCACCGCTATTTAAAAGAAATAGGTCCAATATTCGGGTTTTTTCCGTACGACTAACAGTAAAATCAATCCAGACAAGAAAACCAACAGGAAACCGAGAGCGAGCGAGAAAGAGGGATAGAGAAAAGGACAATAAAGCACTGGTCCCAATCTTAGCTAGTTATGCATCACAAACATGTATTTTCACATTTCAAGCATTAAACTCGGCAGAGTCCTGCGTTGTATTCTTTCCTTAACAGCATTTCCGCATACCTGGTAGGAGTTCGAAATCCAATCACAAATCAACCACATGCTTCCTGACAATATGTTCCATATTTGGCCATTCCAACCACTGACTAGGCACTCTGGTTTTCCTTGCTGATATAATGACTGAAATATCAATAAGTGAGAGAAAACAGAAGTTCAAACGAGTCAATCAAATTCATCAAAAATGAGAAAACAGAAGTCAAAGCGAGTGAATGAAATTCATGAAAACTGAGAGTGGAATATGAATGTAGATCTAAGTAGATTGCTGATTCCATATTTGGCCATTCCAACCACTGACTAGGCACTCTGGTTTTCCTTCAACACGCACAAATCTTTCGCCTTTTACTAAAGATTTCCGTGGAGGAGAACAGCTGAATGAGTCTATAGACTAATTTTTCGTCGCCCTGCCTTATGGCGGGGCTCCTAATCTGGTAAAAGAGACAGAGGAGAATAAAGCACTGGTCGCACTCTCAGTCTTTATAATGGCTACTTTGTAGATAGTTTTTGAACGACAAAATCCTGCACAAGTAACGGCCACTTCAGCGCAGGTATCTCTTGGAAATCCACTTAGATCTACATTCATATTCCACTCTCAGTTTTCATGAATTTCATTGACTCGCTTTGACTTCTGTTTTCTCATTTTTGATGAATTTGATTGACTCGTTTGAACTTCTGTTTTCTCTCACTTATTGATATTTCAGTCATTATATCAGCAAGGTAAACCGCTCTCTAGAATTTGAGTTCACTATTGTGACAACTATTCCCCACAGCTAGTTATGCATGACAAACATGTATTTTCACATTTCAAGCATTAAACTCGGCAGAGTCCTGCGTTGTATTCTTTACTTAACAGCAGTTACGCATGCGTGTTAGGAGTTCGAAATGCAATCACAAATCTACCACATGCTTCCTGACAATATGTTCCATATTTGGCCATTCCAACCACTCACTAGGCACTCTGGTTTTCCTTCAACACGCACAAATCTTTCGCCTTTTACTAAAGATTTCCGTGGAGGAGAACAGCTGAATGAGTCTATAGACTAATTTTTCGTCGCCCTGCCTTATGGCGGGGCTCCTAATCTGGTAAAAGAGACAGAGGAGAATAAAGCACTGGTCGCACTCTCAGTCTTTATAATGGCTACTTTGTAGATAGTTTTTGAACGACAAAATCCTGCACAAGTAACGGCCACTTCAGCGCAGGTATCTCTTGGAAATCCACTTAGATCTACATTCATATTCCACTCTCAGTTTTCATGAATTTCATTGACTCGCTTTGACTTCTGTCTTCTCATTTTTGATGAATTTGATTGACTCGTTTGAACTTCTGTTTTCTCTCACTTATTGATATTTCAGTCATTATATCAGCAAGGTAAACCGCTCTCTAGAATTTGAGTTCACTATTGTGACAACTATTCCCCACAGCTAGTTATGCATGACAAACATGTATTTTCACATTTCAACCATTAAACTCGGCAGAGTCCTGCGTTGTATTCTTTACTTAACAGCAGTTACGCATGCGTGCTAGGAGTTCGAAATGCAATCACACATCTACCACATGCTTCCTGACAATATGTTCCATATTTGGCCATTCCAACCACTGACTAGGCACTCTGGTTTTCCTTCAACACGCACAAATCTTTCGCCTTTTACTAAAGATTTCCGTGGAGGAGAACAGCTGAATGAGTCTATAGACTAATTTTTCGTCGCCCTGCCTTATGGCGGGGCTCCTAATCTGGTAAAAGAGACAGAGGAGAATAAAGCACTGGTCGCACTCTCAGTCTTTATAATGGCTACTTTGTAGATAGTTTTTGAACGACAAAATCCTGCACAAGTAACGGCCACTTCAGCGCAGGTATCTCTTGGAAATCCACTTAGATCTACATTCATATTCCACTCTCAGTTTTCATGAATTTCATTGACTCGCTTTGACTTCTGTTTTCTCATTTTTGATGAATTTGATTGACTCGTTTGAACTTCTGTTTTCTCTCACTTATTGATATTTCAGTCATTATATCAGCAAGGTAAACCGCTCTCTAGAATTTGAGTTCACTATTGTGACAACTATTCCCCACAGCTAGTTATGCATGACAAACATGTATTTTCACATTTCAAGCATTAAACTCGGCAGAGTCCTGCGTTGTATTCTTTACTTAACAGCAGTTACGCATGCGTGTTAGGAGTTCGAAATGCAATCACAAATCTACCACATGCTTCCTGACAATATGTTCCATATTTGGCCATTCCAACCACTCACTAGGCACTCTGGTTTTCCTTCAACACGCACAAATCTTTCGCCTTTTACTAAAGATTTCCGTGGAGGAGAACAGCTGAATGAGTCTATAGACTAATTTTTCGTCGCCCTGCCTTATGGCGGGGCTCCTAATCTGGTAAAAGAGACAGAGGAGAATAAAGCACTGGTCGCACTCTCAGTCTTTATAATGGCTACTTTGTAGATAGTTTTTGAACGACAAAATCCTGCACAAGTAACGGCCACTTCAGCGCAGGTATCTCTTGGAAATCCACTTAGATCTACATTCATATTCCACTCTCAGTTTTCATGAATTTCATTGACTCGCTTTGACTTCTGTCTTCTCATTTTTGATGAATTTGATTGACTCGTTTGAACTTCTGTTTTCTCTCACTTATTGATATTTCAGTCATTATATCAGCAAGGTAAACCGCTCTCTAGAATTTGAGTTCACTATTGTGACAACTATTCCCCACAGCTAGTTATGCATGACAAACATGTATTTTCACATTTCAAGCATTAAACTCGGCAGAGTCCTGCGTTGTATTCTTTACTTAACAGCAGTTACGCATGCGTGCTAGGAGTTCGAAATGCAATCACACATCTACCACATGCTTCCTGACAATATGTTCCATATTTGGCCATTCCAACCACTCACTAGGCACTCTGGTTTTCCTTCAACACGCACAAATCTTTCGCCTTTTACTAAAGATTTCCGTGGAGGGGAACAGCTGAATGAGTCTATAGACTAATTTTTCGTCACCCTGCCTTATGGCGGGGCTCCTAATCTGGTAAAAGAGACAGAGGAGAATAAAGCACTGGTCGCACTCTCAGTCTTTATAATGGCTACTTTGTAGATAGTTTTTGAACGACAAAATCCTGCACAAGTAACGGCCACTTCAGCGCAGGTATCTCTTGGAAATCCACTTAGATCTACATTCATATTCCACTCTCAGTTTTCATGAATTTCATTGACTCGCTTTGACTTCTGTTTTCTCATTTTTGATGAATTTGATTGACTCGTTTGAACTTCTGTTTTCTCTCACTTATTGATATTTAAGTCATTATATCAGCAAGGTAAACCGCTCTCTAGAATTTGAGTTCACTATTGTGACAACTATTCCCCACAGCTAGTTATGCATTACAAACATGTATTTTCACATTTCAAGCATTAAACTCGGCAGAGTCCTGCGTTGTATTCTTTACTTAACAGCAGTTACGCATGCGTGCTAGGAGTTCGAAATGCAATCACAAATCTACCACATGCTTCCTGACAATATGTTCCATATTTGGCCATTCCAACCACTGACTAGGCACTCTGGTTTTCCTTCAACACGCACAAATCTTTCGCCTTTTACTAAAGATTTCCGTGGAGGAGAACAGCTGAATGAGTCTATAGACTAATTTTTCGTCGCCCTGCCTTATGGCGGGGCTCCTAATCTGGTAAAAGAGACAGAGGAGAATAAAGCACTGGTCGCACTCTCAGTCTTTATAATGGCTACTTTGTAGATAGTTTTTGAACGACAAAATCCTGCACAAGTAACGGCCACTTCAGCGCAGGTATCTCTTGGAAATCCACTTAGATCTACATTCATATTCCACTCTCAGTTTTCATGAATTTCATTGTCTCGCTTTGACTTCTGTTTTCTCATTTTTGATGAATTTGATTGACTCGTTTGAACTTCTGTTTTCTCTCACTTATTGATATTTCAGTCATTATATCAGCAAGGTAAACCGCTCTCTAGAATTTGAGTTCACTATTGTGACAACTATTCCCCACAGCTAGTTATGCATGACAAACATGTATTTTCACATTTCAACCATTAAACTCGGCAGAGTCCTGCGTTGTATTCTTTACTTAACAGCAGTTACGCATGCGTGCTAGGAGTTCGAAATGCAATCACAAATCTACCACATGCTTCCTGACAATATGTTCCATATTTGGCCATTCCAACCACTGACTAGGCACTCTGGTTTTCCTTCAACACGCACAAATCTTTCGCCTTTTACTAAAGATTTCCGTGGAGGAGAACAGCTGAATGAGTCTATAGACTAATTTTTCGTCGCCCTGCCTTATGGCGGGGCTCCTAATCTGGTAAAAGAGACAGAGGAGAATAAAGCACTGGTCGCACTCTCAGTCTTTATAATGGCTACTTTGTAGATAGTTTTTGAACGACAAAATCCTGCACAAGTAACGGCCACTTTAGCGCAGGTATCTCTTGGAAATCCACTTAGATCTACATTCATATTCCACTCTCAGTTTTCATGAATTTCATTGACTCGCTTTGACTTCTGTCTTCTCATTTTTGATGAATTTGATTGACTCGTTTGAACTTCTGTTTTCTCTCACTTATTGATATTTCAGTCATTATATCAGCAAGGTAAACCGCTCTCTAGAATTTGAGTTCACTATTGTGACAACTATTCCCCACAGCTAGTTATGCATGACCAACATGTATTTTCACATTTCAACCATTAAACTCGGCAGAGTCCTGCGTTGTATTCTTTACTTAACAGCAGTTACGCATGCGTGCTAGGAGTTCGAAATGCAATCACAAATCTACCACATGCTTCCTGACAATATGTTCCATATTTGGCCATTCCAACCACTGACTAGGCACTCTGGTTTTCCTTCAACACGCACAAATCTTTCGCCTTTTACTAAAGATTTCCGTGGAGGAGAACAGCTGAATGAGTCTATAGACTAATTTTTCGTCGCCCTGCCTTATGGCGGGGCTCCTAATCTGGTAAAAGAGACAGAGGAGAATAAAGCACTGGTCGCACTCTCAGTCTTTATAATGGCTACTTTGTAGATAGTTTTTGAACGACAAAATCCTGCACAAGTAACGGCCACTTTAGCGCAGGTATCTCTTGGAAATCCACTTAGATCTACATTCATATTCCACTCTCAGTTTTCATGAATTTCATTGACTCGCTTTGACTTCTGTCTTCTCATTTTTGATGAATTTGATTGACTCGTTTGAACTTCTGTTTTCTCTCACTTATTGATATTTCAGTCATTATATCAGCAAGGTAAACCGCTCTCTAGAATTTGAGTTCACTATTGTGACAACTATTCCCCACAGCTAGTTATGCATGACAAACATGTATTTTCACATTTCAACCATTAAACTCGGCAGAGTCCTGCGTTGTATTCTTTACTTAACAGCAGTTACGCATGCGTGCTAGGAGTTCGAAATGCAATCACAAATCTACCACATGCTTCCTGACAATATGTTCCATATTTGGCCATTCCAACCACTGACTAGGCACTCTGGTTTTCCTTCAACACGCACAAATCTTTCGCCTTTTACTAAAGATTTCCGTGGAGGAGAACAGCTGAATGAGTCTATAGACTAATTTTTCGTCGCCCTGCCTTATGGCGGGGCTCCTAATCTGGTAAAAGAGACAGAGGAGACTAAAGCACTGGTCGCACTCTCAGTCTTTATAATGGCTACTTTGTAGATAGTTTTTGAACGACAAAATCCTGCACAAGTAACGGCCACTTTAGCGCAGGTATCTCTTGGAAATCCACTTAGATCTACATTCATATTCCACTCTCAGTTTTCATGAATTTCATTGACTCGCTTTGACTTCTGTCTTCTCATTTTTGATGAATTTGATTGACTCGTTTGAACTTCTGTTTTCTCTCACTTATTGATATTTCAGTCATTATATCAGCAAGGTAAACCGCTCTCTAGAATTTGAGTTCACTATTGTGACAACTATTCCCCACAGCTAGTTATGCATGACCAACATGTATTTTCACATTTCAACCATTAAACTCGGCAGAGTCCTGCGTTGTATTCTTTACTTAACAGCAGTTACGCATGCGTGCTAGGAGTTCGAATGCAATCACAAATCTACCACATGCTTCCTGACAATATGTTCCATATTTGGCCATTCCAACCACTGACTAGGCACTCTGGTTTTCCTTCAACACGCACAAATCTTTCGCCTTTTACTAAAGATTTCCGTGGAGGAGAACAGCTGAATGAGTCTATAGACTAATTTTTCGTCGCCCTGCCTTATGGCGGGGCTCCTAATCTGGTAAAAGAGACAGAGGAGAATAAAGCACTGGTCGCACTCTCAGTCTTTATAATGGCTACTTTGTAGATAGTTTTTGAACGACAAAATCCTGCACAAGTAACGGCCACTTTAGCGCAGGTATCTCTTGGAAATCCACTTAGATCTACATTCATATTCCACTCTCAGTTTTCATGAATTTCATTGACTCGCTTTGACTTCTGTCTTCTCATTTTTGATGAATTTGATTGACTCGTTTGAACTTCTGTTTTCTCTCACTTATTGATATTTCAGTCATTATATCAGCAAGGTAAACCGCTCTCTAGAATTTGAGTTCACTATTGTGACAACTATTCCCCACAGCTAGTTATGCATGACCAACATGTATTTTCACATTTCAACCATTAAACTCGGCAGAGTCCTGCGTTGTATTCTTTACTTAACAGCAGTTACGCATGCGTGCTAGGAGTTCGAAATGCAATCACAAATCTACCACATGCTTCCTGACAATATGTTCCATATTTGGCCATTCCAACCACTGACTAGGCACTCTGGTTTTCCTTCAACACGCACAAATCTTTCGCCTTTTACTAAAGATTTCCGTGGAGGAGAACAGCTGAATGAGTCTATAGACTAATTTTTCGTCGCCCTGCCTTATGGCGGGGCTCCTAATCTGGTAAAAGAGACAGAGGAGACTAAAGCACTGGTCGCACTCTCAGTCTTTATAATGGCTACTTTGTAGATAGTTTTTGAACGACAAAATCCTGCACAAGTAACGGCCACTTTAGCGCAGGTATCTCTTGGAAATCCACTTAGATCTACATTCATATTCCACTCTCAGTTTTCATGAATTTCATTGACTCGCTTTGACTTCTGTCTTCTCATTTTTGATGAATTTGATTGACTCGTTTGAACTTCTGTTTTCTCTCACTTATTGATATTTCAGTCATTATATCAGCAAGGTAAACCGCTCTCTAGAATTTGAGTTCACTATTGTGACAACTATTCCCCACAGCTAGTTATGCATGACCAACATGTATTTTCACATTTCAACCATTAAACTCGGCAGAGTCCTGCGTTGTATTCTTTACTTAACAGCAGTTACGCATGCGTGCTAGGAGTTCGAAATGCAATCACAAATCTACCACATGCTTCCTGACAATATGTTCCATATTTGGCCATTCCAACCACTGACTAGGCACTCTGGTTTTCCTTCAACACGCACAAATCTTTCGCCTTTTACTAAAGATTTCCGTGGAGGAGAACAGCTGAATGAGTCTATAGACTAATTTTTCGTCGCCCTGCCTTATGGCGGGGCTCCTAATCTGGTAAAAGAGACAGAGGAGAATAAAGCACTGGTCGCACTCTCAGTCTTTATAATGGCTACTTTGTAGATAGTTTTTGAACGACAAAATCCTGCACAAGTAACGGCCACTTTAGCGCAGGTATCTCTTGGAAATCCACTTAGATCTACATTCATATTCCACTCTCAGTTTTCATGAATTTCATTGACTCGCTTTGACTTCTGTCTTCTCATTTTTGATGAATTTGATTGACTCGTTTGAACTTCTGTTTTCTCTCACTTATTGATATTTCAGTCATTATATCAGCAAGGTAAACCGCTCTCTAGAATTTGAGTTCACTATTGTGACAACTATTCCCCACAGCTAGTTATGCATGACAAACATGTATTTTCACATTTCAACCATTAAACTCGGCAGAGTCCTGCGTTGTATTCTTTACTTAACAGCAGTTACGCATGCGTGCTAGGAGTTCGAAATGCAATCACAAATCTACCACATGCTTCCTGACAATATGTTCCATATTTGGCCATTCCAACCACTGACTAGGCACTCTGGTTTTCCTTCAACACGCACAAATCTTTCGCCTTTTACTAAAGATTTCCGTGGAGGAGAACAGCTGAATGAGTCTATAGACTAATTTTTCGTCGCCCTGCCTTATGGCGGGGCTCCTAATCTGATAAAAGAGACAGAGGAGAATAAAGCACTGGTCGCACTCTCAGTCTTTATAATGGCTACTTTGTAGATAGTTTTTGAACGACAAAATCCTGCACAAGTAACGGCCACTTTAGCGCAGGTATCTCTTGGAAATCCACTTAGATCTACATTCATATTCCACTCTCAGTTTTCATGAATTTCATTGACTCGCTTTGACTTCTGTCTTCTCATTTTTGATGAATTTGATTGACTCGTTTGAACTTCTGTTTTCTCTCACTTATTGATATTTCAGTCATTATATCAGCAAGGTAAACCGCTCTCTAGAATGTGAGTTCACTATTGTGACAACTATTCCCCACAGCTAGTTATGCATGACCAACATGTATTTTCACATTTCAACCATTAAACTCGGCAGAGTCCTGCGTTGTATTCTTTACTTAACAGCAGTTACGCATGCGTGCTAGGAGTTCGAAATGCAATCACAAATCTACCACATGCTTCCTGACAATATGTTCCATATTTGGCCATTCCAACCGCTGACTAGGCACTCTGGTTTTCCTTCAACACGCACAAATCTTTCGCCTTTTACTAAAGATTTCCGTGGAGGAGAACAGCTGAATGAGTCTATAGACTAATTTTTCGTCGCCCTGCCTTATGGCGGGGCTCCTAATCTGGTAAAAGAGACAGAGGAGAATAAAGCACTGGTCGCACTCTCAGTCTTTATAATGGCTACTTTGTAGATAGTTTTTGAACGACAAAATCCTGCACAAGTAACGGCCACTTTAGCGCAGGTATCTCTTGGAAATCCACTTAGATCTACATTCATATTCCACTCTCAGTTTTCATGAATTTCATTGACTCGCTTTGACTTCTGTCTTCTCATTTTTGATGAATTTGATTGACTCGTTTGAACTTCTGTTTTCTCTCACTTATTGATATTTCAGTCATTATATCAGCAAGGTAAACCGCTCTCTAGAATTTGAGTTCACTATTGTGACAACTATTCCCCACAGCTAGTTATGCATGACAAACATGTATTTTCACATTTCAACCATTAAACTCGGCAGAGTCCTGCGTTGTATTCTTTACTTAACAGCAGTTACGCATGCGTGCTAGGAGTTCGAAATGCAATCACAAATCTACCACATGCTTCCTGACAATATGTTCCATATTTGGCCATTCCAACCGCTGACTAGGCACTCTGGTTTTCCTTCAACACGCACAAATCTTTCGCCTTTTACTAAAGATTTCCGTGGAGGAGAACAGCTGAATGAGTCTATAGACTAATTTTTCGTCGCCCTGCCTTATGGCGGGGCTCCTAATCTGGTAAAAGAGACAGAGGAGAATAAAGCACTGGTCGCACTCTCAGTCTTTATAATGGCTACTTTGTAGATAGTTTTTGAACGACAAAATCCTGCACAAGTAACGGCCACTTTAGCGCAGGTATCTCTTGGAAATCCACTTAGATCTACATTCATATTCCACTCTCAGTTTTCATGAATTTCATTGACTCGCTTTGACTTCTGTCTTCTCATTTTTGATGAATTTGATTGACTCGTTTGAACTTCTGTTTTCTCTCACTTATTGATATTTCAGTCATTATATCAGCAAGGTAAACCGCTCTCTAGAATTTGAGTTCACTATTGTGACAACTATTCCCCACAGCTAGTTATGCATGACAAACATGTATTTTCACATTTCAACCATTAAACTCGGCAGAGTCCTGCGTTGTATTCTTTACTTAACAGCAGTTACGCATGCGTGCTAGGAGTTCGAAATGCAATCACAAATCTACCACATGCTTCCTGACAATATGTTCCATATTTGGCCATTCCAACCGCTGACTAGGCACTCTGGTTTTCCTTCAACACGCACAAATCTTTCGCCTTTTACTAAAGATTTCCGTGGAGGAGAACAGCTGAATGAGTCTATAGACTAATTTTTTGTCGCCCTGGTTTATGGCCTGCTAAATGTAGGCATGTGTGAAAATGTATGTGCTCTCTTTTCCTGATCAACAAAGTCCTTCTATTCTCATTTTGATAAAATTAATTTCATTGACTCGTTTTCTCATTTTTCTAATGCATTTAATTGCCTCGTTTTGACGAGTCTCAATCAGTTAAAAGTCCTTGAGTGTTTTCAAAAAGCTGATAGCTATAGGTTGAGGTCGTGTTGTGGTTCTCTTCATTGTGATGTGTTCAGCATTCAGCGTTTTTTTTATAAAATGAATAATAATAATAATAATAATAATAATAGTGATAATAATAATAATAATAAGAAGAAGAAGAAGAAGAAGAAGAAGAAGAAGGAAGAGGAGGAGGAGGAGGAGGAGGAGAAGAAGAAGAAGAAGAAGAAGAAGAAGAAGAAGAAGAAGAAGAAGAAGAAATTCATATAGCGGCTTTTGTTCGACATCCTTTTTTTCTGACCTGTTCATTGGGCCTGAACTTTTGCCTCTGTTTTCTTCTTTTTTCCTCTGTGGCATTTGCTTTTTGTTTTTTTCCCTATTGCTATTTTTCTTTTTGTAGTTTCTCGAAAATCCATATCCTAGCAGACAAGAAGTAGATGCCACCAAGACTTCCTGCTAAATATTTATTGTCAATTTTAATAAAATACATAGTTTTAGTATTTAGCAGCCCATGACTTTTTTTCACTGGTTGATCTAAGGCAGGAGATGGCGGAGACAGTAGTATTGTTGTTACACTAATATTGCTTGAATAAGTGTGAATAAACTAAACTGAACTGAACTGCCGCCATTTTCCCACTACCCTTGGTTGCTTTCTCAAAATAAACCTAAAATGCACTATTGGCCAATTTTTTCCTGATCCCTTCAATGATGATGACAACCAACAGAGCCCGAGTTATACACACTGAATCACCGCCATTAATCCGTGGATCTTGTTTTTCATTGTTGGGGGTTAGGAAGACTGTTCCTTTTTACTCTGTACATTCGTTTTTATAGCAGCTCTAGCTGAAGCATCCTTGCAAAGTTTGCAAGACGTTGCTTATGTCCGTCGTAATTCATCACTGCAGGTATGGACTTCCTCCTTTGCATTAGAAAACATTTGTAGGATTCCATTTCATTTGTTGTCAGTAGACTTGTGTTCATCCATGAGTATCTTGCAAATGGAGGTCTTACTTTTCTGGAGGCGGTTGCTTTTCATTCTCAGTTCCAATAATATTGGCTTCAATATCTGACAGATCTATGTTCCTTTCCTTGATGGCTTTCTGTAAAAACAAAACAACAACAACAACAAAAAGAATAAATAAAAAGACCTTTGAGTACACAACTTAAGATATTGGTGTTGATTTGAATTTAACCTTGAGAAGACTGTACAATTTATTGTATGTGGAATAAATTAATACCACATTTTTTCTGTGTAGTGCATAAATTGAACTATTCTAAAATTGAAGGGCTGGGGGCATAACCAACCCAAATGACTTTTACAAGTAGGGCTTTTTTTCTTTTTTTGTTCCAAATTAGCTGAAGTTTTGCATGTGGCCTTTGATTTAATAAAACAAAATTGCCCCATATATTTCTTGGCCAGTTTTTGTTTCTTTTTCAAGAAAAACCGTATGCAAAAACAGGCCCTTAAAGCCATTTGGGTCGATTATGCCCCCAGCCCTTCAATTGATACATGGGAGTGACAGATACGTATTAATAAATTCATTAAGGGGGTCGTTTACATGGAGGTTGGATCATCCTCTTAAAGGATCACCTGTCCCTATTGCATTTTCTGGTTTGTTTACATGAGAGGTAGGGCACTGTAGGGGTAGGGTCACCCTTGCTGGGGTAACCCTCTTAGGAGGTTCAACCTTTTGTTTGGTCAAGCCATGTAAACACAATAGATAGGCTCACCCTCCATGAAGGGCCAACTTTTGTGGGATCAAGTTACTGTCACATTCCTGCGAATGTTACGTGAATGCAAGCCAGAGGGATATTTTCATCATCGTTGACAAAATTGCTTTAACATTGATTTCAGAACAGTCAGAGGACAACAATGTCAACATTTTGCAAGCAGACACAGAAGACAATGAACCAGTTATAGATGAGAGTTGAAAGGAAACAGAGAGAGCTACTCTCATGACAAACCAAACAAATTACAAGGCATAAGCAAAGCATCCATGATCTGAGAATCTTCAGCAAAAATGCCCAAGAATTAGGCATGGACAACAAGGAATACAAAAGCAGGTTTAACTGTGTACACTACAAGGCTAATCTGTCCATAATTATTGTACACTGATTATCCAGACTCTCAATTATCCGGACTATTCAGCTCAGTCCCCACGAGTCTGGATAATCAAGGTTAGACTGTAATAAATAAACAACATGCCAAAGTCTCATTGCTGTGCGATATCCTGTGCTCAAGTTATTCAGCAAAATGTACCACTTAAAATTATAGTGAACATTTTGTATGGAAACTCCATTTTGGCATCCCTCTGAGGGACACCAAGATGGCGGCCAGAAACGAGTTAAAACATATTATGTTTCTTACTTAGCTATCTCGAAGGCTTTGTTCTCTCTGTTGAGCTTTCAAACATTCACATATACACTTCTCTTACCATGTTGGTCTTTCAAACCTCAAAAACACACTGTGAATCAATGTTTTCATGTAAGTGACATGCTTGTGAGCAGGCATCTATGAGTGTGTTCCTTTCGGCGAATCCAAATATGGGTTTTTGATCTGAGATTCACCAGATTTTGCAAGCGAATGGAATGCAAAATCCTAAAAAGGATTTGCAACTATGGCAACCTCGCATTTTCATACTTTTCTGAATATTTGAATAAACGACTGTACGCAACTTTTTCTAAGAACTTCGAGAAAATTGGTAGGACTGAAACAGGTCTGTAATTAGAAAGTAAACTTTTGTCACCAGACTTGAAAACAACACAAGCCAATTTCGTTTGTTATGAATCAGTAATTAAATTACGCAGGCAGGTAATACTATGGCTTTTATGATAGAATACACGTCTAAACGCTCTTATTTGCACAATTAAGAAATATTTGACGCTGCCGAAATGAAAATAAACGGATACTTCCCTGGAACGCTGTTCCACATCGTGAAGAAAAAGCAATGGCGGCGCCAAAGGTGACCGTCAACCGTCACGGAATGCACTCTTATAGCTTTGAAAAGTTGGCAGGTATTACCAGTTTACTAGTTTCAGCCCTCAGGCTCCTTCTATTTGACTATTGTCAGTCTTTATTCGTATGTGGTCTCATCGATCAGTAGTCCATTAAGAAGGTTACGTCAAGCCAACCCCTCATGCTGAGAGTTTTAGTTGGACACCAGGGGTGGTCACAGCCAGGGTTCATTACGTCCCTGGTGGTTCTTTAACATCCCACAAAACCAATTATGAAGAGTTGTGAGACAGGGCCTATGGTTTATCATCCTTATCCGAGAAAACAAGTCTAACCATTTGCAGGTGTCATTACAAAGGCAGCACTTTCTCCTCAGTTATTTACTGATAACAGCTCTTACCAGTCACACTAACCCTTCAACGATTTTTTCCCATTTTCAAAGTTTTGGTGGACGTCAATCAAATGTTTCCATGACAATAGTCATGTTCATTTTGTATCAGTTTCATGGCCATGCTCAATCTTCGTGAGGATCAGGTATAATCACTCAGTTATTATGACTAAGTCATTTCCAATTTCACTGAGATGAAGGGTTTTATGTTTTCTTTTACAATGTCAGGTCTGTCTTTGAATCATAGCAGAAACACTTTTTGTGAGCAAAATATTTGTGAAGGAGGCGGCGTTTCGATAGTATGAAACACAGCAGAACTCCTGGGGCAGAAATATATCGCAAATGGGATTGACAGTAAAAAAGATACTGAAAGCAGCAAGAGGTTAGCTGTCAAATTTTTGTAGTTCGTTCTGTAATAAAGGTTATTATTTAGTTCTCATGTTGTTCTGGTCATACAGTATTTGTAAATTTGCAGCTTCAAAACATTGCCCGTGAGCAAGATGAACAACAAAAAGGCGCAGAGTTCAAACAATTATTTACTTCTCAGTTTCAACCAGAACACTTTCCATTTATCGACTAGTCAAGTAAAGATGAAAAAGCAACTCAGATACTCTAGAAAAAGACATTAAAATAGTGCTTCAGGAAACTCTGCTCGCTCTGCATTCGTTTATATTGTTATAGATACATTTGATTGACATCCACCAAAACTTAGTTTTCAAATAAGGAAAAAATTGTTGGAGGGGGGGTGTGACTGGTAACCGCTCTAAAGACCCTGAGTGTTAGTCCAGAAGGAGTTTGAACCTGCAAACTCCCACATGGTAGTTTTTGTACCCCCAACCCCCAAAGAAAATAAAAACTCTTTCAAAGCCTCTCACAGGCCTCACAGGTAAATTGCAATATTAATTAACTTAAATACCATGACTAAGTAACAATATTAACTAAACTTTATGAGGTTAGTTTGTGGGTTGCAGTTGAAACTGTTGACTGTTGGTCACTCAGGTTCTATTGATTGGTAACTAAGCCAAACAGTTTCTCCTCAATCAAATATAAAACAAAATTTTGGATAGTGATTAGGGCTAGGAGACACCTTTGGGCTTCTTTATTTATCTGTATCACGGTGACCTGTGGATCAAATGTGACCTGTACTTTAGCCCCGGCCATTGCAGAGAGTTCTGCCGTTCACTTTGTTTGTTTCAAACAGACTTATTTTGGGGGCTTCAACAAAACACTGATCGCCTGTTTACTGATCCCCCACTGATCCCCTACTGATCCCCTTACTGATCCCCCTACTGATCCCTATAAAATTGACTGAAAAAGTAAGACAGCAAAATAAAAAAAATGATTTGAGGATGAATCAAGTTCAAGGATAAATTCTGGCTTACCTCAGAGTTCAAAGATGGCGGAAACTTAACTTGGTCCGATGGAGCACCTACTTTTGACTTGTTTCACCATCATTACAAGCACCCCAGTTCTCTTCTAAGATAAACGAGCGCAAAATCAATTGAAGCATCATCAAGTATGTTATCAGTGTCTGCGAAAAGCCACGATAATGGTAACAACAAAGACAGAAAGAAACAAAAACAGTTTGACGATAAAGATACACAGAGTGACAATGCAACCGGATGTTGATTGTATCGACTTCCAGCTTGTTATGTCGCTCGCTTGACGCTTGTCTTTATTTTCCAACCATTTTGGTTTCTTTCTGTCTTCGTTGCTGCCATTTTCGTGGCTTTTCGAAGACACGGATAACATACTTGATGATGCTTCAATTGATTTTGTTTATCGTAGAAGAGAACTGGGGTACTTGTAATGACTGTGAAACGAGTCAGAAAGTAGGTGCTCTGTCTCACCAAGTTTCCACCATCTTTGAACTCTGAGGTAAGCCAGAATTTATCATTGAACTTGATTCAGTCTCAAATCATTTTTTTTTATTTTGTTGTGTTACTTTTTCCAGTGAATTTTACAGGGGATCAGTGGGGGATCAGTAAGGGTGTGTTTAAAACGCGAAATGGCGAAATGATGAAACGGCAAAATGACCATGCTCTAAGAGTGTTCACTGTGACTGTTGAATGCTCTTCCACGTAATAACGTGGAATACTATGGATCTCTGAATTTACAGTGCAAACCCAACTGAAAGCCGTGATTACTTTGATGCTCTATCTTTTGTGTACTTTACGAGCAGTTCCATCTCTCATCTGATTGGTGGCCGTACAATATTATCAGAAATGTCAAAATCAAATCAGGGTATATGGTAAGAAACTGATAATTGCCTGAAACCTTGGCATCCCTATTTCACAAACACGTTTGTATTGATTTCTGACAATATCAAGGACATGTTGAGACTGGTGCATTGCAGGTTCTTAGAAATGTATCTTAATATCTCGCTGTGATGTTAAGACGGACTGTACGAAGTGATATTCGGGGCAAAGCAAAGCAATGAAATGAATGGCTGTTGCTACTTTTCACTCAGTATTAGGTGTTCTGATTTGCGTTATATTACGAGGTTCTCAAGGCATTGCGTTTTAGAGTTTTCTTAAAACAATCTCAACGAGAACAAAAAGATTATCAAAAAACCTTAATACTGGATTACTTAAAAAAATCTTTGGAACAAGGGAGCTATGGTTCTAGCATTTGTAAGACATAGGTTCTGCAAAATTTCAATATGCTCCTGTTTGCAAGCTTTGATTTCCATTGTGATTTACTCGTGCTAGTTCTTGATTCAAATTTGCTTCCAAAACTGTTGAAATCATGTTGTTGTTGAAATGTTAAATGAAGTAAATTTCAATTTCTCTGCACATGTTCACTGAGTACCGAAACCACTTAATGATAGTTAATTAAAGGTATAGATGTGGAAACTGGCAATGAAAGAACGCAACAGGGAGCTAGATCGTGCGACGGTGTAATTTACAAGTGCAGACAGTACAGATGCGGAGGTAACACTTGCGCGTAAGCGCCTGGCTAAACTTGGACGAAAAATGTAAAGTTGAAGATGCAAATCTTTCCCAGCCTAGCCACGTGTTGCAGAAACAAAGGAAGTGCAATGTGAGTTCAAGGGATCTATAAATGTTTTGGTGGTAATTATGTTCCCGTCCATGTTTCCCTTCTTTTGCTTATATTTGAACTTTGTCCTCACTTTTTCAAAACATTTTCCGCCGAATTAAATGAAGAGAAGAAGAAAGTACCGTTTGGCCATTTCGTCATTTCACCATTTCGTCATTTCGCCATTTCGTGTTTTAAACACGCCCGATCAGTAAACAGGGGATCAGTGTTTTGTCGAAGCCCTTATTTTGGTGACTTACCAGAACACATAATCGGTAGCTCTTAAGTAGTTCACCACATGGATCACTCTTGTATTCCCCTTTCAGGAAACTTTCTGAATACCAAACGTTGAAACAAGCATCGTACTCTTTTTTTAAGTCATTACACTCAGGTCCAATACTATTCATTCCTCTAAACACGTTAGGGTCGATCCCATGGAAAGCGTAAAATCAGAGTGAAAAAGTAAAATACAAACTTAAAAAATCAATAGCCCGCGATTCAAAAGCGGACATCCATGAAAATGTACCCTCACGCATCATTGTTATATGCAGACCCGCTGTTCAAAAACACAGTCTTACAACAAACATGGCGGGTAGTTTAACGAGAGAAGTGGTAACTCTTCAATTTGGCCATTATTCCAACTTCGTGGGGACTCACTGGTTGAACATTCAAGAATCTAGTTTTTGCTACGATCCGAGTTCCTCTTTTCAGCAGGAAATAAACCATGATGTCCTGTTTAGGGAGGGTGTAACGTTGCATGGTGAGCAAACTTATACGCCAAGGCTGTTGATTTTCGACTTAAAAGGAAGCCTGGGAAACCTACCTAAACAGGGCACTTTGTATGAAGTGCCATCCTACAGGAGCGAAGCTTTGTGGTCAGGGGATATTTCTGTACACGAGTCTGAACCAGAGCCTAAAAATGAGTTTCAGATGGACTTGGAAGCAGAACTCAAGGAATTTGAGACTGTTGCTAATGACAATCGAACGTTTGATCAAACTGCTGTTGTTGACAGTAGAATGTTTGATCGCCCATCAATTACTAGCTTTACTGAAGAGGATAAAAGGCCATTGAGAGAGAAATTTTATGACCTGGATCAAGACATTTCAGTATGGTCTGATTTTTTAGGAACTTCTTTGCATCCGAAGTCGATCCAGTTAATCAGGGATTTTCTTCATGGAGGAGAGACCAATCCATTTGACGTGTTTGGATATGGTGAGGGTGTGGCAAAGGAGGAACACTTTTACGATGAGTTTGAAAACAATCTTCACTTCTTTGTAGAGGAATGTGATAGTTTACAGGGATTCCAGGTAAAGCAGTTGGGTAAACACACCTATTTATTACATATTCACTCCACTACATTACAAACAAATAATGAAATTAACAAAAAAAAAAGAGTTGTGAAGAAGGAGACAACCAAAAGCGCTAATACACCATACTAGGGATGCCCCCACTAATTAAAATACAAGAAAGATATATACAAATAGAAATATAAACATTCTAGTTATCCTTAATAAAGCTTAAAACATTCTTTTTCAAAGCTACAATACTGTTTGATTCCCTAATATGATTCGGTAAACCATTCCATTCATTTACAATACGGTTAAAAAAAAACATATTTAAGACCATTAGTTCTACTAAAATTTGGAACAAGGTCCTGTGTGTCATTTTTCCTCAAGTCATAACCTGTATTTCTGTCCTTATAAAATATGAGCTTATTTGAAATGTCTATGTCATAATGTCCATTAAGTACATTTAAAAAAATGTAACATCTCTAGTGAACCTCCTATTAAATAATGACAACAATCTCAGTTTAGTTACCTCTCAGTTTAGTTACCATTAGCCCTTCAAATTTAGCCTGTCAACAGGCTACTTGGTAAGATATGGGGCAAGCAGAAGTAAGGCAACAAACATTGGCAAGCCAAGTGATGCCTGAGGAGGGACAAAGCTTTGCTCGGTTTAGGAAATTGTTTTTCTCCCTGCACATTTGTTGTGTCCAGTACCCCAATAAGGAGCCTGTTAACAGGCTATTCCAAGTTTAAAAATGCACTTTCAGAACTGGCCCTGGAAAGAGCCAGAAGAATCAACCATGAAAGAGTTGTCCAATGCAGGGAGCTGCAGTGTTCTGGACAGATAAGAGGGGGGTATCGGGTCAAAAACCCTACAAGGTTAGGTTCATGACCCAACAATTTGTAGAAAAGTTATAATGGTTTAGTGGGAGCTTTTGGAATTTGATCCAATGTAATTCCTTGCTGACACCCTGCCTTACAAACTTACCTGTAACCCTGAGTTGTCCTCTGTAGCCCTCATTGTCAGCATTGTCTTTCTTTAGATTTTGACAGACGTGTGTGATGGTTTTGGAGGATTGAGCTGCCAGCTACTTGAAGAGCTAAGGGATGAATATGCAGCAAAAACATTTCTTACATTTGGAGTTACACCAACTCTTTTTCCCAGCATAACAAATAAAGAAGCTGCCTACAGAATCCTGAATTCAGCATTAAGCTATGGACAGTTATCACAACACAGTGACTTGTTTATACCACTATCACTCGCCAGTGAGACACTGCCACACCCAGGGCCAGCCAGGGAGTTTCCTCTTTTAACATACAAGGTACATTAGAGAATTCTGTTAATCCTGTAAAAAATATTTTAAGTTGGCCTTCATTGAATTTCTTTCATAAATGTTACCAGTCAGGGCATGTGGTAGCCTCCTTCGCAGCCGTTGTTTGTGTCGGTCCTATTCTCCCTCCCACCAACATCTGCTGAACCAAGCCAAACATTCCATTCCAGGAACTGACCAATCAAATCGTAGCTTTTAAATTTCGGTGGCTAAGTTCCCGTAGCCTCCTTTGCAGCCATTGTTTGTGTTGGTTCTATTCTCCCTCCTGATTGGATACTCAGACACAATGGGAATGGAATGTTCGGCTCAGTTCAGCAGACGTTGGTGGGGAGGAAGAATAGGACCGACACAAACAACGGCTGCAAAGGAGGGTACACATGTGGAACATCCCAGATAAGTGTTGTTCAGTGTGGTTGAATACTGTATGTGAATGATACACACACTGTATATGAAATAAATCATATATGAACTGTGGAAATGAAATCAAATGAAGAATGATCCTCACAGTTGTGAATGCAATTTATGCAATTGCGAAAAGAAGCGTTAAAAAAATTCAGGACTTCAACAGGGTTGGAGCCCAATATCAGTGGCTTCATAGCTCAGTTGGTTAGAGCATCGCACCAGTATCACGAGGTCACAGGTTCAAACCCCAGTTGAATTCCTGAATTTTTTTTTAGGCTCTTTTCACAATTGCATAAATTGCATTCACAACTGCGAGAATCATTCTTCAATTGATGAATACTGTATGTTACTCAAATTGCTGATATCAGTACTAGTTCTAATCTTTTTCAGTCATCAGACTGTTGACCCCTAAAGCTCTGTACAGTAGGGGTGCTCGTGCAGTGGTTAGTTCCCAATCATTATTTTGTGTACTATTTCATCATTCAATCACGGAAACACTGTACTCATGAGTCACAGTTATTTTACATTAACTTTTATTTCTTAATGGTCTGTGATATATATTTTCTTTGCAGCCTTCCCTTTCATATCACACCAGCTCTATACTGGGAGTGTGTGTAGACACAATAACCATGCCTTATCGACTTGTCACACCGCAGACATCCAGCATGAGTAGCTTTGTGGATAGTGTGGCATTTGGTGAAAGGAAGATTGCCAGCCTTTCATCTGCTTTCCCTTTGCCTTTGGAAGAGACTGTCACGCTATCATCACTGCTTGGTTCTAGACTTCATAGAAATGGAAGAGAACTCTTGCAATCAATAACACCAGGAGTGTCAAACGATTCTTCTGTTATTTCTCAGTGTGCAGTCATAAGAGGTATCCCAGCTTCCCTTGCACATAATCCTGAGAAAAACATATGTACCCAGACTCCTGCACAGCATGAGAATCCAATTGAAGTCTGTTCATCCACCAATGAAATTGTCCGTTCATTCTTGGAAAATCTACATCCCAATACCTCCCCACAGTGTTGGAATGTAAGTCAAGCTTGCATGGTCAGGCCACCATTCCCCAATATATTTTCTCCTAAGGTAACAGTTGATGGATTAACTGTGGAAGGTTATACAAGACCCAAGAATGGACAAGTGAACCAGACAAGTGTTGTAGGTCGTGTGGAGACAAATTCTGGTATTGCTCGTTTGTTATTGTCATTGGTACAGTGGGCAAAAAAAGTAGGCATTAGGAAACACCATGTGTTTCTTGAATCTGGAACTGAAGTAGAAGGCTTTAATGGAATGCTTGAGGATTTGACAAGCATGTCTCAGCGATATGAGAAGCCTTGACAAGACAAACCTCCTGTGATTCTAATGAAGTAACCCAACAGGAGCCATGACTAAGAGCGTGCAACTCTCATACTAAGCCTATGTCATGGCATTTTTACACACCAATAATGTATAATAAGGAGAAAAGGTCAAAAGGTGGTAAAAACGTAGCATTCAGGTGTAGCTCCCCCTTAAGTATTTGCATGCTACAGTCTTGGACGATTCAAATTAAAAATTTAGACCACTCCTCCCCCCCCCCCCCCCCCCCCCTATTT
>JAEMWC010000551.1:80000-102500 GCA_016490735.1 Pachyseris speciosa | reverse complement strand
AAGTAAAGAGGTGAGGATTTTTCTTAGCAGTCCAGAAGCCCATGCAATGCAGATTTAAAATGTAAAAAGGGCAACAATGCTAGTTGGCTTCAAATTGAGGATTTTAGTATCCCTTAATGTTTTTATGGCAGGTGGTCAATATTTTTTACCTACCCAGGCATCACTTTGGGTAGCTTGCACCCAACCTCATTCCCATAGTCCTCTCCTTGGGAACAAACTGGCTTGCACCCCCCTCCAAAACATTTAGAGTATGACACCATATTGTGAAGGTTGGCTGATATATTATTCTCATTCCCATTCCCTCCCATGTAGCTTATGGAGAGATTCAACAAATATGGGATTTCAATGGTTCCAGTCATGAAGTACAAAATCCAGGAAAATATTGGAAGCCACTTCTTGGATCTTGCTGTTGAGATGGTAAAGAAAGGGAAAACATTTGTTCTTGTCCTGGACAACATTGACTGGGAGGTTAAAGTACATGACATGCGTTCTGACAAACAGAACAAAAGTGTCCATGCCGTTGCAACGAGCATCGTGTTTGATCGTGTAACCTCTCATCATCTTGACAATGAACCGAAAAAGTGCCTCAGTGATTGCAACATGAAGGACCTTTTAAAGCTTAGTGATGGGGAGCAAATATGCACAAGAGAGAGGTACAAGATTTTCCTTGGAAGAATCTTGTGCGAGTTATTTCCTGCATTTCAGTTTCTTAGAGGTGTTGTTCCAGTCCGCACACCTTGCCAGTATCAAGCTGAAATGAGTAGTGGTGCCCCTTCCAGTGTTGATGAAAGATGAGAAGAAATATGCAGAAGTTGTAGATGTTTTGGATCAACTAGAGGTTTGGGTATGTTGCAGATTAGACTGATTTCAAACTAGTTTGATTTTCATTTTGCATACATACATACATAATTATCATCTCCCTATCATGGCTTTTCAGGGATAATATTGAATATTAAATTAGGACAGACACTAGGGATGGTCAATGACAGAGATTTTTTATGTCCCTAGTGGTTCTTTTACATTCCACAGAGTCAGATCTAGTAAAAGTACTGTGAGACAGGGCCTACAGGTTATCATCCTTATCCAAGAAGACTAGAAAGTCTAACCATTTGCAGATGTCAATACAAAGGCAGCACTTTTCTCCTCAGTTATTTAATTAAAGACCCCGAGTGTTGGTCTGGCCAGGGTTTGAACTTGTGACCTCCCACACAGTAGTCCGGTGCTATCCCATTTGAGCTATCCAGTGGGCAGTTCATCTGTATCTGTTTATGGTAATGACTATCAAGCTAGTTTAAAATAATTTTGACCTGAAATCTACTTTAAATTGATACAGGTGCATGAAATTTACTCTAAAGCTGGCATGTGCGCCCCTGCTGATGAAGAGCGTGTTCCCCCGGGCCCACCAATTGCTGCCCCATCTAGGCCTGATCAGCCAGGGTCACATGTGCCTCCTGTTCCACAGCTTGATGATCCTTTAGCAAATATTAAAGTTCCCTGCTTTGGGGATCAACTTACAAGGGTACGATTGGCAGGTGCTAAAGACTTGCGTGCAGGAACTCTTACACCACAGGACAGGCTAGACCACCTTTACCCCTACAGAATTGTGGATTGGCACACAAAGAGGAGCTTTTTAAAGGTAAGAAATTATAGGTATAGGTAATTTTTTAGTGGTGGCTAAAATTATAAAAGGCTAACAAGAAAAGTCAATGAAACCTTAATTTCCCCAATCATTGAACTGAAAAAGGCACTTATGTTATCACTAGTTACCATGCCAACAAAGCCTTATTTTGGAGCTTCATCATACTTGATGCTTACAGCATTAAGGTATTCCAACTTCACATATTTATCCACAATCCATCCATAGGGTACAAGTAAATGCTATGACAACAAAATCACTAATGTTCATATTTTGTTTATTTTTACAGGTAATATTTAAGAAGCTATACAAGAACTCTGTACGGGAGCAAGGTACACTGAGATACTTCAGAGAAAAGCTACAGCGAAGGAATGTGACCATTGATGTAAAGCACTACGAGGATTGCGAGCAGCTTTTCCTAACGATTGGCAAGTGCTTTACAGTGGAAGCACTGTTGCAGTTCTTTGGCATGGAAACCAAAGATGGCCACATCACAAGAAACAGACCCCCATACTACATTTTAGATGTAGGCGACAACAAGAGACAGCATTATGACTCTGTGTTAGATAAATTTATAGACCAATTTCTTATCACTCCACCAATCAACGATCATGAAGAAAGCAGTCAGGACTTTGTGAACAATTACTCAGTGTGCCTCCTTAAGTATTATTTCTTATTTATTGATTTTAAAGATGCTGTGAAGGAAGGCAATGGAGAGAGAATTGCAACTCTCCATAAAGAGCTACTATCACATTTTAGGGCATTGCCAGGGTTTAATAATTATGCAATAGAAATGTTAATTAGTATTGTTCAAAACAATGTTTTCTTGTCAGAGGCTGAGGCTCACCAGTCCATCTGGGCATCCACAGTAAATTGGAAAGGGGGAGCCGGTAATAACTTACATTGAAATTGATTTGCTTCAGGAAAACAGGAACAAATCCCTCAAGAAATCAATCAATTCAATGGGCCCTAACAAAACTGACAATGCCATTAATAATTCTAGTCGAGCTTCAGGAGGGGAAGATAAAATTGGTGAAAACTTTGATGTTCAGATAAAGAGAGCAATCCAATCCTCCTCTCACAGCCACAGATCAACAGCTGCAGACGAGAGTATTGTCATGGCAGATCTACGTGTTGTAAAGCCATTCAGCAGAGTGCCCAACAGAATGCATCAATCTTTTCCTGATATTCAGCCTGACCCTTTGGTAACCCTTGATCATACAGAACTTGACAAGTGGCTTGCAAGACATAAGAGGAAAATATTATTGGATGCACCATTGGGACTCGATAATGACTAGGATTTCCAAAAACAGTATTATTTACATTAACATTCACTGGCAATTTGCGCATACATGTAGTGGTTTTCATCCTTTCTGCATCACTGGCAGAAACTGGTGGTGAAAGGTTTATTGGTGGTTTGAATAGAATTGAAGAGCATAGTGGAAAACCCTCCTAAGTGACTTTTTGTGTGGTTTTTCTTTATTTTGCTCAAAAATTGCTGATTTCTCGCATACATGCTTGCTTTTGTGTGGTAAACATTGCCCTGAATTTATTTTATGGTTTGAGCTTAGTTTTTGAGAAAAACACAGTCAAAAAGTGAAAAGTCACTTAGGCGGGTTGTCCACTAGCATCTTCAATTAATTTTCCAGACATGTTTTGACTGTGCATTGAATTTATAAGGCAGGTGAAATTACAAGGTTCGTTACATAACATTTACAATATTGCGTGCAATCTCAATCAGCAGGTGAAACACATAAACCTGACACTCTCCCTGTACGTCGCTCTATGTCTATTGTTTAAACTATTTAGCATGCAATATTGTAAACGCAATGTAACAAACCATGTAATTTCACATGCACTATAAACACAACGGCAATTTTAAAACTGTACACTGATGATGGATGCACCGTGGAAACATGTCTGGAAAATTAAAGAAAGTTGTATTGTTTCTATGACTATCCATCTTCAATTATTAATAGTGACTGAGTGTAAATAATGTACATAGGGGTGTAATGTTCAACTTCTCATGAGATTCAATTTTAGGAATAAAATATTATTTAATTGTACCTTACAATGTTCAGGGAAGGCAATTGATTTGGCTGAGACAATTCACAAGGCAATTGTCGCAATCACACACAGATTCACAAAAGCTGCAACAGAGATGACCAATACATTTTGGGCTTGTTGCATCAAGACTGTTCAAAAGAAACTTACGAAGACATGAGTCCTCTAGGCGGCAGAATTGGCGAATGTCATCACTCATGCCTTCCCGATTCTTTGCAATGTCTCTGTTGTTGTAGTATATCACTGCAAAAGATTGATTCCCATCACGGCCTGCGCGTCCAGTTTCTTGAAAATATTCCCTGATGGTGCGTGGTGGTCCAACATGAATAATACTTCTGATTGACGGGATGTCCACACCCATCCCCATTGCGACCGTAGCAAACACCACTCTTACTGTTGATGATGGTGATGAAAGTTCCTTTAAAATCAAATCCTTCATTGTCCTTGTTTGTGGAGCATGGTACTGCGCAAACAGCCGATTTTCAGGCTTCTTATCCGCAGGGTTGAGTGGTGAGTAATATTGATCATCACCAAGCTGCTTTTGAAAAAATTTGAAGGAAAATCCACACCACCTCAAGGGTAAGTACAAGATGGTGATGGGATAATCCACCTTTTTCTCTTTGAGGCCAATAGCAATAGGATTCAAAAGTTCCTCAAAAAAGTCCACATCATCCCCTTTACGAAACACTTTCTTGTAGAAGATGTTTGGCCGGTTTGGATTCCCCAGAACTTCTAATGGATTCTTTAAATGAAGCGATGCCTTGATTTCTGTCACATCTCTCTTACTTGCCGTAGCAGTAAGAGCAACCACAGGTACAGTGGGGAAAGTGGCACACAGCATTGCAAGGTTGGCATAATCCTTACGAAAGTCGTCTCCCCTAAGAAGCAAGATAAAGAATGGCGCTGTAATATTCTACTTTGTTTTAGATGTTGACAAGTTGATTTATGTAACACACTTGTCCACTGCTTGTGTTTTTCTGACTTTTCATATAAAATAAAAACTGCTGACAGCACTCCCTTTATATACAGCAAAGGTTGTTGTTTTGAGAACTTGAAATCATAACTTAAAGTTTGCTTTTTTTGACAGCAAGTTTATTGTTGTCGCGCTTAGTAATTATTTATTCCCAAGTTGGTGTTTATGTAGCTAACTTTATAGCGAGTATAATAAACACACTTACCATTCTAGAATACAATGGGCTTCATCGATAACTATCGCTTGAACGCCTCTTTGATACGGCGTGCTTTGGAAGAGCTCTCTCCCGCTTTTGCAAGATAAAACAGCCTCGGGATGTGTGAAAATTATGTCATATTTCGCATCCTTTAACCAAGAGGGGTTCGTCTCGCTCGTACTGTCTAGCTCTAAATCGTCACTGTCCTTGGCCTTTCTTACATTAAGGATAGCCGCTTTCAAGTTTCCCTCTGTACTTCTTCTGATCTGGTCACTTATCAAAGAGTTCAACGGCGAAACGACAACAATGACGGGATGGATTGGCGAGTCTGTCCGACACGTCGATCGAGAGTTGATTTTGTCCAAGAAAAGCCCGGGTAAAAGATGGAAGATGATCGATTTTCCGTATCCTGTTGGTAGTACACCGATAGTATCTCTTCCAGAGTAAATTGCCTCCAAGCACTGGACTTGTTTGGGTTTTAGATTTATATTCCAATAGCTGCTATTAACGATCGCAAAGTGAAGGCTGCTATAAAACATGGCGGATTTAAAAAAAACCAAAGCCCGCCTCGTTTTGATGTTTACAAAAATTTGAGGCGACAAACCTTCCAAAAACAGGGACCCTGCCTGGAGAATTTTTTGTACCGGGAGACACGTGACCAGCGTTTACCAGGGTCTTTTCTCTCTCGCTCCAGGGGGCGGGAAGAGGAGAGACGCTGGGAACGAGGTTGCAGTGAGCCATCAGCCAATTCGAAGTTTATAACGTGTCACGTAACCTAGCTTCGTACTTAGCTCCGAATCTGTTTCTTCCCTGCTCTATCTGATCACTGTGGGTAATGCTAGCTTTTAAAATGTAATTCCTTGAAATAAATTTGCGTTTTTTAACCCAAAAATTGGGCCGAAATAACTTTTTTTCGCAAACGCGCATATTTAATTTTCGGCCGTCTCGTCCCGGGTAGGCGAGACAAAGTGTTTACATGAGAAAAAGTTGTCCGGCTTGCCAGGGTTACCCTACCTGCCGACGCGAGACAACTCGCCTACCCGAGTTGTCTCGCCCATTTCATGTAAACGGTGGGTACAACTTTTCAAAGAAACAAGACGCTCTATGAGCGTTAACTCGGGATACTTTTGTGCTGCAGAAGCCGGACGCACGCTTTCTGATTCTCGAAAACTATCCGGCCAGTGGTTTGCTTTTGGATTCGCATAACGCCGTTTTGATCACGTACGAGCAAAGCTCGTTAAACTGTTTTGAGAGTTGCCATCCATATTCGTTGTCAGCTGTCGTTATTTACTTCTAAATTAAGTGACAACATCAGGACTTTACTGTGGCTCTCTCAAAACATTTTTTTCTCTCTGCTAAGCTTGAAAACATTCGCATAGACACTTCTCTTAGCATATTGGTTATTCAAAACTCGAAAACACAAGGCGAATCGTTTCCTTGTATGTGACATGTTTCTCAGAAACAATCCAGATGTCATGCATTGTCAAAAAAAAACCTAGAAATTGAAACTGCTCTATTTTCAAAACAAAGCGTGTTACTTGGCTGAAAACAGGCCAGCAGATATATATTTTTAAAATGTCATTTACCTGATGAAGGTAAAAAATCTAAATGTTTAATTTTAGTTTTTTCCCGACGTCACGTGAAAACCAAAAATTCGCAAACTTGTCTCTAAATATAGAACTGTCACAGCGATCCAAACAACTTTGCGATTTTCTATATATAGAACTGTCACAACGTTCTAATTCGAGTCGATACTCACAGCACGTGCGAGGCTTCTAACCTTGTCTTAAATTCGGCAATCCTTTTCACGCGAACAAACTCTACTGGATTTAAGTCTTCACAACAGCGACAGAGTTGTGACAACATCAGGATCAAATTAAATCAAACCAACTTGGCGACTTTCTAAATATAGAACTGCGACGGTCACAACGTCGATACTCACAGCACGTGCGAGGCCTCCAACCTTTTCTTAAACTCGGCAAGCCTTTTCACGGGGACAGTCTGTACTGTATTAAAATCTAGCTTCACAACTTTGCAAAGATATGTGCAGGACAATTTGTTCCGGCGGTCGAAGTGGATTACTTAACCTTGAGTGTTCACTTGTGGTCGCGTATTAAATGGAAGGTATCACATTACGAAAACAACTAACCTTCGCGTGATGTTAGCCTTTCGACCTTTGAACTATGTGGTTTGCTTTAACCAATGAACACACCGCCACGTGCCTGCTATTGTGCATTGGCCAATCAAAACACCGGAACGTAATTGTATTGTGCATTTTGCTGCACAGGAAAAAAAAGACTGAAATCTAACACATTTTATAACTCGTGATACTTACAGTATCCCGAGTAATAAGTTGAAAAATAGCTCGCCCAGGGTAACTCGGGGGGAGGGTTGTCTCGGGTACCCGAGACCATATAAACAGGCCGTAAGGTAGGACACAAATTAATGTGATTTGGTAAGCTGAAGCCACTTACCAAATCACACTCACTCCAGCCACATCCCACAAGCTTTACGTTTTCACTGCTTGTTTTATGGATATGTGGGTACTTGAGCCTGAGCATTAGCTATGCCATGCTGATGAGGCCTAACAAGGCCGAAACAGCTGTCCATGGCTGCTAATGCTTGGGCTCAATCTTTGCTTTGGTAGATTTAAGGGGTAATGCCCGCTACCATGTGGCCTTAGTGCCTTTCGAGTGGCTTCAGCTTAATAATAATAATAATAATAATAATATATCACATTTATATTGCGCATTTTCTATGCAATATTCAAATGCGCATTACAACACTGGCCGGGGGACTTTGCCAGACTGCTTATAACGCAGTTTACAATTAATGAAGATGAGTTATGAGTGCCCCCGTAATGTAAATATCAAATTAAGACAGACACTAGGGGTGGTCACTGCCAGAGTTTTGTTGCGTCCCTAGTGGTTCTTTTACGTCCCACAGAATCAGAGAATTATGAAGAGTTGTGAGACGGGGCCTACGGTTTATCGTCCTTATCCGAGAAGACTAGAAAGTCTAACCGTTTGTAGATGTCATTACAAAGGCAGCACTTTCTCCTCAATTATTTAAAGACCCTGGGTGTTGGTCCGGCCGGGGTTCGAACCCACGACCTCCCGCACGGTAGTCCGGTGCTCTACCACTGAGCTAACCGGTCGGCGGCTTACCAAATCACATGAATTTGTGAGGTATATCCTTGTCACTCCAGCCACATCCCACAAGCTTTACGTTTTCACTGCTTGTTTTATGGATATGTGGGTACTTGAGCCTGAGCATTAGATATGCCATGCTGATGAGGCCTAACAAGGCCGTAACAGCTGTCCATGGCTGCTAATGCTTGGGCTCAATCTTTGCTTTGGTAGATTTAAGGGGTAATGCCCGCTACCATGTGGCCTTAGTGCCTTTCGAGTGGCTTCAGCTTACCAAATCACATTAATTTGTGAGGTATATCCTTGTCACTCCAGCCACATCCCACAAGCTTTACGTTTTCACTGCTTGTTTTATGGATATGTGGGTACTTGAGCCTGAGCATTAGCTATGCCATGCTGATGAGGCCTAACAAGGCCGAAACAGCTGTCCATGGCTGCTAATGCTTGGGCTCAATCTTTGCTTTGGTAGATTTAAGGGGTAATGCCCGCTACCATGTGGCCTTAGTGCCTTTCGAGTGGCTTCAGCTTACCAAATCACATTAATTTGTGAGGTATATCCTTGTCACTCCAGCCACATCCCACAAGCTTTACGTAAGGTAGGACGCTGGACATACCGACTAAGGAGAGACCCTGGGAACGAGGTTGCCTTAAAGTTTACTGTGGGCTTTCAGTGCCATTATTCTTGGCAAACTGAATTGTAGTTAATTGGAGGGAGCAGGGTTTTTCTCCGGGTACTCCGGTTTTCCCCTCTCCCAAAAAACCAACATTTGATTTGATTTGATTTGATTTGATTTGATTTGAGTTGAGTTGATTTAATTTGACTTTATTTGTTTCTGTATTTGCTCGGCCCCACTAGCCTTTGTGCTATAAATACTATTATTATTATTATTATTATTATTATTATTATTATTATTATTATTATTATTATTGGTAATCGACGAAACAAAAATAAAGCAAATAGATGACACGAGAAATTTGACCTCCCTTCGAACACTGTCCTCGCTAGATGCCTTGTTTCGCAAAATACCAAAAGCGGTCGATTGGTAATCGACGAAACAAGGTTCGCAAACTATTTTTAAAAGCACCCTGCCTTCGGAAATTATCTTGTTCGATAAAGCAAATACTGGCTTATTGATGACACGTGAAATTTGCCCTTTCTTCGAAAACCGTCCTCGCTAGATGCCTTGTTTTGCTAAATACCAATAGCGGTCGATTTGTAATCGACGAAACAAGGCTCGCAAACTATTTTTAAAAGCGCCCTGCCTTCGAAAATTATCTTGTTCGATAAAGCAAATACTGGCCTACAGATGACAGGCTCGCAAACTATTTTTTTAAAAGCGCCCTGGCACTTTCTACAACAGTGTTTTGTTTTTTTCGTCCTGTTACTAACCAAACGCTATAACTGTGTCGTTGAAGTAAAACGCCCGGTGAGAAGGGTTTTCTTAATGCATCTATAAGCCAGTTCTTGTTCTAGTTGACAAGATAACGTTTAACCGGCCGTCGATAAAATCCGGTACATGGGACATTCCGGAACATCTGTAACCTAACAAGATTATAACAATTTTCTTAAAAGTTACAACACCAATACAAAAACATCCTGAATAGGGAAATCATGAGGTTAACCCTGTATAAAAACAATTTCATTTTCGATTCTAGGCTACTTAAGCTTATTAATAAAGATTATTACATTTTTTTCATTTTCCAGGATCAGTTCTGTGTTCCTGGTATCATCGAAAGTACTTCTTGATGCGGAAGATGATCGCACTCTAATGTTACTCATTTATTTTCGTTTTTTGGCAATTTACTATTTTTTTTTAGTTAGGGAAATTTCGAAGGCAGAGCGCTTTTAAAAATAGTTTGCGAGCCTTGTTTCGTTTATTACCAATCGACCGCTATTGGTATTTTGCGAAACAAGGCATCTAGCGAGGACAGTTTTCGAAGGGAGGTCAAATTTCTCGTGTCATCTATTTGCTTTATTTTTGTTTCGTCGATTACCAATTGTTTTGTTTCGTTTCGTTTCGTTTCGTTTCGCGGAATACCGTAAGAGCGAGTTAGACATGGCAAGGGTCACTGCGATAGTGTAGCCTCCTTCGCAGACGTCTTTGGGATCGTCACGAGTTCCTTGCCCACGAACGTCTGCTGAACTGAACTGCCACTTCCGTTCGTCGGCGGTTAGCCTTTGTTTTGAAGAAACCAATGACGAGCTGCGTGAGAATGGAAATCGACACCCGATTCACGTGCATCGTCTGTGAAAATAAACCAGGGGTCGAAGTCCTACTTTCCATAAATTGGAAAACGAACTATGATTGGCTAACCGCCGCGAACGGAAGTGGTAGTTCAATTCAGCAGACGTTCGTGGGCAAGGAACGCGTGACGAGCCCAAAGACGTCTGCGAAGGAGGCTATGCGATAGTGTTGAGTCGTTCGACTCGTTCGAGTAGAGAAAATGATTATCGAGTCGACAGACGGAGTTAATGCATCTCATTAGGGGGAATTAGAATTTTGGACGAGTTTGTCATGGCAAGGATCACTGCGATAGTGTTGTCGAGTTCGTACAACTCGTTCGCCGAGTGGAGAAAATGGTTGTCGAGTCGACAGACGGAGTTGTCAAGTGGAAAAATGCATATCATTAGGGGCACTTAGAATTTTGGAGCGAGTTAGACATGGCAAGGATCACTGCGATAGTGTTGTCGAGTTCGTACAACTCGTTCGCCGAGTGGAGAAAATGATTGTCGAGTCGACAGACGGAGTTGTCGAGTGGACAAATGCATCTCATTAGAGGCACTTAGAATTTTGGAGCGAGTTAGACATGGCAAGGGTCACTGCGATAGTGTTGTCGAGTCGTACAACTCGTTCGAGTGGAGAAAATAAAGATACTTCACAAATTAATGTGATCAAGTAAGCTCAAAGGGCACTAAGGCCACAAGGTAGCAGGCATTACCCCTTAAATCTACCAAAGCAAAGATTGAGCCCAAGCATTAGCAGCTATGGACAGCTGTTTCGGCCTTGCGAGTGGAGAAAATGATTGTCGAGTCGATAGACGGAGTTGTCGAGTGGACAAATGCATCTCATTAGGGGCACTTAGAATTTTGGAGCTAGTTAGACATGGCAAGGGTCACTGCGATAGTGTTGTCGAGTTCGTACAACTCGTTCGCCGAGTGGAGAAAATGATTGTCGAGTCGACAGACGGAGTTGTCGAGTGGACAAATGCAGCTCATTAGGGGCACTTAGAATTTTGGAGCGAGTTTGTCATGGTAAGGGTCACTGCGATAGTGTTGTCGAGTCGTACAACTCGTTCGAGTGGAGAAAATGATTGTCGAGTCGACAGACGGAGTCGTCGAGTGGACTTAAAGAACGAGGCATACTCATGTGTAACGCGCTTGTTTACGCCGGTTGCACCTTCCTGCTCGGGCATAAAGAACGAGGTATACACGAGTAAGACGAGCTTGTTTCGACTCGTACCTTAAAGAACGAGGTATAGACATGAGTAACGCGCGCTTTTTTCTGTTCGTGGCTTCAACAACGAGGCATACACATGTGTAACGCGCTTGTTTCTGCCGGTTGCGCCTCTCCGCTTCTGGTTACCAACCTGCGTTAACAAATAAAGCTATATATGTATGTATGTATGTTCAAAGAACGAAGTGTAAACTAGTAACGCACGCTTGTTTCGGCCGTGGCTTGAAGAGTAAGGAATAAACATGATTAACGCACGCTTGTTCATGTTGTACTCGTGGCTTAAAGAACGAGGCATACTCACGTGTAGCTCGCTTGTTTCTGCCGGTTGCGCATTTCCGCTTGAAGCTTAAAGAATGCGGCATATACATGAGTAACGCGCGCTTGTTTTTGCACGTGGCTTAGAGAACGAGGCATACATATGTGTAGCGCGCTTGTTTCTGCTCGTGGCTTAAAGAACGAAGCATACACATGTGTAGCGCGCTTGTTTCTGCCGGTTGCGCTTTTCCACTTGTGGTTTAAAGAACGAGGTGTAAATCAGTCAAGCACGCTTCGTCGCTTCTTTCTGCTCGTGGCTTAGAGAACGAGGCATACAAATGTGTAACGCGCTTGTTTCGATTTTCCGCCACGTTAATCTTTCCGCTAATGAGTGATCCGCATTTTTAAACTCGACAAGTTATTTTGTCGAGTCGACAATAATTTTATCCACTCGTACGACTCGTACAACTCTACAACTGCTCGAAGCGGACCCTTGGGTGAACTAATGAGATGCATTTTCCAATCGAAAACTCTGTCTGTCAAGTCGACACAAGTTGTCGACTCGTACGAGTTGTAAAACGTATTTTTCCATTCGTATCATGTCGACAGTATTGGACATGACTGATATTCTTTCGACTAAACTACGACTACGTGGCACTTAACTATTATTTTTTTTGTTTTATAAATGTTAAACAGGAGCCCATAACTGCATTTTTACAGACCGATCTATTTTTAGACCATCTTCACCGGAAAAAGGGCAACGAGGACGGCAACGGCCACGAGAGTGCCACAGAACAATAGTTTTAAGGTGATTCCTCTCAATTGCATGGCGCATCCTTACTCCGCATAATTTATGGCGTCATTTAGCACGCTCTAGTGCGCGCTTACACTAGAAACATTGCGAATTTGCCTTGAAATTGAGCTTTTTCAGCTGAAATTTTCCCTTTGTCGTCGTGTTGTAAAGAAACGAGCAAGGTGACCCCCCCTTTTTTATTGGTGTAATGTACTCGTAATAGGCACACGAAAAACATATTTTAAGGAGAAAAAAAGTTTAATAGTAGAAGTTTGATTATTTATATAAATGGGGTGAAACTCTGCGTTTGGAGCCAGGAAGGAGTTTGAGATGATGACGAAGTGGTCCAATTTCCTTATATTATTTGCAAGATCGGGCAATTTGAAGTCACAATACTAGAAGAATATAGCCCAGAAAAACAATTAGGCTCTATTTTTCACTACTATTCATAGTTTTTGCTACATAATAACAGCTTTCTTCAGTTGTTCATACTTCTAACATTTCTCGCACAACTCCGTAAAAACACTTAGAACAACGAGTATGCAGGGCGAAAACAAGTACGGTGACCCCATCTTTTTATTGCATTTTTTCAATGTCCTATGCATGACTGTCAATTGTGAAAACGCCGTGACAGGAACATAGGGTAGTTACACGTTCCAAGTGATGGGCTCCTGTGTTAAAGCAATAAAGATTCACAAAACGTAACCACTTGTACTTCCAATTGCAGTGAACTGTCTCCATGCTAAAGCTCGTAGTTTTCTAACCGTTAGGCAAGCAATCACTTCTCATTAGACAGAGTTTAGTTTTTCTTCATAGCAATCAGGGCTGGTTAAGGTATCAGTATAGGTAAAATGACCGCCGTTAGAAATACAGCAACCAACACATTTTCTCGAAGCTCAGTAATTGCAATTTTCGCCTAAATCTGGTTCGCTTCCCACGTGAGTAATCAGAGCGGAGTATTTATTTATCTATTTATCTATCTTAAATTATTCAAAATCGAATTTCTATTTGGAACATTGTGTGATTAAATTAGCTTATCCAAAAAAGGCACACCAGCTCTCAGATGGCTTGTTGCTGAGCTCAGTTAGTAAATCACCCCATCGGCATCGAAGAGATCATAGGTTACAATCCCACAAAATCGAGGGCTTCGAGTATTTATCGGGATATTACAAAGGTCCTAGCCAGGTTTTAGCGTTTTTTTGTTACAGTCGAGTCTCGATTATCCGGGCTGTTTCCTCTGGTCCCAGATTTTTTCAACAATGTTAACAAGGCATGATCAAGATCCCTAGAAACTATCATTTTGACCATTTTTAATGTAAGCATTCAAAAGTGCGTTTGAAACAGGTTTGTTTTCCTTCCAAAGAGTGAACGTTTTAGACCAAAGTTTTTTCATGAAGTCCATTTACAAGTACCATATAGTACGTTATTGCATTAAATTCCGATTTCTTAATTGACTCAGTTTAATTTATTTTGTCTCAATAATTTCATATTTTCTATTACCCGGGGCGCTTTCCTTTTGCATGGAAAAACCGGTTGTTCCGGTGGTAAATCAAATGGAACAGACTTTTCCAATGGAAATTTTTCGGAAAAAAAGGAATACCTTCTGGGGTATTCCTCTTTTCTCGGTTTTACCGGAGTGACCGAAATATCCTGTACCATCTGCGGCCTCCCACTAATTCCATGCTCCTTGATGAATTAAACGCGCGGTTTGGTGGTGTTTTGTTTAACGCCCAGTCTCTTAAAGAGTGACTCAGTGCAAAAGGAACACGCTCGTCCCGTTCCGTTTTGATTGAGAAAAATTTGTCTTGTTCCTTTTAACCGAAAATTCTCCGCAATTTTTCCATTCAAATGGAAAGCGTCCCCGGACTCTCGATTATCTGGACTATTTTCTCCAGTCTGGGCAAGTCCGGATAATCGAGGTTCAACTGTAGTACGGTTTGAAGGATTCGGGACTGAGGAAAAATAGAACTTGAACTTCTGCTTTCCAAATCGTCTTCGCCATGTGAACCCCTCATCAACTGTTAAGGCTCGGCCAAACGAATCCAACATGTTGATGCAACATCGTCCAACATTGTTGAATCTAACATGTTGCACTCGTTTGGCCACCATGTTGCACGAGGCTGCATGATGCTGAACGAAGTTTGATCTCCATTAAACATGGTCCATCATCCAACATTTCTTTTGTTTTCAGGTGTGAACAACAATGTTGCATTCAAATTGAATATGTGACTGATCATCGCAGTTATGAACACTACTTTTAAGCTTGAAAGCAGTAGTGAAAATAAAGCCTAAAAAAATTTAGGCTTGTACGAGATTCGAACCACGACCTCTGCGATACCGGTGCAGCGCTCTACCGACTGAGCGAACAAGCCATCTGGGAGTTGGTCGTTTTGTTGGTTCGTCATATACCCGTGAGTGGTCCGTTCGAATACCGTACAAGCCTGAATTTTTTTTCAGGCTTTATTTTCACTATTGCTTAAGTAGTGTTCATAACTGCGATGATCAGTCACATATTTAATCATTAATAGGCAGTTCAAATATATGATTTTCATAGATTCATTCTCATAATGTTGCATTCGTTTGGCCATTGTGTTCAACAATGTTGAACGCGCGCATGCCCACTAAGCTGACTGTGTTATCTGTTAGTTGCCACGTGAGTGTTCAAGCTACATTATCGAGAAGATTGTCTTACGCGGAGGTCGAGAGACCTATCGGCCTCACACCATTTTCTGGGCAAACAGAAAATATGGCACGGGTTTGTTTTCTGAGGAGTCTTGGTAAATTTGGGTCCCAAACCCTTGAGACCAAGTGTTGAATCCAATATGTTGCATTAGTTTGGCCAACTCGTTCAACACTGTGCAACATCGTTCAGCAATGTTGGATTCAAAAATGATGGATGATGTTGGACTCGTTTGGCCGGGCCTTTATATCATTCAATGCTTTGGCTGTGAATCCGCCAACTTCAAATTTCGCACCATTTTCGGCCACTTGGGAATCACAGGTTTAAAAACAGTAGTCATGTGTGGGTAACCGTGTTTTGCGTTTTCTGCATTATGCCAAGATTACTTGTCGCCGATTCGTGCTTAGGTGGAAAGACAACTAAAGAGTTTCAATAATTTGAGGTGCGTGAACCCAATTATGCCGACAGAAAATGACTAAGAGCTAATTCTAAAGCAATAATTAAAAATTCAGAACTGCACTATTTGAAAGTGTGATTCCCAAGCGGCCAAAAATCATGAGGAACTTGAAACTGAAACTTTAGCAAGCCCTAGACATCGAATAATCTAATAGTTGGAATGGTCCCAACTTTCCACCCTGAATTCTCCAAGCTGTACGAACAAAGAACATTCAAAATTGGCAAGGACCTTTGTAATATCCCGGTCTATTCGCTGCTTGAAGAGAATTAATGCAAAACAAGTGATCCCAGTCTTAAAAATAGTTGGCATTGGGTAAGAACTGGAACATGTCTGACATTTAGGCGACAGTTGATCTAAGACGCATGTGAAGAGTAGTCTTGACAGTAAAATTAAGAACTCGTTTGTTTGGTAAATCACGGTTCGGACTCTCACGTAATTGTCTCATTCCCATAACCAAGATGCCTGTACTATTCAGGGGAGCAGGGTTGGCGTAGTGGTGAGAGCGCTCGCCTTCCACCAATGTGGCCCGGGTTCGATTCCCGGACTCGGCGTCATAAGTGGGCTGAGTTTGTTGGTTCTCTACTCTGCTCCGGGAGGTTTTTGTCCGGGTATGTGTCCGGATGTATTTAGAGTTAATTTGATTTGAAAATTGTAAAGCGCCGTTGATCTGTATTTGTAAATGGCGCTCTATAAGTAATAAATTATTAAATTATTAATTATTATTCTGATTATTGCCTAGCCTTTACCGTATGTATGTCTATATGTATATGTTCCTGTGCACGCGACTCGATTTGCTCCTCTACGCTCGGGTGGACAAATTGTAATATCGATTTTATCTAATTTTAAATTAAGATGTTGTTGTTGTTGTGAATAGACGTTCACTCTTTCCCACTTCTTTGAGGTCTTTTTACAAGAATTTCATCGTGCCAAATAAAAATAATCGTCTTTTATTGAAACAAAAGCCACTGGATTGACCTTAGATAACACGAAGAAATCGATTCTGATCGCCATAAAATTTAGACTACTATATTTTCAAGGAATCTTCTGTCGCACTCTGAAATCTCTAACAAATCGATCAAAGATATTCTCTTCAAAAGTGCACATTAGAAAGGGTCTCCCGATCCCGATAAACACCCACGGGACACCAGCATAACTGTGAAGGTCATTCATGCGCTGATATGTCATATTCAGTTTTATACGCCAATCAACTGATGCGTGACAATTCAGAATGTATGAATGTGATGAGGATGAGAAAAAAAGCAAGCACGATACCGACCAACAAACACTAAACTTCGGCCAAATCCGAACCCTAATCCTAACCTTAGTTTTGCTTTTATCATTCTATTTGCTCGAGTATTTCTTCTTAGGAGTTTCGATCACCATACAACACCCAGCGGGCGTTATATATTATGTTCTGATATTGATTAACATACCTCATTTTCAAATTTACATTCTCACTTTGCTTTTCACCTCTAGACATGCACTGATGAGGAAGATATTACACTGCTTCAGCCTGCTTTCAAGGCTGTTCGGGCGTCGGAAGGTGTTTTCAACAAGAAAGCTCCTGTGGTTGGTGGTCCTTTTGTACGTTTTCCTCGTGGTATTGGCTTTGCACTCCTTTAAACACAACGTAGTTGAAACTCTAGGAGACAAGCTTGTTCTTCAGCCGAATCAAGTGTTTCACGATCTTAAGCTGAACGTATCCAGAATGACACAAAACATTCAACTGAACACGACTTCATCGCCGTCTGTAAACACGAAACAACTCAAAGTCTTGGCCCCATCAGCAAAAGCGCCGAACGTGGATTGGAGTAACAAAAATGCCACCAACAAATCGTCTCAAAGTGATTGCCAAAGTTGGTGTCGCAGAAAAGAAACCGCAACAAAACCTTACTTTTTAACAGCCGTGCTCCTTGTGAGAATCTATGTTAAAGACCTTCCGCAGCTATCGACACGAGAGTTAAGACAGTGGTTCTACTACCTGCGATACGCGGGAATTGAACACGTCTACGTGTACGACGCCTTCGTGATGAAGAACGAATCGCAACGGAGCGCTTTGAAAGATCTCATCGACGAAGGATTTGTGACCTACACCGACTGGAGTCACAGGGCTTATCCTTATTCTCTTGACGGCACTCAGCATGCAGCTTATCAGGACTGCATAAACCGATTTAGCCATGAAACTGAGTGGCAAGCGGCTATAGACATGGACGAGTATCCGTTCAGCCCGACTGATCAGCAGCCATTTTTCGTGCGCAATGCTGTGAAGCGGTTTAGTGAAAGCCAACCTCACGCTTCAGAACTAACCATGCTGAATTTTCTGTTCCTGGGGAAACCGCTAGACGATAGCAAGCACCCTATTCTTATTGACAGGATATGGCGCCGAACGCACGGACCCGCTAACGCCCTTGTAAAGCCAATTTACAGACCTCGTGATATAGGCAGAGCCATAGTTCACCATAACTCTCTCGCTAGGGGAACGTCAATGAATTTTCCCAGGGACCTACTACGTCTGAATCACTACTGGGGGGCAAGGCTTCAGAACTGGGGAGAGGACACACCCGAAATCATCGCCAAAACACAACCAGATCATTCGATTGAACCCATCATCAAAACTTTGCAAAAATGCATCAGCGAGTGTCTTCCAAGTGTGGATTACCTTTATCGGAAACAGTGGAACTAATAACGACGAGTTTATTAATTTGTTTGTTTTCAAAACGCTGAATGTTTTTTAGTTATGACTACCGATCAGCTGACTTCGAGCGAATTTGCACCGACAGCTGAGTTCACCAGACCACAAGGCGGAAAGCAAGTCATTGGCACCAGGACAGTAACTGTACCTCTATTAAACGGCCAACCTCTATTAAGCGGCCAGTTTTCAAAGTCCGGAGGGTGGCCGCTTAATAGAGGTCGCACTGATATTTATAAGTATTACACCACGTTAATGGCGAGGAAACCACAAGGCTTATATGAGAGGCCACCTCGAAGGATAATATAAGAAGTATAATTTAGTGCAGTGCTGAGTGAGTGCGGCATGACCGATTCAGAATCGGCCGGATTGTTTAAATAAAAATTATGAGAAAAGAAAAGAAAACTTGCTGAACAGATAATTGAAGTAGGGAGAGTATTTCAAATTATAGGTCCTTGAGGGAAAATTGTAAATTGATTAATGTTTGTACGACAGAAATGAGGGCGGTAACATCCAGCCGTAACAATTGGGTAGAAATGGCAGTCAACGTGATTTTTTGACAAAATACGTAACGAAATATCAAGTGCCCAGTATTGGCGCGTTTCCAGTCCGTGGAAAGTTGTACTTTACTTCTAACACAGGGCATGTGTTGTCCATGTGAAAGATTTGCACGTGTATATATAATTTGCGGCTTGTCACTTGTCATTACAATGGAGATTAAATTGCAGAACTTGTTGTTATCACCTATCACCTATTCTTATTGCCTTCTTCCTGTAACCATTTCGCTTGAAACGATAATTTGCTGGCCGCTAAATACCGGTAAAAAAGCAATAAATAACAACCTTGCAACAGCAAAAAGGTGGCCGCGACCGCTTAATAGAGGTGGCCGTTGAATAGATGTATCAAATACAGCATTTTAGTGACAAATAATTCGGGACTTTAGAAAGTGGCCGTTTAATGGAGGGTGGCCGCTTAATAGGTGGCCGTTTAATAGAGGTCGCACTGTATTATGAAAATGGCAAATAAAAAAAATAATAAAGTAATCGTATAAGTAATCGAAGAGCGCGAACACTGTCTCCTTGTCGTGCTGTATAAGTCACACTTAAACCACAGTAGATCAACATCAAACTACACAAAAAGAAACTCCTCCCAACGGCAAGGAACGCGGGCTCACAAAACGGCAGAAATCGAGCCTACGCCTCACTTGGAACGGCCAAAATCTTAAGGAAAGTTCTTGAAATCAAAGGACACAGAAGGTGTCTTGACTCAACATGTTTCCAGTGCGATAAATCCGCATCTTAACGCGCTTACGCTTATTTCCCACGCTAAAACGATAGAGCCAGTCATTGGTTGGCCTGTTCCAGGCTCTGAGATATTTGAGGCCTGCGCGCGAGAACAAGCGAAGAAAATTTAGCGGGGCTTGGTGGGGGGGGGGGGGGGGGGGGGAAGAGAGTCCCCGCGCGATTTTCTTCCATCCGGCCGGCGTTCTTCACTCGTTTCGTGTTTCGCTCTTCGCTCGCCCCAAATATCTGAGGGCCTGGAACGGGCTAGACATTGGTTAGAGCGATTTCCAAAAATTATTCGTTGGTCAAGTGTTCAAATAGAAGGACGTTCTCGTAATCACCGTTTCCTATCAAAAGTGTGTGTACATGCCAGTTTCGTCAATGAAGTCAGCCTTGTCAAACTGTTTTGTAGTAGTGGGCAGCATAGCTGGAGTAGGAGGTAGCAGCTGCAAGCGAACCTTGCCTGTTAGAGAATTCCCAGCTTTACGAGCTTTTCAATCAAATACAATACAATAGAATCACGTTATCTTGAACCAGGGTTGCCCCAAAAATTGCAAAAATTGTTGCAAAATATGAAACTGAAGAAATAATCAGTAGGAAAGACTTCTTTAGAAAAAAAATGGATACTGTCTCCTTATCTATCTTAAATTAACTCACTGTTCCTATCATTACGCCACTTCTCTTTATTGTATCTATACTGTATACTGCTATTGCTATTTTTTTTTCGTTCATTGGTTGCTGTTGTTTCTCCGTAGATAATGTAAGTACCGTTCTGTAAGTAGTGTAAGTGTCGTATTGTAAGTAGTTTGTAAGTAGCTCGAGTTCCTTATGGCCATTAATGTAAGTAAAGTTTTTTTTTTTTATTATTATTTTTTAATTTTTTTTTTATTTTTTTTTATTTTTTTATTTTTTATTTTTTTTTATTTTGTTATTTTTTGTTATTTTTTTTTTTTTTTTTTTTTATTTTTTATAATGTAAGTAAAGTCGTGTAAATGATGTAAGTAATTGTGTAAGTAGTGCCCTTTTTATTGAAATAAACATATTTGTTGCAAAAATAAAGGTACTGGTTTTAGATCGTATCGCAGGTTCAAGCCAGGTGTGGGACACACCAAACCAAAACGAGGCGTAATTTTTGGCGCGCTTTCTGCGGCTCGAGATTTCACATTTAGTTGGTTTCTTCATTTTGAGCACAACAACTTCATCTTCTTCGAAGTTTAGCTTCTGTCTTTTAATTCGCGTAAAAGGCATAAAAATCAAGAACTACTTAAAAGATACTCCGGAAGGTGAATTTTAAACTGATAAAATGGAAGAGCAAAAGGTTTTTCTCAGGAAATTCTTAAAGTTTGGATCCACTTGTATGGCACCCGGATTGTGTGGTTGAAAAACAAAATGATTTAACGCTTCAAGGGCTTGTTCACTTTACCGCGGCATCTTGCAGCTCACCAAGAAAGTTCACTTAACAACTCACCAAACAAGGTCTTGGACCGTCACCTTAAGGTTAACCGATTCTATGTACTCTTTGGAATTCAATCCCGTCGGACTTGACGCCTAATTTCTGCTCTAAAAATGCACGAAGAACTGCATTTGAGTCTTCTCCTTCGCCATGCTCATCTATGCCGTAAAAATGTAAATTTTCCCTCCTTGACTAAACCTCGGCGTACAATAATCTGTCCTCAATTTCCTTACACTTTTCTCCACAAACTTTTTGAACATTTTCACTGGCGTCTTTGACTTCGTTCACTTGAGAGGCCCCGTTAGGGTAAATTACGACAGGCGACACGGCTCTGAAACGGCGACATGAAGGAAATGAAATGACGACGAACGACAAGACAGCTCCTGTGAAATGGCGACAGCGACAAAAATAAAAGCAAAATGGACGGTGACATTGGCGATTTTAAATAAGGCAGCAACTTGAAGGCATTCGGGCAGAGCAGAATGTCGAGAATGAGTTTATTTTCAAAACGTTCATCGTTCCGTCGGTCTTCTGTGTGGAAACACACTGAGTTACGACCCCTGCATTACGACAACGCATGTTTGCTGGAGAAACGACCTCAGCACCGTTACGAACTTTCCAAAATGGCGACATTGACAGCAATGTCACTGCGTTAAATTCCGACGTCGACATGCGGCCCTTCCGAATTGCGACATGGAATGGTTTGAAATTCAGACGGGGGACATAAAGTCCCCCCTAACAGGGCCTCAGTTGAGTATTCAGCACGGCTTGGCTTGCTTGTACCTTGGCGACCTTCTTGTCCATTTCCTTCTGGGCGGCATCAAGCTTTAGGGCCCTGCTGTCGAGTTTATTAAAATTCTTTTCAAGATTTGTGACAGAACAATTTAACCGTTCGAGCTTCTCATCAATTCCGGACAGCCTGTTCAGCACCAAATCTATTTTCGAATCAAGATCACATGCCATGTCTTGAGCAGTCATATCTTGGGCGTCCGATGAACCGTCGCTCGAAGAACCTGAACTTGACAGCTTTTCTCTAACTCTTTTCTCGTCGGGAGACCTTAATTCACTATCCGAACTAGAAATACTTGAATTACTACTACGGTCTTTCCTTTTTGAGGACATAGAAAGATTCAGATAAACATAAAAGTATAAACCAATGAGAAGTTTAGAGAGCGAGCAAAAACGTGTCTACACGCTATGCATCCCTCGACCCAGTTACAAAATTGCTGAGACACACCCAATAAAAAAAGCTTTTCTTTCTTAAAATCGCTGCTGTAGAAAATCTTATTCCGTGAGATTAGCAGATAGGGGGAATATAGGTGCGGGACTAATTTAATAAGTGATTTCATGGGTTGAATTTAGGAGGGGAATTTTATGTGCGCGGGAGGGTACTAATTGTTTTGGTTTGTAAATTTAA
>JAEMWC010000551.1:0-75000 GCA_016490735.1 Pachyseris speciosa | reverse complement strand
GCCCTGCCAGTCTGCGCGGCGAGAGCAGGATAAGAGAACAAGCAACTGCGCAACCGCATTCTCAGACGCCTGGGGCGTGCCAACGAGCCGACTCCTCAAGTCGCTCTCTTTGTGTTCCTGCTCGACTAAAATACAGAAAGAGAATTTTGGTATTACTGCCTTAAGTAAAGAACTTAAGTTAATAAGGCAATGCTGAGGGATTCAGGTATTGTAACTTCGAGAGTTCGCTAATATTCGTTCCAGCGAATCGCCCGCTGTTCGCTCTACCGAAGGACTCCCGCTCTAAAAGTCAGATTTGCTCTATCACTTCAGTTGTTAATACCGACGCAACACCACATGCTCTCTGGAAGCCAACTCCCTTATACAGAATCAGAGAACACAGGAATGTGAATTGTCAAGATTAAACCGGCGTCCACCCTGTACAATTGTAATAGAAGCGACCTCAGTGGTCTCAACACCACGCGCGAACGATGAAATTCACGACTCAAAAATAATCGGTGGTTAAAATTGCTTTATTACACTTTCTCTCAACCCATAAAATCGATAACTAAACACAGTGATAAAATGCTTGAATTCCTGGTAGAATTACGCAAGAAAAGCTCTTCCTGGTTTCATAAGAAACGTTCGCACTAGTCTCGTACCCAGACCTCCACGGCCAATCACAAGTACAATCTGGGGACGAGCTAACGTTCGTACAGCACCTGATGCAATCTCGTATCCAGAGTTCTCAGGCTCTTTGGCCAGCGGTTAGTCGCCAGGAGAGACTGCGATAATGGAAAAAAAAAAGTTTTTTAATTGGCTGGCCCGTAACGGGTTCCATTGCTTTACCCCAGATTGTCTGGGAAAATGGCGGTCTATTATCCCAGAGTCTCTCCGGGCGTCCACCCGCTGACCAAACAGCCCGAGGGTACGAGATTGTACCTAGTGTAAAGCAATACACCTCTTACAGCCAGTGATGTACTGCAGTGTGAGGAAAGAAGCGCTCTACAGCAGTGCGCCCCCTGGTCTCACAAGGAGCTGTTATTTAAATTCATAAATTGTTGTTGTTGTTGTTTGAGTGGTCACGGGAAGATTTGCGTGACAGTGAAAGCAACATGGAATTCGTGTCTATTGGCTCGCTCGCAAGGTGACGTCCGAGGAACCAACATAATATTTCATACTGATTTCGGTCATTACGCATTACAATATCAGAATCAATCAATAGTCAATCAAAAACACTGCTGAATCAGAAACAGCATCCCAGAATATCTCGCTCTTCTGGCTTCTTTGCCCCCAGACTTGTACCCAGTCGCCTCTTTTTCTACGTTAACAAGACAGTAGCCTAGGGACGAGTCACGACTCTATAAACCGAGGAATCACGACCCTATAAACAGATTGCGCTTGGCCGGCATGCAAGGCAGCAGGTAAGGATAACTTAACAGAATTACAGCTAAAATGATTACACTATACAATGCATTCTGGCCCTCCCTCGGGGTGACAGATAGGTAAGGCGCAGTCTCAGAATTCTGTTTTTGGCCTCAACACCGCTTTAGTTTGACCGTAAGTGTTCTTAGCAATTCAATATCTGGCAATCAATCGTCGTCTGGTTCGAGTGGAGTTTCAGGGGATTTGTTGTGTCTTTGCATGGACTGCAAAGCCTTCTCACGGAGTTTCCTTTCCAGAGTTTCCGTGTCGTCCTCGTCCATACTTTCAGGGCTTCAAAGTCGGCAAATGACACGTCTTCGAATACTGCAGCCTTAAATAGAGCAACATTTTCCTTCCCAAAATATTCCTTCTGACAAAAAATACGGACAACGAGCGTGAACGAAAGGGTAAACAAATCCCAGTGTTTTCATATTTAAACAGATTCGTACCACTGGCGAAACAAAAACAAATACTGTATAGAGAATAGTGTGGAGAATTACTTGGGATTCATGGATTACGGTTAAATTTTATTTCTACACTACGCGTATAGGAACACAAGTTGAGGTAAATTAAGTACAGAGAGAATGGTAAATCTCGGCGTATAATACATTAGTGAATTGGCATGTCAGTCCGCGGTAAAGTGCATGTCAATAACGTTAAAGGCTATGTGCGCGTGGAATATCTTCTAGATTAAATACTGTGTGATTAAAAGAGTTTATTCATAATTACCGTTACAAGATAAAGTTCTTTATTTTAACAACAGATAATGAACTACTCATAGACTCCGAAAATTAACACGATCAGATTTAGCATAGGTCAAACTATGATCTCACATAGAATTCACACTTTCCACTATGGGATAACTTTTAAAATACCTTTTAACGTGCCACCGTTCGGACAGATAAAACGAAGCTTAAACAACGACGACGGCAAATATAACTTCTGGTTGGGACAACTCTTTTGCGGTTTTATGCACATGTCATCGGCTTCCCCGTGGGGTCGACCACCGTGCTAACCAGTGGGGTTGTAAAATCAGTTAAGCAAATTTGAGGGTCGGGGAATCTTACATGACAAAGTCCCCTTGGGGAGGTGACTCTCAGCAGAAACTCCCCTTGACATCCTTTACAAACTCGTGATTTCCCCCAACCCCTAATCTTTAATCGTAAAACAGTGTCGTTTTTTCCCCTACCCTCGGGCAAAGAATCCCATCCATCTCTTGGTACTTCCCCACATATCTCCGATGACATGAAAGCGTAGTAGTAACAAGATGCTTGAGAGCTTTCACGTGGTATGCTGACGGTGACGCGTTCAAAATAAACGGTGTGGAAATTGAATACTACGTCCTCTAACAAATTTGGTAAAAAGCATCTGTTCTACCTTGTTTGAAAAAGCCAACCAGAGAAGGCATTGTAGACGGTCACCCATGCAAGTGATAATCCCGACCAACTGGGCTTAAAAGTAACTCCAGTGACAGTTGGCCAGCGTGTCGTAGAATTCACTACCTTTTATCAACTTATCGAACCCTGTTTGTAATACTACACTGATTGGTTACATTCGCATTTCCATTTTGGAATGCTCTTTACTCTTTTCAGCACGCTTTCTCTGCGCTACACAGGCTGATTAGTGAACGCGTTGCTTCGATCAATGCACTATTCACAGTTCAACAAGAAAAACAAAAGCACATAAACAAGAGGCTACAATTAGCCTAAACCCGGGCTTGCAAAAAACAGTATTGTATCCCTAACTTAGTGCTAAACAAAAGAATAGAGGGAAGTCTGTCTTTCTTACATCGGACGCATTGTGTTTAGCTTGTGTTGGAGTCTATTTCTTTAGACCCCTATCAACATATATTCCTCTAAAATACAGCTCAACCATTGAGAACAATAATTATAACACTTGTAAAAAAATATTTCTAAAAGAACAAGAAAAAGAGAAACAGAAAAAATAAAGCCCGTGATATATACCACTAAAAGACATCGAACCCGGGTTAGCTGCGTCACAGGCAGGAACAATGACCTTTAGGCCACAGAGGTTTATCGTTATGCAAGATGATAAAAATAGTGTATTGATTCCAAAAAAAAAACTAAGCACACTTGTTTTCGCTTCGATGGATAATTGTTTGAGAAAGGAAACGCTTATCGAACGATGTTGGATTTTTTCGCATAAATGTGAATGGAGTCTCGGTGAAATGTGAGTAGAAAATTAATTAGCAGAGTGAAAGTGTTTACAAATACGTCAATCCAGGGTCATTTGAAACACAAGAAAGGAACGTTTCTGGACAGTTTCAAGGGACGCTAGTACATTTGTAAAATATAATCGCTTATCATTCAAAAATTAAAGTCCAGAAATTGAGATATTGTGGCAAAATAGTAAATAAACTACCTGTCAAAGTCTCAGGGGTGTGTGATATCCCGTACTTGAGTTATTCAACAAAATGTACATCTCAATGGAGCGGATACGGGAACACGGCAGTCCATCTGGAGTTAAATTTTGGTCATGTTAAAAGCTTTCTTCTCGCTGTTGAACTTGCAAACAATCGTATAGACACTTGTCTTAACATATTAGTTGTTCAGACTTCAAAAACACAAGGTAAATCGACGTTTTCCGATACGTGACAACAGGCATCATTCTTGCTGTTGATATGAGATTTTCACTCGAATCACTCGGCCGTGAAAGGTCAAACTCCCTTTGTCTGTAGTCTCTAATTTTTGGCGCTCCCCTCGCGTCGCGTCTCCTCGCAACTTCGCGCGCGCACGTGCCCCCACAATCCGTCGCCAAAATTAGAGACTACTCGCTGTCTACTGAAGCAGACACGGGGAAACACGGCAGTCCATCTGCCGTTAAGTTTACTCATGTTAAAAACTTTCTTCTCGCCGTTGAACTTCCAAACATTCGCATAGACACTTCTCTTAACATATTGTTTGTTCAGACTTCAAAAGCCACAAGATGAATCGACATTTTCCCATACTTGACAACACGCATCACTGTTGTTAAAAATAGTTAGCGCTTGCGCAGAAACGCCGGAAGTGCCATTTGTGGATGATACTCGACGACGAAAAAGAAGAACCGTCGGTAGTTTAAGACCCGGGCGCCGCGCGAGACGCGCGCAGCCCGGGTATTAAACCACGAGAACAAGCATTCAATATGAACCTTGATTAGAATGAACCTTATCACCAACACTACGGACAATGCAAAACATTTCGATCATTTCAACAATGGTTCACGAAGGACTATCATATCAATTTGTTCATCAGAATTTTCTAATTGTAAACGGCAAGTTGGAAAATCCGGAATCCGGAATTTCCACGGAATTCCGGCGGAATTCCGGCGGAATTTTCTGGACTGTCTTTTTTTTTACTCAAAGTGATTGAAGATACTCCGAATATACTCCGAAGATTTTCCGATGACTGTACGAACTCGGAATATACTCCGAAGATCATCCGGGGATTGCCGAAGATCCCTGAAGAGCAATTGAACCGCTGAAGAGAGATGGCGGACATAGTCGGACACTTCCGAAGATTTTCCGAAGATTGCACGAGCTCCGAATATATGGCGAAGATCATCCGAGGATGGCTGAAATCAGCCGAAGTTCCTTGAAGGATAACTGGACCGCCGAAGAGGGATGAGGATGTTTCAAAAGATTTGTGGGGACAAATTGATTTGACTGGTCTATTTTTCTGAATATTTCTATGTAAGTTGCACGGGATTTTTGACAGTGAGTTTTACCCTAACCTTGTCGAAAGTATTCCCCGGCCTTTAGGAGAATAATGAACAGCAAATCATACGTCAGAATAAAGGTTAACATGAAGACCGGCCCTTTAACTGAGATCTCCATAACCAGAACCCGGAATCCCGAATTTTGTTTGTTTTGTTCTGATTGTTTTACTCAAAATGATTGATCAACCAGTGAAGATATGCCGAATATAATCCGAAGATCATCTGACGATTGTCGAAGTCAGCCGAAGAGGGATGCCGCACATGGTCGGTTGCGAAGTGCAGTTTTTTTCTCTAACTTTTTCTCAATAGCGGTCAAGAGCGGCTAAAGTTCACCTAAGTCAATAATCCCTTGCTGCCAAGGTGAACCCTAAGTAGTGATGACTGTCCAAAATTAAAACTTGGCATGAAAACGGGGCGACAAAAGGTTCCTGTTCGTCCGACACGTCGTGAATCACGACTGTAGTGTGCAGTACACGTGTCTAAATCAATCATGTTAGGGGCCGACCATTTAACTCTTGAGGGGGGGAGTGGGTGATTTCTGGTCAGCAAGATTTTTTTTCTAGCAACCTAGTGGGCAGGATATTTTTTCCCTTCGTGCTGTATTTTTTTTTTCTATTACATTTGTGCTGCATGCAATTTTTTTTTTCTTCCGACAAGAGCTTGCACGAAATTTTTTTTCAAAATCACCCATCCCATCCTCAAGAGTTAAATGGTCGGCCCCTTATCAGGGGCACCCAACGACAAGTTTCGGTAAATATCTGTTCGGTGGATAGTAATTCGCCTTGTACTTTCGGCGTCGATTAAAGAGTGCACTCGGATTTTCGTAACTAAAACGTGGCCTAAAAGGTTCGCAATTGGGAAATCATAGCCCCTGAGGTTTTCGGAAAGGTCGTAATTGCTGCTTTTGACAGTCAAAAACGTCAACTAGCATTTTCGGAAAGAAAATAGTTCCCTAGAGAGTTCGTGAAAAGTTCATTTCAGCTTGCGTTTTCTCACAGGAAAATTTTATTCCCTAACATTTTCGGGCAACTAAAATTTCAGCTAGGGAATCCGAACAGATGAACTTCTTCTAGCTTATGAAAACATCACTTTAAACAGACTTCAAACACCATAGAGTACTTAAAAATGTCTTTCTACAGCTTTTGGTTGATTTGGCTCGTTGGGTGCCCCTGCCTTATCTCTAGTACAATTACTGTGTCGCAATAGCGACGCACGGTCGAATAAGAGAGAGTCCAAAATTTTCGCTGACACCATAATTTGTTCTGCAAGATGGACTGGAGAAGAACGTACGCAGATGTTGTATCAGGTATGTACTATAGGAAAGGTGCTATTTTCACAAGAGATTCTCCGCTCTAGTTCCCGGTAGATGTATTGTAATCTCCTTTCAAATTCTTCAAGGAAAATCATCTTCTTCCTCCGACAGTGACGCCGACCTGGAGAGAAGGTAAGGTGTCAGCGCATATGTTATGAATATAGCATAACCAAGTGCCGAAAGTTTTCAATAAGGGGCATAATTGAATGTAATTCTGACTTTTTTTTGGAATTGTTCGTTAATGCAGCTTCGACTGTATGTCACACATTAAGATTTCTCCGACGAGTCAAGGGAATTCAAATGACATTCTATTCCCCCGAGGTGCTCAGTAGCCTTTATTTGAATGGTGACACGGTTTTTTTTATCGTTTCTTCAATGTAAAGAATCGTATTTGACCAAGAGTAGTCTATACCAAATCAGTGAAGCGGCTCCCCCAAAACGTGCTTCTATGTCGTGAGAAACTGCAATGGTAGACGTGTTTTTAGAGATAGCCGCGTTTTGTGCAATTTTGGGTAGATAGAGAAAACAGAGATAAGAGTGTATGGATTGACAGGTCTACATGCCCCCCTTTGTGTAAGTTACGGAAGCCCAGGGGGGCCACTGACCTGTTTTGTTTTTCTTTTTGACTTTTTCATTTTTACTTTTACATTTTCCGTTTTGAGTTTAGTTTCTTATTATTTAATTTTTGTTTTAGTTTCTCTTTTTAAGGTTACAGTTTTGCTTTCAAGTTTTGTTTTTTTTTTTCATCGTTCGTTTTGATTTTATTTTTTGATTATTTAATTTGTGTTTTAGTTTTAATTTCTAAGTTTGTCAATTTGTTTTTCAGTTTTCGCTTTTTAGTTTTCAGTTTTACTGTTTGTACTTAAAAGACAAAAACCAAAACCAAAACCAAAACAAAAACAAAAACAAAGTCCAAAAAATCAAAAACGAAAACGAAAACGGGTGGACGGGATAGACCATCATGCTTTGCTGTTGTTGCACAACACACGGCGGCTTAGATCACAAACAACTTGATCAAGTAGTTTACTTCATCCTCTGTTGGTTTCATGTTTGGAAGTGTTGACAGGCCTAACACGACTCCTGGTGGTTTTGTCATGTTGTATACCTTTATACATGTTGTATACCTTTAGAGGTATGTTGTTTAAAGATCTTCCTCTCTTGTGTCTTTCTTTTAGCAAAGGTTGATTCTCAATTAAATGCCATTTGCTCATTAAGATGCTCTTTAGGTTAGGCACGCGTGGTTGTATGGCGTGATAAAAGGCAATATCTTCTTGCGGATTTCTTGTTTCTGCCGGAGTGCCGACTTCCTGTCCGTAAATTAACTTTGTAATATGCGAGAACCTTTTCGACCAGAAAATATGGGTAGCCTCGTGCACGCAAACGTGATTCAAAATCTCTTATATTCTCCTCAAAACGTTTTTAAAGAATTGGTTCTCAATAGGTTTGAAATGTGTTTAAAGGTCAAAGACAGAGGCTTCGTTGAATCTTTTCCACTCGACTGGTTTCGTTCTGATTTTGTTGATAATTTCCGTCTCTACTGTAGCCTGCGAGCAAGCCGTCTCCAGTTTTTTGTTGCGGCGACAGTCATGCGAGCAGCTTCACCGCTCGCATTACTCTCACCGCAACAAAAAACTAGAGAGCCTGCTCACAGGCTATCTAACTCTATCTCTACCGCAGACATAATGTTTGCGAAGACAGCTGCCATTTTAGCGCCCATTGCTATGGCGGTTCCATGAGTTTAGTAGTTCTCTAAGAGAGTGGGTTGGAATCGGAGTGTCTTTCTTAAACCGTAGAATCTTTCACGGGTTCCCGTGTCGCTTGTCTGAATTTTAAAATCTTTCGTGTCGGTGTTTAAATCACCAATTCCCGGCCTTGATTTCACTGTCGGTATTTTGCCGGTGATGATGTCTCTCGTCGGGATTTCATTTTATGTGCTGTCGCTCCTTTTTTGGTCATGTCGCTTGTCGGAATTTACCCTGGCAGGGCCTCTTGTTCCTGTGGGATATTAGTGTACAGGCTAGTAACATCCATTGTACTTGATTGTATTCTCCTGTCAGTGTTTTTGCTATAGGCTGAAGGATGTTGTCTATGAATGACGATATTCGTTCTGTAGGGCATCACAGCCCGAAATTATCGGGCGTCCGAAAGGGTTTTTCTTGTGAATTTTTGTAAGTGTGTCAAACACTGATATGCGAGGTTGCGACCTCCAAGGTGCAGGTCGTTAATAACATTTTACACCCTTTGAGAGAAGTTAAAGTTACGGACGGGAAGTCGGCACAAATGGCATTTAATCGAAAATCAACCTTTGCTATCAAGATATGTAAGAGGAGGGGGGCCCATGCGCACAAGAGCCAAACTCTAAAGGTCAAGTATACAACATGACAAAACCACCAGGAGTCGTGTTAGGCCTGTCAACACTTCCAAACATGAAACCAACAGAGGATGAAGTAAACTACTTGATCAAGTTGTTTGTGATCTAAGCCGCCGTGTGTTGTGCAACAACAGCAAAGCATGATGGTCTATCCCGTCCACCCGTTTTCGTTTTCGTTTTTGATTTTTTGAATTTTGTTTTTGTTTTTGTCTTTTAAGTACAAACAGTAAAACTGAAAACTAAAAAGCGAAAACTGAAAAACAATTTGACAAACTTAGAAATTAAAGCTAAAACACAAATTAAATAATCAAAAAATAAAATCAAAACGAACGATGAAAAAAACAAAACTTGAAAGCAAAACTGAAACCTTAAAAAGAGAAACTAAAACAAAAATTAAATAATAAGAAACTAAACTCAAAACGGAAAATGTAAAAGTAAAAATGAAAAAGTCAAAAAGAAAAACAAAACAGGTCAGTGGCCCCCCTGGGCTTCCGTAGTAAGTGGCTACAATCGCGGCGTTTTCTTTTTCTCTTTTTTTCCCGCTGTGATCCCGAGCATGTCTTTGGGAGATTTTCCTTTATTGTATGGCACCGTAAAGGGGATCTTCGTAGAAGACATCCTCTATTTATGGATGATTTTGAATAGTGGCCTATTTTCTTATTTTAATGTGTTTGGATTTAGCGCTGATGGTGTAAATTGTGTCACGAAAGGAAAAATTGTTGTGCTGTCTGCGAAGTCAATTCCTGACACGGTCTTGGCAATACCTTTTCGGGGACAGCCACATTCAGTGAGGCGTTATGTGAATTTTGCGAGGCTCTTTTCAAAATGAGTTACTAAAGGGTTTGTCCTGAGAAGATATTAGAACCCGACAAGCTTCACCCGTTCTCTGTTAATATACTTTTCACGCCCTGTGGGTGACCAGACGTGTGATGTCCCTGAGCCAGTGTAATGTGTGTTGAAAATTTCGGTCAACTTGAAATGGGTACGCACATCTCCCCATTCTCGAAGAATGTACTTTCATTTCTTTCCGGCTGCAAAATTTCAATCTCGAATGTTACTGTTGGATGAGAACTGTTTGCTTATGCTACTGAAAAATTTAATTTCCTGCTCAGTTACATCCCACAGAGAAAAAGTATCGTACAAAAATGAACTTTCTTGAGCTATACATGTATTCCCTACTTCGTGGCCAAGATCTGTGACATGGTTATAATACTTTTAAATTAAATGTGCAGAATACTTGCGATTTCTTCCGGCTTTAATATTTCAAGTTGGATCTGGTACACTACATGCAGCGGAGAACCCCTAACCATTTCTTCAATTTCCCCTGCCTCCTCCCTACGTGGCTTTACACACACCTTTCAAGGAAAAACGGGGGTAGATAAACCGGACGATAGCGTGATGGGAGGGGGGGGGATTAGAGCGGTCGAGTTTTAACTGTGCTGGTAAGCTTCGCGCTTGCTTTGCCTTTCGCTTTATAGTTAGTTTTACGTCCATTCATTTTTCACCAGAGACAGTCTAATTTCCGTGAGTAAAGGTGTCAAACGCTTTAACATCTTCGAACTTATCATTTACACTTCATAAGACTCACTGTCGATACATTGTGTTATAATTTCAGCCCTTTTGTTTTCGAGGTGAATGAGCCAGTACGCAATCGCTTCCGCAGGCAAAAGAAAAGAAAATCTACAGCAGGTATGATTTCTCTGATAGCTGCCCGGAAGGGGCGAGGGGAGCACTTCCTAGTAATAGGCTAATGGGGATGTGCCGCTAGATGGGGTCGCATTTTCACGACTGGATTGACTATAATGGTGTTGCATTTTAAATAGAGTTACTAGAATGAGGCCGCACATTTTCGAGATTTTGTGGAAAAAATGTACCAGAATGTTTGTTCTGTCGGTAAAAGTAAAGTGTTCCACATTCACATACTTAAAAGGCTTTACAAGGCAGATGCATAAACAGAAAGTGACTAAGTTGGGATCACGAAAATTACATTTGCCCAAAAGTTGTTCGGGAATATCCACACTCAATTGAACACTCGAAACTTGGACTGAAAATTAAATGATCCACGTTCTCTCACTCCATACATTCATTCGATCTAATCTCAACTCTGCCTTTTCCCACACTGTTTCGGCATTCAAAGTTATAAGGCATCTGTTGTTCGCATACGATAAGTACATGTCATATTCCGGATAACTCATACTCTTATCTCCGAAAAGCACATCACGCACATTAAATTCAAAGGTAATTTACTGAAAGCAATTAACCTGTCATTGCCGGATACATTCTTTATCTCCTTCAAAAATGAACTATTAGTCTGTTCCAGGATAGTAAACGGAGCGCGATTGTTCATGCAGAGAGAGGCGAAAGCGGCGAAAAATGGAGGGGGCCTTGGGACAGGATCCCCCTACATTTTCGCCGCTTGATGTTCGCCTCTCTCTGTCCGTACTATCGCGCTCCGTTTACTATCTCAACGCCTGGAACAGGCTAATGAACTACACACCATCAAAGTTTCTGTCATCTTCACGTATAAGTTTAGGGTAAGGCACATTGTGTTGCGTTACGTAAGGCGTTGTGTTTCCCAACAAAAGTGACTAAGATGGGGTCTATATAATGGGGTAGGGGTTCTGAGAGGCCAGCGGCACATACCCAGCAAAAATTTACCCAAGTAACCCCCCTCCCCGGGGGGATAGCTGACTCTCGAATAGAGTGTTGAAGTGCCTCCACCTTAAGATCAAGATAAGATAAGATCAACTTTATTTTAACACGCTAGCCTATTCAACAATGTAAAAAACAAATAACTGGTTTCTAGTAGGGGCGTGAGCTAAGTATAAAAATTTAAAATATCCTAAATATACTAACAACCGTGATTAAACCTATTCGTGCATTTAATATAACCCTAAATATAATTAAAATTTACTAAATATAGTAACAACCATGATCAAAGCTATTCATTCAATTAAATATAACCCTAGGAAAAAGATTACTATATGATATTTGGTCTATAGGTTGAAATAAGGTTATCAAACGTAGCCAGAGTTTCACAATTACGTATTTCATTCGGTTGTTTCCCCGTTTTGTCAGATGTAAACACACATGCCAGCCACTGAATAATTGTGGGTTCAGTTTGTTATTCTCCTCCTAAAAGGCATTGTTCATATGAACAAAATGCCAACTCCCGAACGACACCCTGTGCGAGCTAAACATTGAAACAGACGTAATTTTTGTTTTTATACTCCTTTTTAACATTGCAGCGGCGAAAAAAGAAGCTGTAGAAGAACTCAGTACTCTTGGGGACAACGACAACTCCATAGTTATCAGTGATTCTCCGGAGAAAAAGAGAGGTGTTATATATGAAGGGTGTGGGCCAACAATATTAAAATCCCGAATTGGCGTGAAGCGGGATTTTAAAGTTACATCGAAAATACAGATCCCGCAATTGAAGCGGTCACACTCCAGCGATGCGTCCGCCTCCTCATCTTCCGAGGCTGACAGTTCTTTGTGAGAAATAGATGGAACACCACAGTTTCACGTTGGAAACAAAGAAACACCGCTCTTACCTACTCAACCAAGAAATGGAAAGAGCTTTAAAGCCCGCGAAATCTTGGACATCGTCTCCAAAGATCAGCCAGACGAGGTTAAGTGTACCCGTCAACCTATTAAAGTGAAGTATAACTCAGCTTTCTTAATTGACGTTCGAGTTATACCCCTCGATGATTTGCCAGCGGACGGAAACGGTCGGTATGTGAATAACGGATAAGTACTTATACATACTTATACTAATCCTTCAGAAGGAAAATGGAAAAAGAAGGGAGACTCTCGTTTAACTCTCAAAACAAAAAATGATTACCATTTCAAGAGAGAATACAGAAAGCAAGGAGACTTTCGTCAGACAATTTCTTACCTAAATGATATTAATGGTGATATCGTTAATAATGTTGCGTTTCTTCAGTACACTTTTACAGGGAGGGAACACGACCTTGTCCCAACTGTTCACGGGAATGCCAAAAGGAAGAAGGTTTACACAAGAACGAAACCTTCTGTTAGGCGCAAACTCCAAGACAATCTTGCGCATTACCCTGTAAGCGAAGCGGTAGCGAAAACAAGGCGGGAACTGGGAGGCCCTCTTTCTGTATGTTCGGAAGCTGAAATGCCCCGTGGGAGGACTCAGGCATATGACATGAGGCGGGCGCGTGTGGGGTCGTCTTGTGCAGAACGCAGATCTAGAGAAACAGATGAGATGACAAGTCTTAACTGGTTCGCTCATACCGAAGGAAAGGACTTTGTACGAATGCAGGAGTTGTCTGGTGAGCCCCTCATTTTGTTAGCGACCGATAATCAACTTGCCGACTTATCACGATTCTGCACACAAGATCTGGATTTCAGCCACTTGTCAATCGATCCAACTTTTAATTTTGGAAATTTTAGTGTAACACCAACCTCGTACAGAAACGTCCTTTTAAAATCTGTCAAGACTGGCAAGTGTCCCGTATTCATAGGACCTATTTTTATCCACCACACAAAAGCAAAGCAAACTTACTTACAGTGTTTTAACAAACTGAAGAGCATTGTACCGACACTGGAAGATCTAGTAGTTTTTGGAACGGATGGCGAGCACAGTCTTAGCGAGGCACTGTCCACCTGCTTTACATCTCCGCTGCTCCCGTCACTTCGAAGGCAATGTGAGGTCGAAGTTAAGCCAATTACAGGTATCAGACTTTAGACAATACTTGGTTGAAATATTCGGGAAACAAGAAGGACGGACCTACCAACCAGGTTTACTATTTTTTTTTTTCTTTTATTGCCTCCTTACTGGATATGTTACAGGCCTTACTTACAGTCTCTACTTACAATATATTTACAACCATTCTTTTACCCATTGACTTATGTTACAGCAGAGAGGGACCTATTTTTAACTACTAGTTAAGCGAGTCACGGGATTATCTTTTTTTAATTCGGAAGACATAGAGCAAACTACTATCCTGACGGTACATTAAGGTTATCAGCTATATATATGCATCACCAACTAACCACACATTTACGCTAGAATAATTATCAGGTTGAAGCGCTAGACGATACTTAATGAATATTTTCAAGATTATAGTCGCGAGATGGGGAGTCCTTTCCCTGGAGTGGTTCTTTTTAGTGAATATTTTCAAGGTTATATTTAACGAGTAATTTGTCAATGAACTCGTGAATGGAGATGGTTTTGCTATTTTTTTTGCTTGCATATATGTAATGGCGCATAGCTAAGGTGGTGTAGTTAAATTTCTTTTTTATTTGTGCATCACATGTACCAGAAAAGATACCAAACAAGACTTCCTCGGTAGTGTGGAGGATCTGACATAGGTTTGTTTGGTTGAACCATAGAATGACCTTTTGCACAAAGGTCTTAGTGAATGGGCATTCAATGAATGTATGCTCGATGGAGTCTTTATCTCCACAGTACAGACATTTGTCGTCAGGCTTGATTCCAAATCTGAACAGTTCTTTGTTTGTTACTATAATTCTATGGATGAGTTTAAATTGAAACTCTTTGAGCTTAGTGTCCTTGCAGATGTTTTTTAAAGACTTGAAAATCTTGCCCCAAGTATCGCTATTTATTGATAGACTTTGGCTCCAACGTAGATGGCCCGTATGGTCCTCGTTGTGAGTTTTTGCATTAAGCAGTTTATAAAAATCTCTTGAAATGGCCTTACCTAAATTAATTTGTACAGTTTCGCTCAGAGGGAAGATGTTATCATTGCTGGTGAAAAAAAGTTTGTCGAAGTCGTCGGTCTGTTTGGCAATGGACAGAAGGTGCTTCGGGATGGCGCTTATCACTTGATAATATTGGAGAAAGTTAGTTTGGCATGAGTATTTGAGAGAGAATTCCTGGAATGTCAAGAAGTTGCCGCTTTCAGTAAGTAGATCTTTAATCGAAACAATTCCCTTTTTAAACCATTTACTAAGAAAAATCGGTTGGCCACCCACAAGTATTTCTTTATTGTTAAACAAAACTATATCTTGTTTTTGGTAATAATTGTAAAGAGTTTTTAATTCGTTAAAACTGTCAAGGATCCTTTTGTAAAAGGTCGGTAGGTCATTATAAAAAGTCGCATCATAGTTGCATCTTAAGAGAAAGTTCAGTCCTCCCATTTTCTTGAGAAAGTGGTTAGGTATGGTGCACCAATTCTTTTTGTCAGAGCCTAACATTCTAGGGATCCATGCTAGTTTCAGGGCCTTGAACATTATGTTGAGATCTGTCACACGGATTCCGCCCCTATCCAGTTCTTGATAAAGGCCAGATCTTTTTATTTTATCTTTTTTATTTCTCCAGAGAAATTTAAACGATTTAGTTCTCACTGTGTCCGCAATTCCCTGAGGAACCACTAGGTTTGAAGCAGAATAGACAAGTTGTGATAATCCCAGGGTTTTTAATATCATAGCTCTTCCAAATATTGTCAAGTCTCTTGCACTCCACATATCGAGCTTTGTTTGTAATCTTTGGACCTTTTGCATGAAGTTAAGCTCATTATTTCTTTTTTCATCGTATGAGAAGTGAATCCCTAATATTTTCACCGGGCTATGAAGCCATTTCAGGTTTAAGGGTTTATTTTTATTATTTGCCCATTTCCCTAGCCAAATAGCCTTCGTTTTCTTAACATTTAAGGAAAGGCCAGCTATTCTCCCAAAATCATCGATTATTTTTAGTGCCCTTTCTAGTGATGCTAAGTCAGCGTTAAAGAGAGTGGTATCATCTGCAAACTGTGAGAGCTTAATTTCATTTTCATAGATCTTGATACCTTTTATGTTGGGGTCTTGCCGAATTTTATTTGAGAGTATTTCGGACGAGAGAATAAACAGATAAGGAGAGAGAGGGCAGCCCTGGCGGACTCCTTTAGACGGTTTAAATTAAACCAGTTCGTTCTAAAGCCATTGTTGATTACCGTGCTCGCTATGTTCGAGTAGAAAATATTCACCCAACGTTTAATATCGCCTCCAAAATTAAAGCAATCGAGCGTCTTCATAATAAACGGCCACTCTAAAGAGTCAAAGGCCTTCCGAAAGTCTAACGATGTTAGTATGCCGGTGAGGTTGTGAGTTGTCGTTGTTTGCATAACATCTGCTATGAGTCGAATGTTTTCACCTAAATATCTTCCCTTTACAAAACCTGTCTGGTCTGGATGAATGAGATCTGGGAGTACTTGGTCAAGTCGTTTAGCTATTGCTTTAGCGGCTATCTTATAATCGACATTTAATAATGTGATCGGTCTCCAGTTGGATAAATCTAATAGTGAGCCATCCTATTTTGGGGTCAGCGCAATTACCCCTCTTCGCTGAGAGATGCTTAGTTCTCCTTTTACTTGAGCTTCATTGAAACTTGCTATTAAATCATTACCTAATAGTTCAAAGAAATACTTATAGAATTCGGCCGTAAATCCATGTTCCCCTGGGGCTTTATCAGCCTGGAAAGTTTCTAATATTTTTTTACATTCGTCGTATGTAAGTGGACCTTCTAGGTTGTCCCGGTCTTCGTCCGAAAGCTTAGGGATTTTTAGATTGAGGGTAAAAGAGTCCCATTCTTCGTTAGAATAGGTATAGTCAGATGTATAGAGCTTTTTAAAGTAAGTTTCAATTTGGTCTAGAATTACATTTCCATTGTTCGTTGTCGAGTCATCTTGTAGTCGCAGTTCGCTGATAGTCTTTTTCTTATAATTACGTTTTTCTAGATTGAAGAAATATTTTGTCGGGCGTTCTCCATTTTCCACCCAGCGGCATTTTGCTCGAAATATAGCTTGCTTTCCTTTTTCCTCATAAATTGATTGAAGTTCGGTATTAAGTTCATCATACTCCCGAAGCACTCCATCAATATGGGGGGAGGAGAAGTTGTTGCATATTGTGCCATCGAGATGGTCGAGTTTTCGTATGAGTTCCTGTTCCCGATTTCTAATGCTTTTGGACTTGTTTTTGGAATAAGTAATCGTAGCTGATCTAATTTCCATCTTTATCATCTCCCAGAAGAGTCTCCTATCTGTCAAATGTCCGTAATATTTGCGCGCTAGTGTGTAAGTACAGCGGATTTTGTCAATGTATTGAGGATCTTTTAAAAGGGTGTTGTTGAATTTCCAAAAACCAGGACCCCTAGGGCATTTATTTGGCAAGGTTAGTGAAATGGAAATCGCGTTGTGATCGGGTGCTATCGTTGGTAAGATCTCGGACTTTTTTACATTTACTGTGAGGTCTTTAGCTATTAGGAAAAAGTCTATTCTGGATTTTAAGCGTAAAGATTTTGACTCGTATGTGAATTTTCGTAGTTTTGGGTGACGTACTCTTTGGATGTCTATTAAATCGAACATTTCCATAAATGTTGAGATTAAATTGCTATAGATAGTGGGTTTCCAAGGCGCACCTCCCATTTTATCTTTTTTTGTTAACGTGCAGTTCCAATCACCTCCTACAATTAGTGAAATAAGTTCTGTTTTGTCAATAATACAGTTGTTAAGTTCTTGTAAGAATTGTAATTGATTAGCCTGATCGTTAGGTGCGTAGATGTTGCAAAGTGTGACTTTTTGACCGTTCAGGGAGATTGTAATTAACACTATCCTGCCTGAATTGTTGGAATATAGACATTCAACCTGTAATTGCATGGTGGGGTTAATTAAAATACACACACCTTTGCTATGTTTTGTGCCATGTGAGAAAAATAGCTCGCCACCCCATTCTTTCTTCCAAATATTTTCGTCACCTGGTTCGGAATATGTCTCTTGCAAGAAATAAATATTAGCATTTTGGTCCTTCAAAAACGAAAAAATACTTCTTCTTTTGGTCTGATCTCTAATTCCACGAACGTTGAGGGTTTACTAGATGCGACTACCCGAGCTGACTTTGGCGCAATTCTTCTCTCACTGAAACAGCCTTGGGCAGAAAGAGAAGGCAGGGGAGACGGGAAGTCTAAGTTCCACGACTGGATGATGGAAAGGGCCTCCATGATGAAGAATTGTATGACCGCAGACGTGCGAACAAAGGCGGGCCTTGGTTCTCCTCCAGATAAATTTTACACAAATGACAGTGAAAACACGAATGGCAGACTTAGACATAAGACACATGGGAAGGAGATGGGTGAAACGGCATTTACAAAAGCAGTTAAAGAAATGATTGAGGACGACCAAGAGGCAGAGGTCATTTTAGCCCTATTTGGAGCCTCTGAAAGATATCAACTACGTGAGCAATTCACAAGATTTCAATTATCGGCGGATGAGTGGTGGTCGATGAACGAACGCCAAAGAAAGGATTACGTCCAGAAGATGTATGATCTATCCATTGACGATATCTACGCTGGTAATTCCAAACAAGCCAACCTTTTTTCAACGAAAAATCAACTTTTCTCTGGAGCAGAAACGTCCTTTCAATTATCACTTCCTCATACTTGCGTCACGCGAAGTCTAGATCTCCATATCGCTGAGTGGATCTGGAAAAAAACAGCTAGACTACTTTCCCAACCAAACGCCGTTCTCCCAGCACCATCAAAGGAAGTAAAAATAAAGACATTTTCTGTAATGTCCGAATCAGGGAATGTTCCGCACTGTGTTCAGTTTTATGCAAACTTCAAAGCGACATGTACGTGCAGGAATTTAAAAACCTAAACAAATATGTGCGCACACTGTTGCTGTTACCGAAAAAGAAGGTGCTCTGGATAAATTCGTGACATGGTACAAGGGGCAGAATATCAAGGGCGGACTTTCATCAGTGGCGACTATTAACGTTGACACTAGAGCATCTGGACGAAAGCAAGGCCCAAAGAGGCAAAGAAAACCTAAAGAAAAGTTGGACTTCGTTCTACCTATGCCCTCCTCGTTCCTTGGTATTGAATCGATTACAAAGTTCAAGTGCGACTTCAGGGGCACCAGTTTCCATAACAGCTACCCAGCAGTCGTTTGATTCAACATCATTACCCTCAACTCCGGCTCTAGCCAACCCCAGCAATGCCTGGAACACGTCTACTTTTGCGACATTTTCGTCACACAGACCTCGAACACAATCATTATCAAATGATCCTGATTTCCAGTCATATCAAGCATCATCTCTGTCACCCATTATTGTACCAGGGCACAGAACTACAGCCACAGCATCAGGCTTTTCCCCTGACCACCGAAGTATCTCACGTGGCAACAACAATGGGAGGGGCTTGTCAACATCATCCCTTTAGATACTCAGAGCCATTTCACCAGTCATTTACATCCATGTTTACCCAAAGACTGCCACCGGCGATCCCTTCTACGCAGCAGCAGTCATTAAGCGGTATGCGTCCACTCCAACCATCCGTACGCCTAGGTTTTCCTTTACCGCCCAAACCTACCATTCCCGAATCTCCCAGTCCTTTCTTTTTAATGAAGCTAAACGGAAACATTTCAAAATGTAACGGATGTGAAGGAAATTTTTAAAAGACCTCCCAATTTCTTGACAGTATGGCAGTCGTTGGACGCTCAGAGGTGGACTGGTATCCAAATGTGTACTTAGATGGCGCCAAGTGTTGGAAATTGGGAAGAGAGCAAAGAAAGTACTACCATCTGAACATGGCATGTCTACGCAAAAGGCGCCCGTGGTTTCATGCAGGCCACTTGCAAGGTCTGTTGAGGAGGACGGAGGGAGGCCTGACTCTGACGGCAGAACTCATAGCTTTCATTAAGCAGTGTTTTCCCGGCATCGTAATTGAGTAAATTATGGATTTGAGGGGTGGACCGACTTAATTACAGATACAGCGTTGTATCGTCAAGGCATTTTCACGGTTGTTTTTTTTAACACTGTTTTATGGCGTTTTGTGTACCTACCTTAGTAAAATATATCAGGGTAAAAAATATCAATTTTAAAAATTGCTGTAGCGCGTGCGCAACCAGCCCTAGTCCCCAACGACGCATTTGACAGAAAACCACTAAAACTCGAAGAAGATAAAGAGAAGTTCCTTTTTTCGGGAATCGGAGATATTACAGCATTCTTTACATACCTTCGTATAATATCTAGAATGGTACGCCGTTTGGGTGTTTTGAGTTTTAGTTTTCTGGTCACGTGACAAACCGAACATGGGTGTTACTTAAAATACCGAAAAAACACAGCCGAACGGCTACTCTGTGCAAGTTAGGGTTTCTAAGGTCGGACGGTGGTGATCTTTCCATACTAATTTAGCGCCCCTCAAAGTATATTCATTGCACCCTTTTGATGCCTATGGAGATCTCGGTTAAAGGAACGACGTGTGATTTGTTGTTTATTATTCCCCTAACTAGGTTAAAGAGAAACTCACTGTCAAAAATTCCGTGCAACTTAAATAGAAATATTCATAAGCAAATAGACCCGTCTAATCAAAGATTTGACAACGTAAATCTTTTTAAAAATTCCAGTATTCTTCACAAGTCTCTGGCATGTCTGACATATCTGGCATCCCTCTTCGGCGGTCCAGTAGTCCTTCAGGAAACTTCAGCTGATTTCAGCTATCCTCGGATGATCTTCGCCGTATATTCGGAGCTCGTGCAATCCTCGGAAAATCTTCGTAAGTGTCCGAATATGTCCGCCATCTCTCTTCAGCGGTTCAATTGCTCTTCAGGGATCTTCGGCTGACTTCGGCATTCCCCGGATGATCTTCGGAGTATATTCCGAGTTCGTACAGTCGAAATCTTCGGAGTATATTCGGAGTATCTTCAATCACTTTGAGTAAAAAAAAAACAGTCCAGAAAATTCCGCCGGAATTCCGCGGGAATTCCATGGAAATTCCGGATTCCTGATTTTCCAGCTTGCCAATTGTAAACATTCCTGAAACAACATTTCAAAAAACTAATTTCGGTTGGCATGTTTTGGAGAATCTTTAAAAATAGCAAAGTTAATCTCAATAAAACAGTCTACTGCACATGAAAACTTTCCTGGATAGGTTAAGCAATAACTAACCTTATCACCAACACTATTTTTATGGTGAGTAGTATCGTGTGTCAAATTGCTTAAAAGGGGGCTTGCTTATGACACAAACCACTTGGCAAGCTGGCCAAGTGAAGACACTGGTTCGACTTTTTGGCTAGCTGGCTAAGTACTAAACACACAAGTTCGATTGAGAAAGCGTTCGGAACTCTGTAAGCACACGGGTTGGAATGCCGAACCAGTTGCAGCGCGCTTCCGAAAAACACTTTATTCAACTATTCACAGTTCACTGAACACGAAAAACAAAAGCAAATAAATAACAAGAACAAGCATTCAACAATGTCAGTAGGATCTTACCTTCGTTCGCCAGCAGTGAAGTTATTTTACTTCTGTCAGAATACTTCACCCTTTAACGTGATGTCTAGCCTGCGTGGCAGGCGCTAGAAAGGGGAAGAGGAAGGGGAAACCCGTTCCCCCTCCCTTTCAAGTGGCTGCCACGCAGACTACGTGATGTCACGTCAGAGCACATGAAATCGTACAATAAAAGGCTTGAAAGTGTGACGTGAACTTTGGTTGCCAATGGCTATCGACGATGCAAAACATTTCAAACACTTCATAAATTTTTAAAAAACGTGTCGATTTGAGCGAAACGCCGCCGAGTCTGCCCCACAGGTATACCACGTAATAAGCCAAACGTGCGAACCGCAGATCAAATAAAGCTGATGTATTCAGGTTTCTCTTTCAACTGCACAAGTTGATTCAGTCCATAGGGGGAGCGCATCTAACATTCAATTATTTTATCCTCAGTTCGCAATCTTCACGGTTTTCTCGGGAGTACTTAATAGTAAATATGGGCGAAACTATACGGCATTTTGATGTCATCGTGACACCATTTTCAGTCCTAAAACAATCGTTTCACTTATTTATGTAATCTGATTGGTGGAGAGCGTGGCAATTTATCCCAGATGTAATGTAGACACGTGAAATTGAGTGCAGACAGTTGAAATTAGTGCAAAAAGGTGAAATAAAAAAATGATTGAAAGGTACGCAAAGTTGCAAATCGGCTGTCTCGAAACAAAATGGCGAACAGATTTGAAGAGACTAATAGCATTTTAATTGACCGTTTAAAGGTAAATTAAAACAACTTTACTCAACAAAGCACAAACAACTGGCTAAAAAGCTTAGAGGTCTTGGGCGGCACAAAAGCGCCACGACAAAAATTTGGAAACCGGCGGCACTCAACAAAATTCTTGAGGATTTTTACGCAACAGTGCGTTTTTGTATGTACGGTTAACCGTCCAAATGTTTTCGTCCTAGTCGAGAAATTTGCTCTTATTTTAACCAACAATGGTCACCTGTCCACAGCTAGTAAACTCTGTCCCCAGGTTGGCCGCTGTACAGGGGGTTCGACTGTATATGTTGTTAATAAGTAAGCACAGATTTTTTTCTCGTGCAATTTAGAATAAATGAGCGCTTGCAAAGTTTCAAAGACCACAATTTTTTTATATAGCGCAAAATTCATTAAAAATATATGGTCTAATGCGTATGATCTAATATATAATATATAATATATAATATGATATAATATATGATCTAATTGTACTCGCCCAATTTTGTTCGTCTTTGAAAATTTTACTCGTGTTCATTTAGTATTCCAGATTGCATTTGGAATCAATTGATACTGCGAAAATGATATCAGGATGGTTTGTGCCGATCTGTATTCTACCGCGGTATACTGGCGAATTCTTCACGAGAGATTAAAATTTGAAACTGTTAGGTACTTCTGCTTTCAAAATTTTAGTCGCTTTGTAAGCTTCCTCATTAACAATTAGATTATTCGATGTTTTGGCAATAAAACTGTCCAGTCCTCATTAACTGTGGCCGCTTGGAAATCACACTTTCAAACGCTACATAGTTTTGAATTTTTAATTATTGCTTCAGCTTGAACTTTTCAAAAAGGTCATTTGTAATCCGTTTCAATCTTCTCCATCCTTAACCATCCTCGCCATATTTGCATTGTTTGGTCAGCTTATCTTCTCTGACAAATTGTTATTTCACCGTTTCCCATTATTTAAAAGAATTTTTTTAGGTCTCTAATAATCAATCAAAATATCGTGACCGAGCTCCTTTAATACGAATCGGAGACTCACCTCTCGGCATCGTGGAGGAAGCGATTAATACTGTTACCCACACATTACTACTGTTTTTAAATCAGCGATTCCTAGGTGACAGCTTCATAGCCGAAACATGGAATAATTTAACCGTTAATGCTGGGTCCACAATGTGACGAGGATTTGGAAAGCAGAAGTTCCCAACTTTTCAACCACAATTCTCCAAGCCGTACCAACAAAAAACGCTCAAACTTGGTAAGGGCCTTTGTAATATCTTTGAAAAGAATGCAAAACAAATCGGCAAATTTTGAGTAATTTAAAATAATACAATTTGTTTGCTTTTCCCGATCAAGCACTCGAAAATCACCCATCTTTATCGAAGTTAAACCTCAAAACCAAACGCCGTTCAATTTCGAACACAAAAAGCTCGACACGAAAGGCAGATGCCATGAATATCCGACTCTTAAACATTTCGAAGTTTTCATCAATTAAGTTCGACAGAATTTTATCGGGTCGACCTGCCGTTCTATTCAACTGACGCAGTGGAAACGGACGTCAAGGAAGCGAAATCACTTTCGAACCTGTTAATGCATGAATTAGGGTCACATATTATACACGGCCCTAATCAGCATTAAGTAAAGCAGGATGTACGGTACCCAGGCTGTATTTGTAAAGGCAATCGCGGAATAGAATAAAGAGCTTTTTCTCGCATCTTCCGCTTTCAAGCGGTCTAATTCTTTCACCAAGATAATACCGGGTACTGTCTGTTGTCAATGACCCAGTGAAAGAAAACAATCAAAACTGTAACAGCTCATTTTTCGCAATTCAGTGATTGTGTCCATGGTGTATGCTCATTTACCATTTATTCTACTCACTTTTATGCTCTTTCGAAACCAGACAATGCAACCGATGGCTGTTTCTTCTGGTTTGATGAACTGCTGTCAATCTTATTTAAATCTTTTGAACAACGTGATCGGAAAATAAAACGTTCCACGTTTGATAAGGGTCAGGTGAGGATAATTAAGGCAGGTAGATGTTCATTTTTATCCTCAATAACTTTTCACTCTTTCCCTTTCATAGCTTCACGGTTTATTGCGTTATTATTAGGATCCAGAGTGCCTTTTCCTCAGGAAGCTTGTGTTCATTGTTGTGCTAATGGTTACGTCATAAATATAAAGTGGAACAATTTATTATTTATAGTTTCGAACAAAAATATTTAAAACGTTTCCTTAAGGAAAGCTAGAGAAATCTCAAACTGTTCAGACGGTCTGCCACGGGAATACAGACTACTTGAGCAAATTTTACGCGTAAAGATATAATTTCTTTTTTTTTTTTAACATTTTTATTGATGACAACACAAAGACAACTATTTACAATCAATTACTGTTAATTAAAGGTACATACACTTCTGACAATCTGACAATACGGAAAGTTGTACTACTAGCAACTATACCTACATCAGATACGCCATATATTAACGATACGTATACAATAACCACACTACTAACAATACAATGCTTTACTTAGTACGTACCTAAAAATACACCTCCTCGTAATTATCTATTATAATTGTTTTTATTTTTTAGTTTTTGTACAGGAACAGCTAGTAATGAAGGGCGACTACATTTACACTTGCATCCACTAACGCAGAACAACAATTGATACAGCATCTACACACGTTCACGAAACTAGTGTTAACATCAGAAAGAAAGAAACAACCGGAAAATAGAGTGAGGCAAATTAAAAATTGAGGGAGTTCCATTTCCTGTTGTATTGATTAATATTACCTGAAGTTACTGCGATAACTTTTTCTAAAAGTATTTTTTCACGAGCCAGAGACACAAATTCCAAGAAATGACGTTGGTTGTTTGCTGTAGCGTTCACATACAAAAAGTATTTTCCTGCAAGGATGAGATGATTTAGGGCCAAACAGGGTTCAGAGGAGTGGATAATTCCAAAACCAATGTCTAAGTCTGTCAGATCTGGTTTCATTCCGCTTATGTTGTAATACCAATCTTGAAATTTTGCCCAAAAAGAGGCTGCACACATGCAGTCTACAAACAAATGCCAAATAGTGTGGGTCTCAGAAGGGCAGAAAGGACAGTAAGGAGAGTCAACTTTTTTCATTTTGTGCAATAAATTATATGTCGGTAGAATGTGGTGATTGATCTTGTACTGGAACATAAATAACTTGATCTCCTTTGTGACTTCAAAGGGTAACAGATATACTTTACAAAGATCGTCCCTTTCTATTCCGCAAGCTATTAATTTCTTTTCAGCCGTTGGGGGAGGTAAGTTCTCTTGGGCTAACATTTTGTTGTATAGGATTTTGCACGATAGCGACTCGGCGGCGTTTATGGGTGCGTTGGAAGAACGACTTTTCGCATTAAGTAGCTTTTTCCAGGCGGGAGGAATAGAGGAGAGAAGGCTGTGATAGTGTATGAAATTGAACTTAGTTTGGAATTTGCCACAGAGGGAATCGAAAGACAAAAAGCAGTTCTTTTCTTCGTCAAATAAATCAGAGATCCTTACTATTCCTGCACGATGCCAACGTGGGAAGTACACAGACTTTTTGTCAACTGTCAAGAACTTGTTGTTCCAAATTACTTGCGCAAGGACTTCATTTTTAGTTTGAGGCGTACTTGCTATGATTTTCTTACCGTTCTCGATTGACCACACGCGGGAAGCCACAGTATATATATTTTTTCATTTCGTCGCTTCGTTATAAGCCCGTGAGTGTTGACTGAATAACAATACATAAAAAAATCGTACATTTGAACTGCAGATGAAAGGTTTTCATCATGAGAAAGCTCATCACAGAAAACTAAGGTAGCTAAGAAAAAGAAACACGAATCACACTTGAACGGAACAGAGCTAGTGGAGCAGTGATATATATTCCAAGTCAACTACTAGCCGGCAATTGCGTCATGAAAGAAACCCGTGAATAAATGAATGATAATGGTATATTCTTTCGACTAAACTACGAGTGCGTAGCACTTTTGTTTTTACAAATGTTAAAGCAATAATGATTCACAAAACGTACCCACTTGTACTTCCTATTGCAGTGAACTATATCCAGAGTAAAAAGTATCTATTGTTTAAAAATTGCTTCGCGCGTTGCCTCTGAGTGTTCAAGCTACATTATCACGGACGTGCAAAGTTTTCGATCTCTCGACGAAGATACGTTTAACACAAGCAATCTCTCTTCAAAACGAAAGAGAAAAGGCAAAGGAGCAACTGAAACTGTAAGACCAGAGAAAGCGAGAAGATTGTCTTAATACGCGGAGGTCGTTCATCACTGTGCAACATCGTTCAGCAATGTTGGATTCAGCAGTGTTGGATGATGTTGCACTCGTTTGGCCGGGCCTTAATCATTCAATGTTTTGGCTGTGAAGCCGTCAACTTCAAATTTCGCACCATTTTCGGCCCCATGAGAATCACAGGTTTAAAAACAGTAGTCATGCGTGGGTAACCGTATTTTGCATTTTATGCAAGATGCCAAGATTACTTGTCGCCGATTCGTGCTAAAGTGGAAAGACAAGAAAAGAGTTTCAGTAATTTGAGGTACGTGAACTCAACTATGCCGACAGAAAATGGCTGAGTTAATTCTAAAGCAATAATTAAAAACTGCACCATTTGAGAGTGTGATTCCCAAGCGGTCAAAAATCACGAGGAACTTGAAGTTGAAACTTTTACAAGCCCTAAGACATCGAATAATCTAATAGTCGGAAATCTGGAAAGCAGATGTGCCAACTTTCCACCCTGAATTCTCCAAACCGTACAAACAAAAAACGTTAAAAATTGGCAAGGACCTTTGTAATATCCCGGTCTATTCGCTGCTTGAAAGGAATACAAAACAAGTGATCCCAGTCTTAAAAATAATGGGGCGTTGGGTAAGAATATGTCTGACATTTAGGCGACAGTTGATCTAAGACGCAAGTGAAGAGTAGTCTTGACAGTAAAATTAAGAGACCACCTGAAAAACCAGCTCAAGAATATTTCTTACCGTCACATTTTCTCTTATGACTTTTCAAAGCAGAAAAACATCATTAGCAATTACGAATGGATTGCTTTAACGGACTTATGCAAAGATGACAGCATCATTATAACTAGAATACTTCACAAATTAATGTGATCAAGTAAGCTGAAGCCACTCTAAGGGCACTAAGGCCACAAGGTAGCGGGAATTACTCCTTAAATCTACCAAAGCAAAGATTGAGCCCAAGCATTAGCAGCCATGGACAGTTTTTTCGGCCTTGTTAGGCCTCATCAGCATGGCATAGCTTATGTTCAGGCTCAAGTATCCACATATCAATAAAACGAGCAATGAAAACGTAAAGCTTGTAAGATGTGGCTGAAATGACAAGGATACTTCACAAATTAATGTGATCAAGTAAGCTGAAGCCACTCTAAGGGCACTAAGACCACTGACAAGGTAGCGGGCATTACCCCTTAAATCTACCAAAGTCCACTCTGTACTCTAAGGATCAGTGTGCTCAACTACAAGTTGATCTGGACATGTTACAAGTTTGGGAGGAAGACTGGCTAATGGAGTTTAATCCTGAAAAGTGTAAAATTCTACGGATATCTAGAACGAAAACAGTCACCTCGTATGACTACACTCTCCATGGCAAAGTTCTTAGATCTGTGAAAAGTGCAAGGTATTTTGGGGTTGAACTGTCCTACGATCTAAAATGGAATGCTCAAATCACCAAGGCCACTGCAAAAGCAAATCGCACCTTAGGGTTTCTGAAACGAAACCTGAGAGTTAAGTCATGTGCACTTAAGCAACGGGCATACTTCAGTTTTGTTCGCCCCCAAGTAGAATATTGTTCAAGCATCTGGGACCCCAGGGAGGGTATCGAAAACAATGGGGCCTATAGAGTGGAAATGGTGCAACGTTGTGCCGCTAGGTGGGCTTTGTCACGCTACCATCCGACAGCTAGTGTAACAGACATGCTATCGAGCTCGGGTGGCGCTCACTCCAGCAGAGACGCTGTGACGCACGTTTGGTGCTTTCGTACAAGATAACCTATGGACTTGTCGCTTCCGATTTCCCAGACCAACCCCAGCGCCCTTCTAGAAGTTCACGTCACACCCACGACCACACCTTCCGCCCCATAGCCTGCACTACCCGATCCCATCAACTCTCCTTTTTTCCAAGAACTATTCTACAATGGAACAATATCCCGCCAGACCTGTTCATTAACTGTCATACTAGTGACATTTTTCATTCTCGAATTTCATGTCTTACACATTCATTAAGTTTAAGGAGAAGAGAAAAAAAGGAGGTTTTTTTGTGTTAATTTTTCTCTGTTGACCTCCCGGCAAATAATCCTCTTATGAGGAGTTGCTGTATGGGAAGATAGATGAAGCAAAGATTGAGCCCAAGTATTAGCAGCCATGGACAGCTGTTTCGGCCTTGTAAGGCCTCATCAGCATGGGATAGCTAATGCTCAGGCTCAAGTACCCACATATCAATAAAACAAGCAATGAAAACGTAAACCTTGTGGGAAAAAAAAAGCAAAGCAAAGATTGACCTTTGGTAGATTTAAGGGGTAATGCCCGCTACCTTGTGGCCTTAGTACCCTTAGAGTGGCTTCAGCTTACTCGATCACATTAATTTGTGAAGTATCCTTGTCACTCCAGCCACATCCCACAAGCTTTACGTTTTCATTATAACTAGGCCTGACAAAGTAAATGGTGTTGTCTTGGTTAACAAGCTTGATTATCTCCAGAAAATGAAATCACTTATTCTGACGAGTCTAAATTCAAGGAGTTTATAAACAACCCAACCAAATCTAGAGAAGACAGCCACTCAGCGTATCTCCGCAAACTTAAAGGTCAGAAGATTATTGATGATGTCACTTTCCTCAAGATTTTACCTAATGGATCCTGTCCAGGAATTCTTTATAGTTTACCGAAAGTTCACAAGACCGGTCGTCCGTTTCGCCCTATTGTCCCCTCTGTTAAACACCTAAAATTACAACCTAGCCTCTTACCTTGTTGACATACTTCGACACATCTCTACCAAACAGTACACAGTTAAGGACTCTTTTAGTTTTGCTGATTGGACTAAACACTACCGCCACAACAATGAACTGATGTGCTCTCTTGTAATGTTTATGTAATTAACATACAATCGCATATTGCGGTTAATAGTAGTCTCGCTATGAACTTTGGGAATGACTCTCTCGCCATCATGGCGGACCATGTGGTCGATGTTTCTAGTATTCATTAAAATCGTTGGTTTATCTTATGCATCGTGATTCAATGTCTAAAGGAAACATTACAAATGGCGACGAGGACTGACGGGATCGCCATAATTGCAGAAGAAAATCTTCGTGTTTAAAGTGCTGAACCGACCAAGAAAACCTACCGATCGACTGCGTATTCAATGCCTTTGGATTCTTCATCGACCTCATCATCTTCGCAGTCTTAAGTGGCTACTACCTTAACCTACCGACGTTCCCTGAATTTGAGCTCCAACCGAGGGACACAACGCCTACCCGTTTTGAGAAGTACGTAAAGCGTTTAAATAACATATTCACAGCGATGAACATTACCGAAGCGCCTCAAAAGAAAGAAATGCTGCTTCATTAAGTCGGAGAGGAAACCTGCGATATCTACGAAAGTCTTACCGTACCGGAACCGGCTGAAGGAAATGACGAATACAAAACTGCAGTCAAAGCGCTTACCGATTACTTCGAACCTCAGAAGTGTGTTGATCACTACGTCTACGTCCCAAAAATCCGGAGAAAACATTACCGAGTTCTACATACGTTCAGCTACTGGCACGCAGATGTGAATTCACAAATATCGAGTTGGAAATTAAACGGCAAATAATTCAAGGCACTTCTTCGGTCCGTCTCAGGCGTAAAGCCATCGAACAGAACCTCAACCTAGAAAACCTGCTCAAGGCCGCTCGTGTCATGGAAACCGCTGAAGAGCAAACCAGCGAGATTGAGAAACAGCAGTCACACGCAGTTGGTTTTGGTCGGTGTGGTGGAAGGTATCCACATCAAGGTAACTGTTCTGCCGAAGTAAACAATGTCTTAACTGTGTCAAAATGAATCACTTCTTTAAAGTTTGTCGCATGAAACCCAGCAATCGCTCAAAATCCACCCGTCCGAGAACGCCATCCAAAGATAGCCACCGTGCCAGATCGGTTGGTGAAGCTTCAACCTTATTGGGTGCTGATGGTAACGACAGTGACGAGTACACCTTTCATATCGGCATGCACGAACCTCAGACCGCCGAACCCATCTTTCAAGTCAGGATTATGGACACACCCATCCATTTAATGGCAGATTCTGGCGCAACACTAAGCAAAAGGGACTTTGGTAGCTTGAAACCAAGACCGCAACTGACGAATGCAAATGTCAAAGTGTATCCATACATGTCTGCTGAACTCCTCAATCTGTGTGGCAAACTACGAGCCAACATTGCTAGTGATCATTGCTCATCAGAAGAAACATTCTATGTTGCAGAGGACTCGTCAGGGTCTATACTCAGCTGGATGACGTCACAGAAATTAAATTTCATCAAAGCCGTGAGCAAGGTTGAACAACCTCCTGTAAATATACCACCTGGTGCCCCAGATTTCCTCAAGGACATCCCTAGTATAACTAATGGCATGGGCGAGTACAAAGGTGAACCAGTACGCATACATGTTGACGAATCTGTCAAACCAGTGGCACAGCCGCACCGTCGCATACCTTTTCATGTTCTGAAACAAGTGGAAGAGAAACTGAGGCAACTTGAGAATGAAGGCATCATTGAACGTGCCGAGGGCCCAACCCCATGGATTTCGCAAATTGTTGTTGTACCCAAACCCCAGAAGCCAAACGAAATCAGAATCTGTGTCGACATGTGCCCTAAACAAAGCCATCATCAGGGAAGGGCACATCATCCCCACCATTGATGATGTAGTGTCTGACTTAAATGGCTGCAAAGTGGTTAGCAAGATTGATCTAAATCAAGGGTACCATCAAATTCCACTCGACTCTGACTCAAGACCACTGACAACATTCTCCACTCATGTCGGATTATTTCGTTACAAGCGTCTTAACTTTGGTTTGTCACGCGCTACAGAAGTTTTCCAGGGGAAAGTGAGTGACTCGATCCATCGTATTGTTGGTGGTAAGAAGATCAGTGATGACATCTACGTCGGTGGCACCGACAGTGACACTCATGACCAACATCTGAAGCAATTATTCCGCCAACTACCGGAGAATTGCCTCACAATCGACTTACCTAAGTGTCAGTTTGGAGTTCAATATACTTATGGAACCATGCAAACATAGTTTGCCACTCAGCTTTCGACACACATCTCTATTGAAAGAAAAACTTTTTGCCCCGAGTCGGAATCGAACCGACGTTCCCCAGTTACTAGTCAGGCGTGATAACCACTACACTACCGGAGCAACCACGCTGGCAACGCGGCCACTTTAGAAAGTGAGTAGTATCGCACGTCGGCCATTCCTCGGAACATTTTTCTTTCGAGACTTTTTGTGTGTTTCCTGGCTTCTAAATTCCCTGGACGGGAATTAGAAATATATATATGTAAATACCTTCGAGGAATGGCCGACGTGCGATACTACTCACTTTCTAAAGTGGCCGCGTTGCCAGCGTGGTTGCTCCGGTAGTGTAGTGGTTAGTAACTGGCTAGCTGACTAGTAACTGGGGAACGTCGGTTCGATTCCGACTCGGGGCAAAAAGTTTTTCTTTCAATAGAGATGTGTGTCGAAAGCTGAGTGGCAAACTATGTTTGCATGGTTCCATAAGTATATTGTTCTACGGCTTTCATGGCTTCGAAGGTATTTACATATATATATTTCTAATTCCCGTCCAGGGAAGTTAGAAGCCAGGAAACACACAAAAAGTCTCGAAAGAAAAATGTTCCGAGGAATGGCCGACGTGCGATACTACTCACTTTCTAAAGTGGCCGCGTTGCCAGCGTGGTTGCTCCGGTAGTGTAGTGGTTATCACGCCTGACTAGTAACTGGGGAACGTCGGTTCGATTCCGACTCGGGGCAAAAAGTTTTTTTTTCAATAGAGATGTGTGTCGAAAGCTGAGTGGCAAACTATGTTTGCATGGTTCCATAAGTATATTGTTCTACGGCTTTCATGGCTTCGAAGGTATTTACATATATATATTTCTAATTCCCGTCCAGGGAATTTAGAAGCCAGGAAACACACAAAAAGTCTCGAAAGAAAAATGTTCCGAGGAATGGCCGACGTGCGATACTACTCACTTTCTAAAGTGGCCGCGTTGCCAGCGTGGTTGCTCCGGTAGTGTAGTGGTTATCACGCCTGACTAGTAACTGGGGAACGTCGGTTCGATTCCGACTCGGGGCAAAACGTTTTTCTTTCAATAGAGATGTGTGTCGAAAGCTGAGTGGCAAACTATGTTTGCATGGTTCCATAAGTATATTGTTCTACGGCTTTCATGGCTTCGAAGGTATTTACATATATATAGTTTGGAGTTCCCACCATGCTTTTGTTTGGCATGTATTCTTTGAAAAGGGCATGTCACCTGATCCGAGAAAAGTTGAAACTCTTCAAAGCGTTGCCCCACCAATCAACGTATTAAAAGTACGAAGCTTCGTCAGCTCTGCTGCGTTCTGCTAAAGGTTCATCAAGGACTTTGCAATTATTACTAGATCTCTTCGGCAGCTGACCTGTGATGAAGTGAGTTGGCAATGGACCCAAGAGGAGCAGTCATCGTTTGAACGCCTAAAAGGAGCACTATCAATCAAGACGACTCCTGGATACCTTGCCCCCAAGAAACCTATTTCCATCTTCGTTGATGGTAGCCCGGTTGGTTTAGGTGCTGTCCTGATCCATCAAGATAAATCGACCAAAGAAGTGACACCGCTGCACTATGCCAGTTGTCCACTTACCCCCACACAAGCAAGATGTCCTCAAATTGATCGTGAAGCTTTGTCGATTAACTGGGCAATCAAACGCTTTCACCTATTTGTTTATGGCAAGGAGTTCAAGGTGGTCGCCGACCACAGACCCATAGTGGCTTTGTTCAACAATCCGTCGTCCAAGCCCTCCGCCAGGATTGAACGCTGGCTCATGGAGCAACCGCAATATCGCTTCACTGTAGAGTATCGCCCAGGTGCCTCAAATCCAGCTGACTGCACTTCAAGACACCCTGTTGGAGATCCAGAATCCCACAACTATGAAGTAGAATCTGAGGAAAACATTTCTTTCATCGCAAGGGATGCAGAACCGAAAGCCGTCACATTGTCTGAGATAGAGACTGAAACTGCAAAGGATCCAATGCTTCAAGCTGTTATGTCTGCGGTCAAGTCTAACTGCTGGCATAAAGTCCCACCTGACGTGTCACTATCTGAGCTGTCAAGCTATGCACAAGTGAAAGATCAACTAACTTGTACAGACACGTGCACCGTCCTGCTGAAATCAGATCGCCTTGTGGTACCGGCTCTATAGCAAGAGCGAATCGCTGACGTTGCTCACGAAGGCCATCTAGGCATAGTAAAGACAAAAGCTCTCCTGCGAGAAAAGGTGTGGTTTCCATGTATGGAGAAGATGGTGGAAATGAAGATTAAGATCTGCTTACCGTGTCAACTTGTTACCCCAATCTACACTGGAGAACCACTTCAAATGTCTGTACTACCTGACAACCCTTTTGATGAAGTGAGCATTGACTTTGTACACGTGGATGGCGAGACCCTGCTTCTAGTGATTGATGACTACTCAAAATTCCCGTTCGTGGAACCGATGTAATCTACGTCTGCTAGTGCTGTCATACCCAAGCTAGACCAGCTGTTTGCTATATTGGGAACTCCCCGCGTAGTCAAGCCAGATAATGGTCCACCATTCAGTGGAGAAGAATTTTCTAAGTTTGCTCGTGTGCTTGGCTTTAGACACCGCGAAGTTACTCCGCTCTGGCCAAGGGCTAATGGCGAGGTGGAGAGATTTGTAAAAACGCTAAAGAAATGCATCAAGGCTGCTAAAGCAGAAGGGAGAAATGAGGGTTGTCCAATGTAGCCGATCTGAGTCGGGTGGAGTCCGATCGGACTAACCGGAAGTCAGGTTGCACCAAAGGCAATCTAATGATTTGAACCTTGCTCTTTTTAAAAGCACGAACGTGATTTTCTTCGTTGTTAATGTACGCGCGCCAAAATGGGTGTTGTGCGCGTTGCGTGGTCGACCCGACTCGACCCGTCTCTCTAAAAGTCGGTCCGTCTTACCGAAAGTCGGTTTGCGCGAGACTTAGAAAAAATCAGCAAGTACGGCTGAGGGAGGGTAGAAAATGTTGGCGGATCGACTCCGTTCGATCGAATCGAGTCGGGTCGTCAATCCGTCTCGACCCGACTCAACTCGTCTCTGTAAAAGTCGGTCCGTCTTATTGAAAGTCGGTTTGCGCGAGGCTTAGAAAATTCAACAAGAATGGCTGTCAGGAAGGGTAGAAAATGTTGGCGGATCGACTCCGTTCGATCTCATCGAGTCGGGTCGTCGATCCGTCTCGACCCGACTCAACCTGTCTCTATAAAAGTCGGTCCGTCTTATTGGAAGTCAGTTTGAGTGAGACTTAGAAAATTCCATCATGAACGTTTCTCTGGGAGGGTAGAAAATGTTGGCGGATCGACTCCGTTTGATCGAATGGAGTCGGGTCGTCGATCTGATTCGACCCGACTCGATGCGTCACTCTAAAAGTCGGTCCGTCTTACCGGAATTCGGTTTGCGCAGCAAGTACGGCTTACAGGGAGGGTAGAAAGTGTTGGCGGATCGACTCCGTTCGATCAAATCAAGTCGGGTCGTCGATCCGTCTCGACCCGACTCGACCCGTCTCTCTAAAAGTCGGTCCGTCTTATTAGAAGTCGGTTTGCGCGAGACTTAGAAAATTCCAGCATTATCGTTTCTCAGGGAGGGTAGAAAATGTTGGCGAATTGACTCCGTTCGATCTCATCGAGTCGGGTCGTCGATCCGTCTCGACCCCTCTCTCTAAAAGTCGGTCCGTCTTTTTGGAAGTCCTTTGACCGAGAATTAGAAAAATTCAGCAAGTGCGGCTTTAGGGAGGGTAGAAAATGTTGGCGGATCGACTCCGTTCGATGGAATCGAGTCGGGTCGTCGATCCTACTCGACCCGTCGTTCTAAAAGTCGGTTCGTCTTACCGTAGGTCGGTTTGCGTGAGACTTTGAAAAATACAGCAAGTACGACTTACAGGGAAGGTAGAAAATGTTGGCGTTGATAAGTTATCCTACATTACGTCACCTTCGAAAACCATCCGAAGTGTAATAAAATAGGTAAACACTACATTACGCTGTTGAGAAGCGGCCTTTGTTGTGATGGTTGAATCAATCAAATAAAAGAGGTGACAAAATTTTGAAAGCAGAAAAGTCTGACAAAAGGCCCTTCTGGAAAGGACATCAAAAAACAAAAAGTAAGCGGTCACTTAGATTAGCCGGTCAACTGGAATATGGTGTTTTACCGCATTGCTAAGAGGGAGTTTAACCGCTAAAGCGCGGTGCCCTTTTTGTATTTAATGAATCTCCCGCGGAAAAGAATCAAAATAATAAGTGGCCTGAGATAATTTCTTTTAATACAAAATATGATGAGTCTATCACTGTCAGGGGTTTCAAAAAGAATGGCCGCAAACACTGATTTTTTTTGCAATCCAACGTCCTGTGATCGGGTTATGTTGTGGATTCTACAAATGAGTGAACAATTAGAAGCTCTGCTCTACAGAAGACTTTCAGTTATAAAAGGTGATTGTACCTCAACATTAATTAACAGTCACAATCAAAGATTCCAACCCCTAAAATAGAAGACACTTTGTAGTTTATAACACCCTATTGTTTAAAAGTCATTGGCGAACATAACACATGCAAACCGGCAAGCGTGACTTTGGGCTATTGTTGTACCACTTATTGATGAATATATTAATATCAACTGTCAGTAGTGAGAGAGAAACATTTCTGATTTCCATCATGGCGATGTTAGAACTCTACCGTGATAAAATACGCTATCTTTGCAGAAAATTACGTTCCCTTTCGCAATTAGCTGGAACGTGTTATAATATAACTATAATATATCGCTTGTTTTTTAAAGCTGTAACATGTTATGCTTAAAAGTACACCTCCCTATACAGTGGTACAAACAAAAGGTGCATAAACTGCTACAATGATCAAACATTTCCCCCTTTAATTTTGAACCTTATCACATTGAATTTCACGAAACATCATCACCGCTGTTCAGCACTTTTAATTATCTGATTGGTTCCAGAGATATTTAAGTTTGAAAAAAGAGTGAAAAATTCAAATGAGGTGACTGATGACGTCATTATAGCAACACAATATAACATCAAATTTAAATAGAGCTATCACAGTCAATTTGCAACAGAGACCATTGAAACTATATGTGCTGACAGTTCTACAGGCAAAACACTTAAACCTACAAAAAATATTGGTTTCTATGGCAAACACTTTCTTGTCCCCCCAACATATTTTAGTGGTTTCCTGCCCAACATTCATATCACAAGGACATGAACTTGACCAAACACATTGAAATGGTTGTAGATCATGCACATTAGGCACCATTGGGAAATATGTCAGAAGAATTACAATCACTGCCAGCAAAGCCCTTATATCATGGAGGTCTGGAACTCAATATGTTGCCATGGCAACAAAACTGATAAGCTCATATTGTGAAGCCCATCTAGCAGAATCCTACTGGAAAGAATCAAACACTTTTGATAGAAATTACTGGTATATTTTATTTGGGAATATCTGATCAAAATTCGGTTCAGTATATGACATCATCCCTTGGCGAATGTACATATTTTAAAAACTTGAATATCTCTGGAACAAAGAAAGATGTGAAAATAGTAAACAGTGTCCTTCTTCTTGCTCAGAGAAATTGTTTATATTTTGAAATTGCTTAGCTACAAAAGATGAGAATATTGTCATAGTAGCACCATAATAGCATCTACATAGGCCTTAAGTTACCAACCGTAACACACCATGTAATATAACAATAAAAATTCTGATAGAAAGAGTTGGTCTACTGATCTTACAAATTTCCAGGCACTTCATTCAGCAATAGTCACCCTTAGTCAATAGAAATTGAAAATATGTGAAAATGATTAGTCTGTATAGCTTTCTTAGTTGTCGGTGTCTGATGTATGCTGTTGCATGCCCTCCAATACCATTGCTGTGTCAGTGAATCAGTGAAGATAATGACAACTGGGTTCACAAATTCAATATTTAAACTAGAATTCAGTTATGTAACACAAAGAAAGTGCATGCAAATACTGTGAAGTTGAAACAGGACATTTAGCAAGCTAATATAATGTGTACAGAATTTATTGTGCATAATATTTACTTTGATCATAGGTTATTATGAAAGATAACATTCAAAATGATGAAGTGGTATATTCCAATAAACTTAAGCCTGAATTTATGCTTACCTTATCAATCACTGTTATCTTAATTAGAAAAAAACTCAAGTAGGAATAAAGCTCATTTGAAGCTAGAAACGATTTCAAATAAGATGGATACAACTGATTTAATTTTTAAAAATTGTTGGAGCATTTTATATGTAATAGAAGAAGCAACCTTAGAAACCATTGCAGTGAAAATAACTGGCTCCACTTATACATTACAAAAGTTCAACACACTAGTTAGGCGCATACTTGAAATACCTAGCAATGTTGCAACAAAAATTCCTTCGTGCAATAAATAAAATGACATGATGCAAAAACTTACACAAAACACACTGATGATGGAATGCAAAACAAGATGGCTTACTCTATTGATTAAGCTCATGGATTGACGGGATGATAACAGTCCAGGGCGGGTGATACGGTTACTTCGATCGACGTCAGGAGACTTAGGTGTCTGTGATACTAAGTGGTGGGATTTTTCGTCGTTCGTGTACCATTTCTACAACATTTTGAATGACATCATATTTGATATCGAAAACAAGGCCGAGCTCTATTTCTTTACGCGTGGCCTACAAAAGTTCAGCCTTGCTCTGTTAATCGAAGCGTGGTCTGGTGAAACTCGACATTGAGCGCTAATTTGGGTCGACCTGTAATGTAAACAATGGCTAATGTAAAATACGGCGTTTATATATCATTACTTTCTCTTTTGCGCGACCTGACTTGTCGATTGCCTGGTACAGAAACTGTCTTGTCCGTGTGCCGGTTTTAAGAACGACGTGGGTTTATATATCATTACTTTCTCTTTTGCGCGACCTGACTTGTCGATCGGTTTGTACAGAAACTGTCTTGTTTGTGTGCCGGTTTTAAGGACGACGTGGGTTTATATATCTTAATTACTTTTTCTTTCCCGCGACCTGACTTGTCGATCGGTTGGTACAGAAACTGTTCGTGTGCCTGCTTTAAGAACGAGGTGGGTTTATATATCATTACTTTCTCTTTTGTGCGGCCTGGCTTGTCGAGGATCGACGTTTATTACTTTCTCTTTTGCGCGACCTGACTTCCGTTGACGGGCTGAGTCGAATCGACTCGGATCGACGGGTCGACTCGAGTCGATCGGATGGAGTCGATCCGTCGAGATTTTCTGCCCTCCCTAGGCGTGTGTTATCTTTGTCACTTTTGCGATCTAACTTCCGGTGAGACGGATCGCAAAGTTTTGCGCAACCAGACTTCCGGTGACGGGTTGAGTCGAATCGACTCGGATCGACGGGTTGACTCGAGTCGATCGGATGGAGTCGATCCGTCGAGATTTTCTGCCCTCCCTATGCGTGTGTTATCTTTGTCACTTTTGCGTCCTGACTTTCGCTGAGACGGATCGACGTTCGCAAAGTCGACCTGACTCGAATATTAGAGAATGTTAGCATTGACAACGAGTACGACTTCGAGTACGAGTTCTGGGATTTTGATTGCTGCGCATCCATACTGCGCAGCTCCACGTGCTCAACTCGTCCCGCCAAGTCGGTCTGGGACGACTTTGCAGCGAAAAGTCGTAGCGGTGAGTACGAGTTTGTCAAAAGGAAATTGCGTTTGATTTAGAACTATTTCTTTTAGTTTAAAGCAGTAATAATCATATACTAACAATCCTCAAGTGTTGGGTAAATAATTTGGGGGATTTCAACTTGAAAAGCAGCTTAAAATGTTGATATTTTGCCAAAGAATTGGTGTGGTTTTTAGCTCAGTTGAGTTCAACACTTTTCATAAGGTCTTTCTTTGCAATCTGATCAACTATCATTTCCTTTTTTATCTTAACACGCGATTCCCACCAAGATGGAACTTACAGGAACGTAAGTATACTTTTGTTGAACGATTCATTCAACTTTGATGAAATTTAGTAACGATTTGTTGTGAAAATTTAGTTTTCGCGAACGCTTTGTGTTGTTCTTTGAAGTGACCTGGAAAACAAGACTCAGGGCTAAGCTTATCAAGCTCAATACATGATCCTATGAAATACTTAATTCCTACATAAGCTTATTTCTCGTTGAAAAACGGAACAGCAATCTCCAAAACAGATTATTAAGCTAGCACTTTGCTTTCTGCTGGATGATGCCATTCATACTCAGTGACAGGATATGAAATATACTTATACATACACTTTATTTCAACTCGAATTATCAGAGTAGCTCTATTGAGCTAACATTTGATTACCGGTATTATGTAGTATACAAAAAAAAATAGTATTTTGTGCAGATTGGAACTCGTATTATACGCTTACCTAAATACGCTCAGCACGACTTCGAGAACGAGTACAAGTTGTACTTGTTCTCGTACTCGCACTCGTTACCGATGCTAACATGCTCTGTTATTTTGTAGGTCGCGCGCGTTTATTACTTTGTGGGTCGCGCGCGTAGGTTGCGCGTGCGTGCGTTAAGAACGAGGAGGGAGGTCGCGCGTGCGTGCGTTAAGAACGAGGAACGTTGTCTTTGGTGCGACCTGACTTCCGGTGAGTCCGATCGGACACGATCCGACTAGGATTGGGTATATTGGACATGCATGGGAGAAATTGGAGAAAGGAACTGCAAGCCATTTTGCGTAATTACCGCACCACGCCTCATGCAACCACCGGTGTTGCACCTGCTGCATTGTTGTTAAAACGCTCTGTTCGCAACAAACTTCCGCAAGCCAACCATATAGATCCTGTGTCTGAGATCATCCGCGAACATGACTCCTCACAGAAGTCCAAGATCAAGCTTCATGCTGACAGCAAGACCTACGTGAAACCCTGCACTATCTTCTCTGGTGAAACTGTGCTTATCAAGAGGCCATTTTCTGTATCAAAAGGAGGAACTGTTTATGATCCCACTCCCCTGAGAGTTGTGGATAAGAAGGGCAGTATGATCACGGCTGAAAATGAAAACCACACAGTTACTAGAAATTCATCATTCTTCAAGAGTTTGAGCCAACCAGCTATCACCCATGACAGTGATGAGTCTCGAAGTAGTGGTCTTGGCTCTCTAGCTCTCCAAGAGTGCTTACAAGAGTTTCCAGTTACAGCTCCAAGTGTGAATGCTCCTGATCCGGCTCCGCTGAAACTCTTGGACCAAGCTGATCTGCCAAGTTCAAGCAATCCTGTTCCTCTTCCTGTTCCAGAGAATCAAACTCGTGCCTCTCAGCCCTATAGTTAGCCACCTTTGCGCAGATCCACCCGAAAGCGAACTCCTCGACAAATTCTTGACTTATAGGCTAGAATTATAGTTAGAACTATCAACTTTGAGGGCGTGACTATTTCAAGTTAAAAAGACTTTGCTTATGAACTACACGTTTGTTTCCGTTTGACTTTTGACTAGCAGCGTGAATTTAGGTCTGGTGGACAGTCGCCGAGGAAACATCACACTCTCTGGATGTTACCTCACTTTTTACTAATGTTCCACTGGATGAAACTATTCGCCGAGTCTCTTCAATTTTGTATTGCTGTAACCTTATTATAATCATTGTTTGATCTGTTTCACGAGATTTTCTAACTATGAGGAAAGACATGTAATGTTTATGTAATTAACCGGAAGTCACACAACCGGATATTGCGGTTTGTTGGTCGTCTCGCTATGAACTCTGGGAATGACTCCCTCGCCATCATGGCAGACCATGTGGTCAATGTTTCTAGTATTCATTAAAATCGTTGGTTTATCCTATGCATCGTGATTCAATGTCTAAAGGAAACATCACACTCTCTGGATGTTACCTCACTTTTTACTAATGTTTCAGTGGATGAAACTATTCAAATTTGTCTCAACAAACTTTACTCCCTTCCGGATCCTCCCACATTACCAGGCGATGTTTTAAAAAACCTGTTGGAGTTTGCTACTAAAAAAGCCACTTCATCTTTAATGGCGGGTACTACAAACAGATTGATGGTGTGGCCATGGGCTCCCTTTTAGGTCCGGTCCTAGCGAATATATTTATGATTGACTTGAATAGAAGTTGGTCATGACTCACATCAATCGACCCTCCGTTTAGATATGTTGATGACACCTTTGCCTTGTTTAACGATGTCGTTTCTGCGTCTGAATTTCTACAACATCTCAACAGCATCTACAACAGCAACATAAAATTCACCATCGAATTTGAGGAGAACGGTGAGGTTCCTTTTTTAGATGTTGTCGTCAAACGTTGCCGTCGTAACGCCTTCAGCACTTACATCTATCGAAAGAAAACATTCACTGGTCTCTACACAAAATGGGACTCATTCACTTATTTATTGTTGCTTCTGAATTTGCTCTACACCTTCATTGCTTCAATCCGCTCTCAAGGATTTACGAAACCTTCTTCTTCAAAATGGGTTCCCTCTAGGAGTAATCAATTTTAATATGAGCGATGTTCTAAAGAAAAACAGGAAAAAACCCAACATCCCCAACTGTACCGTACCGATTTGATCATATTGTCACCTTATTCAGGTTTAGAGAGCAACCAGATCGCGAAGCGCCTTAAATCTTGTGTTTATAAATTTTATTCTATCGTTGATCTCAAGGTTATTTTTTTAACAGTCGGCGTATCAAATCTTTCTTTCACTACAGAGGGTCCCCCAGGGGGGTCTGTGTTCCCGTGTTCCCTTCAAAATTTTAACTCTGTTCCCTTGTTCCCGTCCAAAATTACACCTTGTTCCCTTGTTACCCTTTCAAGATTAAATTTTATCTCTTATTCTTTGCATATACGTCCTAATTAACCAATCTGAACAAAACAAAATAACTGATTGAAGGTCTACAGTGTTGCTGATAAATTTTGATCATGATTTCTAGAGCTAGAAACGGTCAGAGACGAGTAGACACGAAAGATGGCAACAAAAACTTGCCAAAGAAATCAGAAAACAGCAGAAAATCTTCTATCACCCCCACGTTTATGTAAAAAACGTAGGGCCTTGTAATTTTTTGTGTTTGTTCCCCTGTTCCCTAACCTATTTGATGTTCCCTTGTTCCCTACGATTTTTTTGCTTTGTTCCCGTGCTCCCATTGCCAAATTTCCCGTGTTCCCTTGTTCCCCAAAAACCCCTTGGGGACCCTCACTACAAAGATCGCTTGAATCGTTCCCAAAGGTCAAAGGTTGTTTACAAGGCGAGTTGTTTGGACTGCGATAATACAGAACATTTCAAAGCGACTGGTCATAGTATAAAATGGGATCATTTTGAAATCCTCGCGTCAGAAAAAACTGATTACCATTGCAAGATAAATTAAACCTTGTTTATTCAAGAAATGAACCCGACTTTAAACGCTATTCTTACCAGCGACAAGCTGTCACTTTATTAGTATGTCAATGCTATTTTTAGTCTTACCCAGATCACTCGCAATTTCTTTTTAAATATAAATATTTTTTCATGTCATAACGGTTACTTTTGAAAATGTATGTTGCCACATACGAAACGTCAAGTCAGATTTCATAAAACGCATTGCTTCACCATGTTTATAACCACTTTATGTGTTGTTTTTCTTATAAAACTTCGATGGCTGAAGGACGAAGGTCTCTAAGAACTCATTTTTTGGTAAATTATTATTATTAGTAGTAGTAGTAGTATTAGAATTAGTATTAGTATTAGTATTATTAAATCTACAGTTCGGCCTCTCATGTAATTGTCTCAGTCCCATAACCTATATGCCTGTACTATTCTGATTCTTACCTAGCCTTTACCGTATGTATGTCTACATGTATATGTTCCTGTGCACCCGACCCGATTTGCTCCGCTACGCTGAGGTGGACAAATTGTAATATCGATTTATCTAATTTTAAATTAAGTTGTTGATGTTGTGACTAGACTTTCAACTTCTTTCAGGTCTTTATACAGAATTTCATCGTGCCAAATATAAATAATCGCCTTTTATTAAAACATAAGCCTCTGGATTGACCTTAGATAACGCTAAGAAATTGATCTTTTTTTGCGTGTTAAGGGACCTCGACTTCGTCTCGGTCCATAAACACGCAAAAACAGAACTTGGCCAATATCCCGCCATCTTGACTTCACGCTTGATCAATAACCCATATAAATACACCAATCAATTGGGGCGTGACAATTCAAAATGTATGAATGTAATGCTCCTTGTGCGAATCTATGTTAAAGACCTTCCGCAACTATCGACACAAGAGTTAAGACAGTGGTTCTACTACCTGCGATACGCGGGAATTGAACACGTCTACGTGTATGACGCCTTCGTGATGAAGAACGAATCGCAACGGAGCGCTTTGAAAGATCTCATCGACGAAGAATTTCTGACTTACACAGACTGGAGTCACAAGGCTTATCCTTATTCTATTGAAGGCACTCAGCTTACAGCTTATCAGGACTGCATAAACCGATTTGGCCATGAAACTGAGTGGCAAGCGGCTATAGACATGGATGAGTATCCGTTCAGCCCGACTGATCAGCAGCCATTTTTCGTACGCAAAGCTGTGAAGCGGTTTAGTGAAAGCCACCCTCGCGCTTCAGAACTAACCATGCTGAATTTTCTGTTCCTGGGGAAACCGCTAGACGATAGCAAGCACCCTCTGCTTATTGACAGGATATGGCGCCGAACGCATGGACCCGCTAACGCCCTTGTAAAGCCAATTTACAGAGCCCGTGATATACGCAAAGCCTCAGTTCACCATAACGCTCTCGCTAGAGGAAAGTCGATGAATTTTCCTAAGGAACTACTACGTATGAATCACTACTGGGGGGCAAGGCTTCAGAACTGGAGAGAGGATACACCCGAAATCATCGCTAAAACGCAACCAGATAATTCGATTGAACCCATCATCAAAACTTTGCAAAAATGCATCAGCGAGTGTCTTCCAAGTGTGGATTACCTTTATCGGAAACAGTGGAACTAATAACGACGAGTTTATTAATTTGTTTGTTTTCAAAACGCTGAATGTTTTTCAGTTATGACTACCGATCAGCTGACTTCGAGCGAATTTGCACCGACAGCTGAGTTCACCACACAACAAGGCGGACAGCAGAAAAAAATGTTTTTGAAAAGGAAACAGTTGGTTTCTAATTTTCTGTGTAGAAGTTTAAACTGAAAGATTCGTAATTGAGATTCATTGGTGCATAGAAAGGCCACCGTGTACGACTTACTCCAGTCTATCGTGTCGAAACCAAGAGCTTTACAGTCTGCAAGCCATTTTCCCTGACTTTTGCATGGGGGAGAGGTACTTTGTGTTAGGAACATTTTATAAGCTAACTTACAGAACTCTCGTGAGACCATTAGGTTTTTGGTGTCAGTAGTAGCACCTCTCGTTGGCGGACAATAATTTTTGCGTTTCAGATTCGAGATTGCACAAGTTACGCCGTAATACTGGAGAAAATGGGGTTTAATTCTGAATTTTTTCTTAAAAGTATCGAACTCCAAAAAAAGTGAATCCTCACCCAGGAGGTGACTTATGAGGGAAATACCTGCCGAAAACCAGCTCCGATAGTAAATATGGCTTATTGACCAAGCGTGAGGTCAAGATGGCGGGATATTGGCCTCGTTCTTTTTTTGCGTGTTTATGGACCGAGACGAAGTCGAGGTCCATAAACACGCAAAAAAAGAACGAGGCCAATATCCCGCCATCTTCACCGAACAAGCTTGGTCAATAAAGGATTTATTATATGACTCATAGGACGCTATCAAGAGACAGTAAAACGCGGGACGAACGGACTATCCCGAGAGGTCAATTCTTTTGTGAAGGGTTCCTCAATCCCCAAAGAGACAACGTCATCTGGATTGAGGTTACCGTGCAAAAGAAGTTCAATATTGTGGGTATTGAGGAAGAAAGCTAACAGTAATTTCCATTTTCCTTTGTTCTGTGGATCGAGGTATTTTTGAATCCATTTGGCCTTAAGTTGCGCGGTTAAAGCTTTGAATGTCCAACATTTGAAGACCACCTTCTGCATAATCATTTATTATTTCTGATCTTTTAATTTTATCGGGCTTACCATCCCATAAAAAAGTGAAAAGGACATTCCTTATTTCTTTAAGGTGGTGATGGGACGTAGGTAGAGGGGACATAATGTAGACTAACTGTGATACGAGCAAGCTCTTAATGACCGTTATTTTCCCAAGGGTTAATCTTCTGAACTGCCAATTTTCGATTATTTTAGAAATTTTTTCCTTTTTTTCTTCATAATTAAGTATCAGAGATTCCCCTTTGATTGTAGAGAACCAGACCCCTAAAGCTTTAACCTTGTGAGCAGGTCATGTAATGTGTTGAAAGGCAAGGATTATCTTTCTTTGCAGGCGTGAAGAGCCGACCCAGAGAGCTTCTGTTTTTTCATAATTAACCCTTAACCCAGAAAGAGCTGCAAAGGAATCTAACAAGTTAAAAGATTGGTGCACTGAGTTATCTGAACCGTCTAGAATTAATGTGGTGTCATCCGCGTATTGACTTAGTTTGCATTCTGTACCTAAAACACGAATACCTTTGATTTGATCATGGTTTCGTATGGCACTGCCTGGTATTTCAACACATAAGATGAAAAGATATGGGGCTAGATGGCATCCTTGTCTAACGCCTCTGGTAAGATTGAAAAAGTCGGAGGACCAGCCGTTATTTTGTATGCAACTGCTTATGTCGGTATAGAATAACTTAACCCAGGTAATTAGGGAATCGCCAAAGTTATAATAACGAAGAGTTCTTACTGACAATAAAGTTCCATTCCAAAGTATCGAATGCTTTCTGGGTTTCTGCGTAGGTTATTACGCTGTCTATTAATCTAACATTTTCACTGATGGATCTACCCTTGAAAAAGCCTGTTTGATCGTTGTTAATTATATCAGGTAGCACTTTTTTCATTCTTGCTGCAATTGCCTTTGTTGCGATTTTGTATTCACAGTTCAAAGGGCTTATAGGTCTCCAGTTTTTTAGATGTAGCGGTTTGTTTCTCATCGGTATTAAAGTTATCAGCCCTGCGTTGTGAGATGGAAAGGTGTCCCTGAGTAAAAGATGAATTTAAAGCGGCGAGTAAAAAGGGTGACAGATCGTCCCAAAACACTTTATAAAATTCTGATGGAATACCATCAGTACCAGGGGACTTACCGGGTTCCATTGTTTTTAAACTCTCAAAACATTCTTTTTCTGACAAAAGCCCTTCGCAAGATTCTTCTGGTTGTAGCAACCAACTGTTTCTTTTTCAAAATTGGGATTGTTGCTAATGACCAGTGCACTTTCTGTAAAGCAAGCTCAGAAACTCTCCTACACCTTTTTTGGGACTGTCCTGTTGTTAAATCGTTCTGGGATGAAATTGGTACCTGGATGAGAAACAGCTCTTGCTTCCCAAATCAAGACTTCTCCTTTCTCTCTTGCATAGGCTTTGTGAACGATACTACAAACTGGCTTTTTCACCACACACTTTTAATTGCGAGGTATCACATTTATTATTCGAAAACAATGTGCCTTCATCCATCACGAGAATTTTTTTTTCGAATTATGTTAAATTCCCTCGACTATGAAAGACGTTATGCTGTCAAAGCTGGATCATTGAGAAATTTCAATGTGAAATGGGGAGCATTTATCCGGAAAATAACCTTTAGTTTCCTTCTCCTTTGACGAGAGATACGGAGAGCAGCAGTTACAAATTTACAATACTACAGTTGTTAAGGTCAATTACAAGAGAAATATAATTATCCCTTTGGACAATTGACGGACATTGAATCCGTAACCGTATATGTTAGTATTACGTAAACTTTATTATTTATTTATGCATTTAATTTATTTTATTTTTGCAACAGTATGTAAGCCTCCTGTAAGTAATGTAAGCAAGTAACATGTGGTATGTAGGTATGGTATGCTAGTATCGCGATGTAAGTTGTTATATGATGTAAGTTGTAATATGTCGTAATGTAAGTATCATGTAAATATTATGTAAGTTATATAGGGATTTCAGTTAGTATGTAATTAAATAAAATGTTTTAGTAATAACAAAAATGTTATAATTTTTATTTAAACAATCCGATTCTGATTCGGTCATGCCGCACTCACCCAGCACCAAATTATACTTTTATATTATCCTTCGAGGTGGCCTCTCATAGAAGCAAACAAAGAAACAAACACACAAAAAAACAGAGTTTCACAAGACTTACATAGTTCTAACGCTACTTACATTGCTAAAACAAAAAGACAAAACGAAAAAGAGAATAAAAAGCACTAAATTACATACAGTACTGAATAAAAATACATACTCTACGCTAAGTTACATGAATCATTACACTAACTACAACAAAGTAAACACTCAAATGAAGAATGATCCTCGCAGTTGTAATCGCAATTTATGCAATTGCGAAAAGAAGCCTGAACGTCAACAACGTCAACAACGTCAGTGGCTTCATAGCTCAGTTGGTTAGAGCATCGTACCGGTATCGCGAGGTCACGGGTTCAAACCCCGTTGAGGTCCTGAAAATTTTTTTTTTTTTTTTTCAGGCTTCTTTTCGCAATTGCATAAATTGCGATTACAACTGCGAGGATCATTCTTCATTTGATTTCATTTCCGCAGTTCATGTATGATTTATTTCATATATCATTCACATTCATTTCTATCACGGGAACATATGAACCCATAATTGACCTGCTCCCAACGTCAGTGCATGGCTTCACAGCTCAGTTGGTTAGAGCATCGCACCGGTACCGTGAGGTCACGGGTTCAAACCGCGTTGAAGTCCTGAATTTTTTTTTTTCAGGTTTCTTTTCGCAATTGCATTAATTTCGATTACAACTGCGAGGATCATTCTTCATTTGATTTCATTTCCGCAGTTCATGTATGATTTATTTCATATATCATTCACAAAGTAAACACTACTGCTGAAAAAAAGAGTTCGGGAGACGTGAAAATTGTTTCGTTACCGGTATCATTGGAAGCAGTGGCTTCCATTTCTTATAATGAAAGTTTAACTTATTATTTTTTCTCGCAATGAACCGTTCGGATTTAAAAGTTCTTTTGAACTTGGCAACTACTGATGTTAAGCATAATGCGGTCTTGGTTAGTTTACTACGATATATGAAAAATCTACTTTCAAGGATAATATAGTTATGTAGGACACCTCCGTGTGATGAGACTAAAATTCCGAATAGAATGTCTTTAATTTCGAAAGAATTAACAGTTATTTTCATCGAGTTAAGCAATTCTTTCAATTCGCCCCCAAAACAACGTACTTTAGCACAATAGAAGAAGAGGTGTTCTAAAGTCTCTATCTCATTTCCGCAAAAATCACACAGAGGAGATTCGACTTTTTTAAAACTAAACAACATGTCGTTTGTATACAATATTCTGTTTAATATTTTGTATTGGAATTCCCTTAGCTTTGTGTCCAAGGTAGTTTTGTAAGGCAGTAAATACATTTTTTCCCAATCTAACTGAAAGGTATTTGTGTTGAAAATTTCGTTATAACATAACTAAAGAAAATCGCGCGCTCTGATTGGTCATTTAACCATTTACTATTTGTCCATGGGTGAACGCTGCTGATGATAGCTGATGTGTGCGTCAATGTTTATAAACTTAAATTTCGCTGTTTCAAAACGAATAATGGCCGACCACCCAGCTACTGGAGTGGCGGAATTTTCGTCACAGCTGTTGGAAGAAGACGTAGAAATGCCATGCTTTGACTTGCTAGCGGACATTTTTCCGGAGCCACCTGCAAAGCGCTTTGCAAGCCTGACCGAAAGCCAGCTGAACGAGCTGGTGAGCGAAAAGCATTCAAACAAGACGAAGGAAGTTACAAACTGGTCGGTGTCAACATTTAAGGGTAAGTTAAAATAACAAACAGAGGTCAATATTCTTTCTGGATTTGACAAAGAAACTGATACGTAGTTATGAGATTTTTAAACCCATTGAAATACTTTCACAATCTACACGAAAGTGTTACGTAAACGGTAAACTAATTCAATGCGGCGCCTTGTAAACATTGTTTTTAAAGCCGATAGCTGTCACACACCTGTTGCAGAAAGGCATTTAAAAGTACTTCCTTCAATAACAGACGAAAATATGAAGGAATTAAGTTGCTTAGAAGGATCACAGTTTTGATTACCTGTTTCTTTTTTGTCTAATTTCAGTTTGGTATGAAGAAAAACCAATTCAAACTCCGCTCGAGGCAATGAAGATCGGGCAGTTTGATCAAAATTTACGAAGATTTCATGCCGAAGCGAGAACAAAAAAAGGCGAAGAATACAGCAAATCAACACACACTGCTAGGATTTCGGCATTCGGTTGAAAGATATCTCAATGCCCCTCCATTCAACAGAGGCCTGCAAATTTGCCCTGACCCAAGATTTGCAAGGTCAAATCAAATGCTTGATGCTCAAATCGTAAATCTTAAATGAAGCGGCAAAGAAAATGTCACGCACAAACCTGTCATTGAAGAACAAGACCTGCAGAAGCTAAAATCAAGTGGGGTTTTCTCTTTGTCGTGACCTCTGTCCTTGCTGAGGAACGTTTGGTTCCATGTTGTCCTGTTTTTCAGAAGGAGGGGCCGTGAAGGTCAAAGAAGCTTAACGACGACGAGCTTCAAATTTGAAACTGATGCAGCTGGGAGAAACTACGCAACAATGGCCCACGATGAAGTGTGCAAAAGTCATCCAGGTGGCTTAAGGTGATTCCCTAGTAAAAGAACCCGCCATAGATTTCCGATGAAACTTTGCATGCTGTTGTTACAGGACAAGGAGATATTAAAAACTTAATAAAAAGAAGGGGTCACCGTGCTTGTTTTCACGCCACAATGCTGACCAATACGGTTATTTAGGTGACTTTTGGTAATCTCCGTGCGCAACAAATAAACTCGATTATTTTTCAATGCAGCGGGTTATATCACACAGAGTTTGACTTTTTTTGATTGTTTATTCACCTATGTCCCAGAAAAAATGTCTTCAAATACCCTGCATTTTTTTTCCTTTAAAGGAAACATAATTTGGACATGCGCTATTGGGCCCGTTATGTCTCCCTCTGTAGAATTTATTTCATTTGCCAAAAAAGTAGCCATAGATTTCTGCTATTTTTTTCTCAGTTATTTAGGATACTGTTCTCATCGTAATTATGCAATAAAAAAGGGGGTCACCGTACTCGTTTCTTTGCAACACGGCCGCAAATTGAAAATTTCGGATGACAAAGCTCAATGTCAAGGCAAATACCCCATGTTTCTAATGTGCGCGCGCTCGTGCGCGCGCTAAATGACGCCATAAATTACGTGCAGTAAGGATGCGCCATGCAATTGCAAGGAATCACCTTAAGGACGTCGCGCTAATTGTTTATACGCATCTAAACTGCGCAGGTAACGCGACAGTATTATGTCACGTATTAGTCCCCAACTAAACAAACATGGCGCCGTAAACTTCACACCAATTTGACTCGTTTGGATCGTCGGTGACCCCTACCTTTTTTACACGAACCATTTACTCTACTTATTCTCTACCAAAACTGATAAAATGAAAAAAATCTCACTGTAAAGCCCCGGCTACACGTTCAAACATTGTTATAAAACATTTGTTGGATGAACAATGTTAGAACGTGTAGCATGCATGTTTGATGACGTCTCTTCAACATTTTTTGTTGGAAGAATGTTTTGATTGCGATCAAACATTTTCTCCAACATACAACAAATGTTGAAGCTTGTAGCCGCCCTTTCAACATTGTATTGTAAAGACCAATCAGAGTTAAGGGCCCAGTCTCCAATCCAAAAGCCTATTGGCAGTGGTGGAAATTGTTGAAGTCAGACCCCCGAAGCGACGTTTTTCCAACAATGTTATATGCGTGTCCAACATTGTTAGAAGCGTTCTTACAACAATGTTGGGTCGTGTTCTTCTAACAATGTTACAACGTGTAGCCGGGGCTTAAGAAGTTACATTTTTTTTTTTATTTTCTTCCGTTGTGCCATCAAATTCCGGAAGTGGTTAAAACGGTAGCGCTTATGAGGACGCTCGTTCAGGATTAGATTCAATGTTTACGACATCCCTAATGGCGTGAAATTATTAAAAATATTCACTCCTGAAGACCTATGCAAAGAAATTTTCACTGAACCAGTTTATTTCTATGATTTTTGAAGCGATACTTCGTTATTATGGCCGATTTATCGCAAATAGGGCCTTTTTCCAATGCCCTTTCCTCCGAAACAAAGTCGGTGACCCCCATTTATTTTTTTAATTTTGGAATAAGTAACTCATGTTCTAATTCTAGGCCAGAAGTGAAAAAATTTCCACTGTCGGAAGATTTTAAAGGACATTGAAAGCAAAGAAAAAGAAGCCAGAATGTACGAAACCGAAGACCAAGATGACGGCTACACGGGCCTAAAACTTTATCTTCAGAAAGTCAATCCGCAGTGCACTGCCTTGTTTCAGTATCCGAAGAAAACAAGCACAATTGAAGATGCCGTTTGGTACGAAGCGCGACCGCTTGGGATAAACAGCCTCGCCAAAATGATGAAAACTATTAGCGAAGAAGCTCGTTTGTCCAAAACGTACACAAACCATAGTGTTAGGGCTACTGCCATTACTCTCTGGTCCAACGCAGGGATATCAAACCGTAACATCATGGCCATTTCAGGACATCGCAGTGAGCAGTCCCTGGGGAGCCACAACTCGCGGCCTTCAACCTCACAACGTCATGACTGCAGCCAAGCCTTGTCAAGAGAGCTTTCCCATCCTGCCAGTGAAGAAAGTCATCTATCGGAAATTCTTCAGCAATCTCAACAGCTTCCCAAGTCAGTCCTGACAAAACATGTGCCTACGAAATCGTTCTTTGGTGACTGCACTATTCAAAACGTGCAAATCGTTTTCAACGACTCTTCCTCTGGAATTCAGCCAATTTTTAAATGACGCTTGACGAATTTTCTGTTTGTAGTCGTTTTTGGAAACCGTCCCAATCGGAGCAATTTAGTGGCTCATTCAATGAGCCACTAAATTGATGTTAACAGTGGTAACATCATATAGCTTAGAAAGCGCTTTTTTGGGCGAGATTCTATAAAATTTGTATCGTCATAGTGTCTACCGAAGCCGTTGCAATTTCTGTGAATGAAGTTTCGCGCGCTTGTTTTTCTTGGTCATGTAAGACTACATGAACATTTTAGTGCAATAAAATGAGACTTTGCTTTCCGTACGATGTTTTTGTTATGTTATAAAACAAATGCTGAACGGATCGGCGTGCACTATTGAGTTATGGATGCACTTGGGAGGTATGCTAAGCACTCAAGAAGCTAGAGTCGCTCTCGGCTACGCCTCGAGCGACTCTTACGCTTCTCTCGTGCTTAGCAACCCCCCGCGTGCATTTATAACTCAATAGTGCACGCCGATCCGTTTACCATTTGTTATTGTATTTCTTTTGTGCTGTTGGCGTGTTGGATATTTTGGAAATAAATTTATCGTATATTTCTTTTGAGTGAAGCTTCTCCAAGTTAATAATTTTTCTTTAATATGCAAATAAAAGTCATCTGGAATTTTATATCTCGTATTTAAGGGGACAGAGAGTTTATTCGCTTTTAAAGTTTTCCGCCATTCTTGTGGAATTGCACTAAAAATACTAAAAAGTAAGAAATGTTCTATTGGCGAAAGTATTGAATGTAATGGCTCCTTGTTGGACTTTAATTCTCCCCTTGAGTCGCATAAGTCACCAACTTTAACAATCCCGAGGTCAATCAGTCTTTGATTGTAAATTGATTTAGATTCAATACAAATAAAACGGTTATTCCAAATGACTTGGTTTGCTATTTCAGAGATTAAGAGAGGGTTATCCTCGCTGAGAGAGGTCCATGCCACTAAACTTCTTTGTAAATTCTGGGAGTGCTATAGGAAGTCGAGGATAGCTGAAATTACAATAAAACAGGAATTTTCCCGCGACCTTTTTAAGGTAGAAATCTAAGAAGAAATTCCATGTAGCTGGCGCGTGAGATAGGTACCGCTTAATGCATGCAAATTATTCTTTGAGCCGAGATCATTGACTGAATGACGAGCATTTTTAAACCTCCTTTATCAACAGGGTTAATCAACGTTTTGCGCTTCACTTTTGCCTTTCCTTTCCATACGAAAGAATAAAATAAGATATTAATTTTCTTTATAAACTCTTTATTTCTTGAGATAAGGGTAACTTTATATAAAATCTTGGGAATAGCAAACGATTTAATCATTTGCATTTTCCCAGGTAATGTGAGTCCTCTCCAATCCCAACAGTTTAACAATCTTTTCAAAGATTTCTCAATTGATTCGAAATTAAGCTTGTAGAATAGCGAGTAGTTTTTTGTAAAATTGATCCCTAAAATTGTTACAACTTTGCTTATTTCGTTCACCCCCAATTGTGAACTGCTGATGTTCATATTTCCGAGTAGGGGGATTATGCACCGAACAACTTTAGGGTGTCAAAAATGGCGCTATGGGATGATTTGTCAAGAACAAAAGATGCCAAGTCATTCGCAAATGCAACTACTGATTCAATTTCATTCCCGTCCACCATGATACCTTTAATTTGGCCATAGTTTCGTATAGATATCGCCAGTAATTCAAGTACTATGATGAAAAGTGAAGGTAATAGTGGATCGCCTTGTCGAACACCTCGTTTGAGTTTGAATGAAGGAGTGAAAAAGCCGTTATTAGCAACGCAGCTGGTTCTAATCCATGCTAAGAATGATACTCCGAAACCAAAGGATTCTAATGATCTTAAAACAAAGTTCCAATTTAGAGAATCAAAGGCCTTTTCAAAGTCTATAGCGGTCATTATGCCTAGATAGTCTCGCGCACTTGTAAATTCCATGATGTCACCGCATCGAAGATGGTCCTCCCTTTGACAAAGGCATTTTGATCATGGTGAATAATGTAAGGTAAAACATTTCTAACCTTTGAGCGATAGCTTTTGAGCCAATTTTGACATCCACATTAACTAGAGCAGGAGCCCATTACCAGGAGCGTACAACTGTCCTATATTACTGTCATGGCGTTTTCACGGACCAATTTATTTATTGATTGAATTTCCCGCCAAAATCAGACTCCCACAGGAGTCCAGTGACCAATCACAAGTCGGTGCACGTGCCACAAGTATCTGCTCGTACGAAGTCTTTGTTTTCGCTAATTAAAACTATTGTTTTGTGGCGCTCTCGTTGCCGTTGCCGGCGTTGTTGCCCTTTTTCGCGGGAAAAGGTAGTTTAAAAATGGATCGGTCTGTAAAAATGCTGTGACATAGGCTTAGTATGGGAGTTGAACGTTCCTAGTAATGGGCTCCTGACTAGAGAGATTGGTCTCCAATTTTTGATCCATCTCCTATCTTTGTCTTTCTTCTCTTTTAACGTTATTACGGCTTGCTTTTGCGAATTTGATAGTTCACCATGAAAATGAGAATAATTAAGTGAATCCACTAATAGCGTCTCGAGTTCTGGCCAGAAAAATTGGTAAAATTCAATTGTAAGCCCATCATTCCCAGGCGTTTTATTGTTACTGTAAATTCAAAAAGTATTTACTATTTTCTTCCCCTTGTTCAGGCCATGTCGCATGGGAACGAATCATAGACCTTTTTCATAATGGCGGACGATTTTAATTATTCTTTTGTATATGTGTTAATTAGCCCTACTAACCTCACTTGAATGAAAAAATTCTATTGAATTTTGCACATGCTGACGAGGCTAGTAGGGCTCATTATCATACGAATAAAAGAATAATTTGTCGGGCGCCATTATGAAAAGGGTCTATTGATCCCCTTACAATATAATTGTACTCGTTTTCATATTCCTCTTTAGCCGATTCAAGATTTGCTAAGTTTTCCTGCGTGGGGTTTCCGCTATTTTCTCCTCACAAAACTTGAGTTTTCTTTCACTATCTTGCATTTTCTTTCCCTTTCCTTAGCTTTTGATTTACTGAAAGATATACTATCCTCACGAATGACCCCGCGTTGGATACGAGATGGTAAATAGGCCAACGAGGCGCGTAGCGCCGCGTTGGCTATTACCAATCTCGTATCCAACAAGGGCGAATGGAATAATTGTTTTATTAAATTCTCAACCTTCGGTTATGCTAAATTTTATTTAAGTTTAAAGTGTCTATATCGTCTTCTGGTGTTTGGTGGTTCTGATATGTACATAAGGAGTAGATAGCTGTTCAAAAAGGTTTTTTTTAATTCCGCCGTGTTTTAGCCCTGAAATCGTCGTTCAAATTTCCCGCTTGAGCCACGCCAATCAAACTTGACCGAGCTAGTAAGGGGCATGGGTATATTCCTGATATGACGTCACAAACTGCTTTGCATGCATGTTTACACAGACTTAAAGAGGTGCAAATCAGTTTGTGACGTCAGATCAGAAAATATACCCACGCCCCTTACTAGCTCGGTCAAGTTTGATGGGCGTGGCTCAAGCGGGAAATCTGAACGACGATTTCAGGGCAAAAACACGGCGTAATTAAAAAAAACTTCTTGAACAGATATCTACTTCTTATCCATATACCAGAACCACAAAAAAAAATAGAAGACGATATAGACACTTTAAGAAACGAGCGGAAAGTGATGTGACTTCCGGGCGCCTAAGCGACATGATCACATGATACGGGCACCGACGTGCGAACAGTTGAATGAAAAATCAAAAGCGAAGCAGAACTGAAATTACAGCAATCCAAGCTTCACGGACTGTTTGGTACGGGTAAAAACCTCACAGCAGTGTTCTCAAGTGTTCAAAGTTCAAACTCATCGGGAAGTATAATCATTGTCGACATTTACACTGCAGTTGTAAAAATACTGGGAACTAAGCTTCTTTGATCGCCATGTGAAACGGAGGTTGTACCGGTTGAAAAATTATTTTTCGACAAGAACTGCTTTCCCGGGCTCTTGATGTGGAAATTCATCTGGGACTGGTCGTCACTGCTGCTGGATTTAACTAAAACTTTATTTGCCTCAGTAAAAGTGGGAACAGAGATAATGGAAACGGCTTGTTGTGCGGCGGCGAACGAAGGAAACGATCAATGGCGGCTCTTATGGACTTCATCGATGAACTTTTGTAATACGTGCCATCTTTCTTGTTAGCAGAGGTGTAAAAACACTTCAGAAAAACATTCAGTTCTTCTTTTGACGTTTCTTCTATCCGTTTCGAAAATTTGGTGCTACCAGGACTCGTTGTTACGTAATACTCATGAATGCGTAAAAAAATCTCCACGGTCAGATTTGAAATTTTGCCACTTTTAACTGATATGTACCGTTAAATAATCTCATCCCGAACTTTGTGGCTTTTTTTGTTGTTACTGGGATGGCATTGTCCACAATTTCTTGTATTTCGTCTGTAAATAGCTCACCGAATCTGTTTTTTCATCCATTTTTTTGTCGACGAAACTTGGCTTCCCGTGAAAAATTTTATGCTGAGCGACATTTGCCGCATTCATTTCCATATAAGGTCGAACGCAGGTATGATGGCTGCCAGTAAACCAATGAGAAAGCTAGAATTGCATTATCCGAGGTAGAGAATTTAATAATAGAGGTTCGACTGTACTTTGAGCTGTCAGTGCCTTTAGTTCTTCACAAACTAAATTGTAGTTAATTCAAACCTTGAAGCAATCTCGTACCCGGAGTCCTCAGGCTCTTTGGCCAGCGGTTAGTCGCCAGGAGAGACTCTGGGATAATGGAAAAAATCAAATTTTTTGATTGGCTGGCCTGTAACGGCTTCCATTGTTTTACCCCAGATTTTCTGGGGAAATGGCGGTCCATTATTCCAGAGTCTCTCCGGGCGTCCACCCGCTGACCAAACAGCCCAACGGACTTACGTGGGTATCCTGTGGTTTTGTCTGGGTATTTCGCTTGGATCTTCTTGGTCTGCGATAAATGTAGACAAGTTTGGACAAAAATTGCTACTAATCAAAGTCATGAGATATGTTTTAGAAAAATTCTGGGACCGTTTAAAATTATCTAGACTTTACAAATGATATCGACGTTCATTAAAAGCACATGACAGCCAAGAAAAACCAGGTAACACGCAATGATGCGGTGCTAAATGGGGAGCATTCAATCTGCAGTTTTATGATCACGCTCCAATTACTCCAAGAAGCGACGAGGTTCTGACTTGTTACTTTCACACCTCTACGGGACTTAATCATGTAAGGCTGGCGCTGAACTGAGTAAATACCGTTTAATTACAAGCCCTGCCAGTCTGCGCGGCAAGAGCAGAATAAGAGAACAAGCAACTGCGCAAACGAATTCTCGGACGCCTGGAGCGTGCCAACAAGCCGACTCCTCAAGTCGCTCTCTTTGTGTTCCTGCTCGACTATTACTGTCTCAAGTAAAGAACTTAAGTTAATAAGGCAATGCTGAAGGATTCAGGTACTATCACTTCGAGATTTCGCTAATATTCGCTCCAGCGAATCGCCCTCTGTTCGCTCTACCGAATGACTCACGCTCGAAAAGTCAGATTTACCCTATCACTTCAGTTGTTAATACCGACGCAACACCACAGGCTATCTGGAAGCCAACTCCTTTATACAGAATCAGAACAGGGGAATGTGAACTGTCTATATTAAACTGGCGTCCCCCCTGTGCAATTCAAGCCTGCTTCTTGAAACAATGAAGTGGGACCAGCTGTCATTAAGAAGAAGAAAGCATAAAGCTATAATGATGTTTAAGTCCCTCAATGGGTTAGCCCCAATGTACTTGCATGAATTATTCAGTGAGCGACACACAGACTATGACTTGCGTGATTCTTTCCGTAAGTTAAACTTACCCAAGCCGCGTCCTAACTATTTAAAACGTAGTTTTAGCTAGAGCGATGCCTTACTGTAGAATTTTCTGAAAGTATTAGGGCGATCAGATCAATTGGGCAGTTTAAGAAGGAAATCAACCGCGCACTTGAAGCATTCGATTCCCACTCGGCAATCTTGTAAATCAGTTTTTATAGTTATTTTAATTTTTTCAAATGATTGTAATTAAAATACTATTGTTATTACTGAAGATTTTTTAACCGACTTTAAATAAAGAATTACTACTACTACTTACTACTATAGAAGCGACCACAGTGATCTCAACACCACGCGCGAACGATGAAATTCACGTCTCAAAAATAATCGGTGGTTAAAATTGCTTTATTACACCTTCTCCAAATTCATAAAAACGATAACTAAACACAGTGATAAAATGCTTGGTGGAAATACGCAAGAAAAGCTCTTCCTGGTTTCATAAGACACGTTCGTACTAGTGTCGTACCCAGACCTCCCACGGCCAATCACAAGTACAATCTGGGGCCGAGCTAACGTTCGTACAGCACCTATTGTAAAGCAATACACCTCTTACAGCCAGTGATGTACTGCAGTGCGAGAAAAGAGGCGCTCTACAGCAGTGCGCTCCCTGGTCTCACAAGGAGCTGTTATTTAAATCCATAAATTGTTGTTGTTTGAGTGGTCACGGGAAGATTTGCGTGACAGTGAAAGCATTATTAGAATTCGTGTCTATTGGCTCGCTCTCAAGGTGACGTCTGAGGAACCAACATAATATTTCATACGGATTACGTTCATCGAACATTACTATGTAGACTTACAGGATTAAGCAATATCAGAATCAATCAATAGTCAATCAAAAGCACTGCTGAATCAGAAACAGCATCCCAGAATATCTCGCTCTTCTGGCTTCTCTTGGGACTCAAACTTGCCCCCAGACTTGTACCCAGTCGCCTCTTTTTCTACCCTAACAAGACAGTAGCCTAGGGACGAGTCACAGCTCTACAAACGGAGGAGTCGCGACGCTATGAACAGATTGCGAGTGGCCGGCATGCAAGGCAGCAGGTAAGGATAGCTTTACAGAATTACAGCTAAAATGATTACACTATACAATGCATTCTGGCCCGTCCTCGAGTTGAACACAGAGAGGTAAGGCGCACTCTCAGAATTCTGTTTTTGGCCTCAACACCGCCTTAGTTTGACCGTAAGTGTTCTTAGCAATTCAATATCTGGCAATCAATCGTCGTCTGGTTCGGGTGGAGCTTCAGGGGATTTGTTGTGTCTTTGCATGGACTGCAAAGCCTTCTCACGGAGTTTCCTTTCCAGAGTTTCCGTGTCGTCCTCGTCCATGCTTTCAGAGTGCTGAATAAAAAGAGCAACAATTAGCAACTGATTCAATATTCTATAATTCTCTCAGCCTCATTTAACGGCTTCAACATATGGTCAACATCGGATCAATACTAAAAATGTTGAAAGCGAAAGAAAAAAAAGGAAAGGAAAGCAGAAACAGCTTCGGGCTGGTGATTCACACGACATCAACACTGAAGAGATGTATGGCGAAGGAACAGCGGAAAAGAAAGGCCGACATACTGAATTAGTTCTCAATCAAAATTTGGTCTTTAATTAAAACTCAATTTCTTCAGCAATGACTTTCACCGTCGACCTTGATGTACTCAAAATCAAAAGAAACCCTCTAAAAATTTCACAAGAAGCTACATTGTTCGCAAGACCTAGGGAAAAAAGGCGGTTAACGTGGCAAGAGTAACGAGTGTTCAGTCTCCCAAACTCAGCTTTTATTAGCAGAAGTAACTCCCCAAGTAAACAACCGTGAGAAAAAGGCCTCCTGGCGCTTGTGAGAAAAAGGCTCCAGGCAATTCAAATTATTTGAAGAAAATTTGTCGCTGTTTCAGAATATATATTTAACGTCACAATGCAACAAATTAAAGACGAGATAAAGGGCTTTTTTGGCAAATGATACGTCTTCTAATACTGCACCCTTAAACAGAGCGACATTTTTCCTTCCTAAAATATTCCTTCTGATAAAAAATACGGAACCAGAGAGTGAACGAAAAGGCAAACAAATCCCAGCGTTTTCATGTTTAAACAAATTCGTACCACTGGCGAAACAAAACAAAAATACAGTATAGGGAATAATGTGGAGAATTCATGGATTACGGTTAAATCGTATTTCTACACTACGCGTATAAGAACACAAGTTGAGGTGAATTAAGTACAGAGAGAAATGTTAAATCTCGGCGTATAATATATCAAACACCGAAGAATTTTCGCCGAAAAGTAGTGTCGGCTTCCTAGAGATTTTTCATAAGCGAGTTGGCACGTCAGTGCGCGGTGAAAAATGTGCGCGTAGGCTTAAATTTGGGCTACGAACCAATTGCACGGGGGTAATAAAATGTTTTTATGTACAGTGCATGAATAACGCTAAAAGCTATGTGCGCGTGAAATATTTTCAAGACTAAATACTGTGTGATTAAAAGAGTTTATTCATAATTACCGTAACAAGGTCAAGTTCTTTTTTAACAACAAATAATGAACTACTCATAGACTCCGAAAATAAACACGATCAGATTTAGCATAGGTTTAACTTTGACCTCAAGTAGAATTCTCACTTTCGACTATCGGATAGATTTTAAAATTTTTTAACGTGCCACCGTTCGGACACATAAAACGGAGCTATACCAACAGCAGAAAATCCCCCAACAAGCAGAAAATCCCCCTGACATCCTTTACAAACTCGTGATTTCCCCCAATCCCTAATCTTTGATCGTAAAACGATGTCGTTTTTCCCCTACCCTCGGGCAAAGAATCCCATCCATCTCTCTTTATTCCCCCACATGTCTCCCTGGTTGGCTCGGGGGTCGACCCTACGGGGAAACCGATGACATGTGCTTTTACTCCATCTCGTTCAAGTTGTAAATGTGAGGGAACTACCCAGGAACTTAATTACTATAATTGGTGTTGAAGGAATAGCATCAAAAAATCCGCCGTCAAGCGCTCTCGTTCTCGAGAAAGCCTCGAATTTGGTTATTTCACGTCACAGTTTTCGGCATCAAAGAGAGGCTGATGTTGGGGAAAGCGTTTTAATTGACCGTTTAAAGGTAAATTAAAAGAACTTAAGTCAACAAAGCACAAACAACTGACTAAAAGCCAGGAGGTCTTAGGCGGCACAAAAGCGCCACGACCAAATGAAAGCTATGAACCGGCGGTACTCAACAAAATTCTTGATGATTTTTACGCAACACTGCGTTAACAAACACCAAATCAACAAAAGCTCGTTGGAATTTTTGTACGTACAGTCGAACCTCTACTAACGGCCACCTCTCTGCACCGTCCACATATTTATGTCCTGTTTCTTTTTTTGTGGTGTGTTGTGTATGTCTTACGATGTTGTGTATGTCTAGTTATTGTGATGTCCTGTACATTCGAAACTACCTTCAAAGAGCTAGTTTCTAGCTCGAACACCTTACGGTTATCTAGCTGCTAGGCATTTCCTTCTATGTAATAATATTTAGTTTAAATTGTAATTGATTATGTTATGTGTTAAGTTGCTAATTATTTAATAAGTTTTACAAACCGTGTAATGGAAATGTGAATAAAGTGTTGTTGTTGTTGTTTCGAACCTATTAATGCATGAATTAGGGTCACATATTATACACGGCCCTAATCAACATAAAGTAAAGCAGGATGTACGGTACCCGGGTTGTATTTGTAAAGGCAATCGCGGAATGGAATAAAAAGCTTTTTCTCGCATCTTCCGCTTCCAAGCGGTCTAATTCTTTCACCAAGATAATACCGGGTAATTGACCCCAGAAGCGCTTCTGTCTGTTGTCACTGACACAATGAAAGAAAACAATCAAAACTGTAACAGCTCATTTTTCTCAATTCAGTGATTGTGTCCATGGTGTATGCTCATTTACCATTTATTCTACTCACTTTTATGCTCTTTCGAAACCAGACAATGCAACCGATGGCTGTTTCTTCTGGTTTGATGAACTGCTGTCAATATATATACATATATATATATATATATATATATATATATATATATATATATATATATATCTGTCTGAATTCGCAAGAACGTACCCGCAGAAATTTGGAGCCGTTTGACCGGAATGGGTCCAAAACTGGCGGTTTTTGCATCGGATGGGCCCCGCAATCACTCCGCAGCACTGACAGGGAGGCAATGAGAGAGTGAGAGAGGAGGAGGGGCGGAGGAAGAGAGAAAAAAGCACTAACCACTCTTTTAGTCTTTATAATGGCTACTTTGGAGATAGTTTTTGAATGAGAAAAAACCACACCAAGAACAGCCGCTTTCGCGCAGGTACGTTTTGGCAAATCCAGACAGATAATTCGCTGAAATAGCTCCAGACAGCTGCAGAAGGCCCAAAAAGCCGTTTTTCGCTGCAACTTGACTCATTGGAACCCTTTGGCACAATAGCCTGGAAATATCTGTCTGAATTCGCAAGAACGTACCCACAGAAATTTGGAGCCGTTTGACCGGAATGGGTCCAAAACTGGCGGTTTTTGCATCGGATGGGCCCCGCAATCACTCCGCAGCACTGACAGGGAGGCAATGAGAGAGTGAGAGAGGAGGAGGGGCGGAGGAGGAGAGAAAAAAGAACTAACCACTCTTTTAGTCTTTATAATGGCTACTTTGGAGATAGTTTTTGAATGAGAAAAAACCGCACCAAGAACAGCCGCTTTCGCGCAGGTACGTTTTGGCAAATCCAGACAGATAATTCACTGAAATAGCTCCAGACAGCTGCAGAAGGCCCAAGAAGCCGTTTTTCGCTGCAACTTGACTCATTGGCCAACTTTGGCACAATAGCCTGGAAATATCTGTCTGAATTCGCAAGAACGTACCCGCAGAAATTTGGAGCCGTTTGACCGGAATGGGTCCAAAACTGGCGGTTTTTGCATCGGATGGGCCCCGCAATCACTCCGCAGCACTGACAGGGAGGCAATGAGAGAGTGAGAGAGGAGGAGGGGCGGAGGAGGAGAGAAAAAAGCACTAACCACTCTTTTAGTCTTTATAATGGCTACTTTGGAGATAGTTTTTGAATGAGAAAAAACCGCACCAAGAACAGCCGCTTTCGCGCAGGTACGTTTTGGCAAATCCAGACAGATAATTCGCTGAAATAGCTCCAGACAGCTGCAGAAGGCCCAAAAAGCCGTTTTTCGCTGCAACTTGACTCATTGGAACCCTTTGGCACAATAGCCTGGAAATATCTGTCTGAATTCGCAAGAACGTACCCGCAGAAATTTGGAGCCGTTTGACCGGAATGGGTCCAAAACTGGCGGTTTTTGCATCGGATGGGCCCCGCAATCACTCCGCTGCACTGACAGGGAGGCAATGAGAGAGTGAGAGAGGAGGAGGGGCGGAGGAGGAGAGAAAAAAGCACTAACCACTCTTTTAGTCTTTATAATGGCTACTTTGGAGATAGTTTTTGAATGAGAAAAAACCGCACCAAGAACAGCCGCTTTCGCGCAGGTACGTTTTGGCAAATCCAGACAGATAATTCACTGAAATAGCTCCAGACAGCTGCAGAAGGCCCAAGAAGCCGTTTTTCGCTGCAACTTGACTCATTGGCCAACTTTGGCACAATAGCCTGGAAATATCTGTCTGAATTCGCAAGAACGTACCCGCAGAAATTTGGAGCCGTTTGACCGGAATGGGTCCAAAACTGGCGGTTTTTGCATCGGATGGGCCCCGCAATCACTCCGCTGCACTGACAGGGAGGCAATGAGAGAGTGAGAGAGGAGGAGGGGCGGAGGAGGAGAGAAAAAAGCACTAACCACTCTTTTAGTCTTTATAATGGCTACTTTGGAGATAGTTTTTGAATGAGAAAAAACCGCACCAAGAACAGCCGCTTTCGCGCAGGTACGTTTTGGCAAATCCAGACAGATAATTCACTGAAATAGCTCCAGACAGCTGCAGAAGGCCCAAGAAGCCGTTTTTCGCTGCAACTTGACTCATTGGCCAACTTTGGCACAATAGCCTGGAAATATCTGTCTGAATTCGCAAGAACGTACCCGCAGAAATTTGGAGCCGTTTGACCGGAATGGGTCCAAAACTGGCGGTTTTTGCATCGGATGGGCCCCGCAATCACTCCGCAGCACTGACAGGGAGGCAATGAGAGAGTGAGAGAGGAGGAGGGGCGGAGGAGGAGAGAAAAAAGCACTAACCACTCTTTTAGTCTTTATAATGGCTACTTTGGAGATAGTTTTTGAATGAGAAAAAACCGCACCAAGAACAGCCGCTTTCGCGCAGGTACGTTTTGGCAAATCCAGACAGATAATTCGCTGAAATAGCTCCAGACAGCTGCAGAAGGCCCAAAAAGCCGTTTTTCGCTGCAACTTGACTCATTGGACAACTTTGGCACAATAGCCTGGAAATATCTGTCTGAATTCGCAAGAACGTACCCGCAGAAATTTGGAGCCGTTTGACCGGAATGGGTCCAAAACTGGCGGTTTTTGCATCGGATGGGCCCCGCAATCACTCCGCAGCACTGACAGGGAGGCAATGAGAGAGTGAGAGAGGAGGAGGGGCGGAGGAGGAGAGAAAAAAGCACTAACCACTCTTTTAGTCTTTATAATGGCTACTTTGGAGATAGTTTTTGAATGAGAAAAAACCGCACCAAGAACAGCCGCTTTCGCGCAGGTACGTTTTGGCAAATCCAGACAGATAATTCGCTGAAATAGCTCCAGACAGCTGCAGAAGGCCCAAAAGCCGTTTTTCGCTGCAACTTGACTCATTGGACAACTTTGGCACAATAGCCTGGAAATATCTGTCTGAATTCGCAAGAACGTACCCGCAGAAATTTGGAGCCGTTTGACCGGAATGGGTCCAAAACTGGCGGTTTTTGCATCGGATGGGCCCCGCAATCACTCCGCTGCACTGACAGGGAGGCAATGAGAGAGTGAGAGAGGAGGAGGGGCGGAGGAGGAGAGAAAAAAGCACTAACCACTCTTTTAGTCTTTATAATGGCTACTTTGGAGATAGTTTTTGAATGAGAAAAAACCGCACCAAGAACAGCCGCTTTCGCGCAGGTACGTTTTGGCAAATCCAGACAGATAATTCACTGAAATAGCTCCAGACAGCTGCAGAAGGCCCAAAAAGCCGTTTTTCGCTGCAACTTGACTCATTGGACAACTTTGGCACAATAGCCTGGAAATATCTGTCTGAATTCGCAAGAACGTACCCGCAGAAATTTGGAGCCGTTTGACCGGAATGGGTCCAAAACTGGCGGTTTTTGCATCGGATGGGCCCCGCAATCACTCCGCAGCACTGACAGGGAGGCAATGAGAGAGTGAGAGAGGAGGAGGGGCGGAGGAGGAGAGAAAAAAGCACTAACCACTCTTTTAGTCTTTATAATGGCTACTTTGGAGATAGTTTTTGAATGAGAAAAAACCGCACCAAGAACAGCCGCTTTCGCGCAGGTACGTTTTGGCAAATCCAGACAGATAATTCGCTGAAATAGCTCCAGACAGCTGCAGAAGGCCCAAAAAGCCGTTTTTCGCTGCAACTTGACTCATTGGAACCCTTTGGCACAATAGCCTGGAAATATCTGTCTGAATTCGCAAGAACGTACCCGCAGAAATTTGGAGCCGTTTGACCGGAATGGGTCCAAAACTGGCGGTTTTTGCATCGGATGGGCCCCGCAATCACTCCGCTGCACTGACAGGGAGGCAATGAGAGAGTGAGAGAGGAGGAGGGGCGGAGGAGGAGAGAAAAAAGCACTAACCACTCTTTTAGTCTTTATAATGGCTACTTTGGAGATAGTTTTTGAATGAGAAAAAACCGCACCAAGAACAGCCGCTTTCGCGCAGGTACGTTTTGGCAAATCCAGACAGATAATTCACTGAAATAGCTCCAGACAGCTGCAGAAGGCCCAAAAAGCCGTTTTTTCGCTGCAACTTGACTCATTGGACAACTTTGGCACAATAGCCTGGAAATATCTGTCTGAATTCGCAAGAACGTACCCGCAGAAATTTGGAGCCGTTTGACCGGAATGGGTCCAAAACTGGCGGTTTTTGCATCGGATGGGCCCGCAATCACTCCGCAGCACTGACAGGGAGGCAATGAGAGAGTGAGAGAGGAGGAGGGGCGGAGGAGGAGAGAAAAAAGCACTAACCACTCTTTTAGTCTTTATAATGGCTACTTTGGAGATAGTTTTTGAATGAGAAAAAACCGCACCAAGAACAGCCGCTTTCGCGCAGGTACGTTTTGGCAAATCCAGACAGATAATTCGCTGAAATAGCTCCAGACAGCTGCAGAAGGCCCAAAAAGCCGTTTTTCGCTGCAACTTGACTCATTGGACAACTTTGGCACAATAGCCTGGAAATATCTGTCTGAATTCGCAAGAACGTACCCGCAGAAATTTGGAGCCGTTTGACCGGAATGGGTCCAAAACTGGCGGTTTTTGCATCGGATGGGCCCCGCAATCACTCCGCAGCACTGACAGGGAGGCAATGAGAGAGTGAGAGAGGAGGAGGGGCGGAGGAGAGAGAAAAAAGCACTAACCACTCTTTTAGTCTTTATAATGGCTACTTTGGAGATAGTTTTTGAATGAGAAAAAACCGCACCAAGAACAGCCGCTTTCGCGCAGGTACGTTTTGGCAAATCCAGACAGATAATTCGCTGAAATAGCTCCAGACAGCTGCAGAAGGCCCAAAAAGCCGTTTTTCGCTGCAACTTGACTCATTGGACAACTTTGGCACAATAGCCTGGAAATATCTGTCTGAATTCGCAAGAACGTACCCGCAGAAATTTGGAGCCGTTTGACCGGAATGGGTCCAAAACTGGCGGTTTTTGCATCGGATGGGCCCCGCAATCACTCCGCAGCACTGACAGGGAGGCAATGAGAGAGTGAGAGAGGAGGAGGGGCGGAGGAGGAGAGAAAAAAGCACTAACCACTCTTTTAGTCTTTATAATGGCTACTTTGGAGATAGTTTTTGAATGAGAAAAAACCGCACCAAGAACAGCCGCTTTCGCGCAGGTACGTTTTGGCAAATCCAGACAGATAATTCGCTGAAATAGCTCCAGACAGCTGCAGAAGGCCCAAAAAGCCGTTTTTCGCTGCAACTTGACTCATTGGACAACTTTGGCACAATAGCCTGGAAATATCTGTCTGAATTCGCAAGAACGTACCCGCAGAAATTTGGAGCCGTTTGACCGGAATGGGTCCAAAACTGGCGGTTTTTGCATCGGATGGGCCCCGCAATCACTCCGCAGCACTGACAGGGAGGCAATGAGAGAGTGAGAGAGGAGGAGGGGCGGAGGAGGAGAGAAAAAAGCACTAACCACTCTTTTAGTCTTTATAATGGCTACTTTGGAGATAGTTTTTGAATGAGAAAAAACCGCACCAAGAACAGCCGCTTTCGCGCAGGTACGTTTTGGCAAATCCAGACAGATAATTCGCTGAAATAGCTCCAGACAGCTGCAGAAGGCCCAAAAAGCCGTTTTTCGCTGCAACTTGACTCATTGGACAACTTTGGCACAATAGCCTGGAAATATCTGTCTGAATTCGCAAGAACGTACCCGCAGAAATTTGGAGCCGTTTGACCGGAATGGGTCCAAAACTGGCGGTTTTTGCATCGGATGGGCCCCGCAATCACTCCGCAGCACTGACAGGGAGGCAATGAGAGAGTGAGAGAGGAGGAGGGGCGGAGGAAGAGAGAAAAAAGCACTAACCACTCTTTTAGTCTTTATAATGGCTACTTTGGAGATAGTTTTTGAATGAGAAAAAACCGCACCAAGAACAGCCGCTTTCGCGCAGGTACGTTTTGGCAAATCCAGACAGATAATTCGCTGAAATAGCTCCAGACAGCTGCAGAAGGCCCAAAAAGCCGTTTTTCGCTGCAACTTGACTCATTGGACAACTTTGGCACAATAGCCTGGAAATATCTGTCTGAATTCGCAAGAACGTACCCGCAGAAATTTGGAGCCGTTTGACCGGAATGGGTCCAAAACTGGCGGTTTTTGCATCGGATGGGCCCCGCAATCACTCCGCAGCACTGACAGGGAGGCAATGAGAGAGTGAGAGAGGAGGAGGGGCGGAGGAGGAGAGAAAAAAGCACTAACCACTCTTTTAGTCTTTATAATGGCTACTTTGGAGATAGTTTTTGAATGAGAAAAAACCGCACCAAGAACAGCCGCTTTCGCGCAGGTACGTTTTGGCAAATCCAGACAGATAATTCGCTGAAATAGCTCCAGACAGCTGCAGAAGGCCCAAAAAGCCGTTTTTCGCTGCAACTTGACTCATTGGACAACTTTGGCACAATAGCCTGGAAATATCTGTCTGAATTCGCAAGAACGTACCCGCAGAAATTTGGAGCCGTTTGACCGGAATGGGTCCAAAACTGGCGGTTTTTGCATCGGATGGGCCCCGCAATCACTCCGCAGCACTGACAGGGAGGCAATGAGAGAGTGAGAGAGGAGGAGGGGCGGAGGAGGAGAGAAAAAAGCACTAACCACTCTTTTAGTCTTTATAATGGCTACTTTGGAGATAGTTTTTGAATGAGAAAAAACCGCACCAAGAACAGCCGCTTTCGCGCAGGTACGTTTTGGCAAATCCAGACAGATAATTCGCTGAAATAGCTCCAGACAGCTGCAGAAGGCCCAAAAAGCCGTTTTTCGCTGCAACTTGACTCATTGGACAACTTTGGCACAATAGCCTGGAAATATCTGTCTGAATTCGCAAGAACGTACCCGCAGAAATTTGGAGCCGTTTGACCGGAATGGGTCCAAAACTGGCGGTTTTTGCATCGGATGGGCCCCGCAATCACTCCGCAGCACTGACAGGGAGGCAATGAGAGAGTGAGAGAGGAGGAGGGGCGGAGGAGGAGAGAAAAAAGCACTAACCACTCTTTTAGTCTTTATAATGGCTACTTTGGAGATAGTTTTTGAATGAGAAAAAACCGCACCAAGAACAGCCGCTTTCGCGCAGGTACGTTTTGGCAAATCCAGACAGATAATTCGCTGAAATAGCTCCAGACAGCTGCAGAAGGCCCAAAAAGCCGTTTTTCGCTGCAACTTGACTCATTGGACAACTTTGGCACAATAGCCTGGAAATATCTGTCTGAATTCGCAAGAACGTACCCGCAGAAATTTGGAGCCGTTTGACCGGAATGGGTCCAAAACTGGCGGTTTTTGCATCGGATGGGCCCCGCAATCACTCCGCAGCACTGACAGGGAGGCAATGAGAGAGTGAGAGAGGAGGAGGGGCGGAGGAGAGAGAAAAAAGCACTAACCACTCTTTTAGTCTTTATAATGGCTACTTTGGAGATAGTTTTTGAATGAGAAAAAACCGCACCAAGAACAGCCGCTTTCGCGCAGGTACGTTTTGGCAAATCCAGACAGATAATTCGCTGAAATAGCTCCAGACAGCTGCAGAAGGCCCAAAAAGCCGTTTTTCGCTGCAACTTGACTCATTGGACAACTTTGGCACAATAGCCTGGAAATATCTGTCTGAATTCGCAAGAACGTACCCGCAGAAATTTGGAGCCGTTTGACCGGAATGGGTCCAAAACTGGCGGTTTTTGCATCGGATGGGCCCCGCAATCACTCCGCAGCACTGACAGGGAGGCAATGAGAGAGTGAGAGAGGAGGAGGGGCGGAGGAGGAGAGAAAAAAGCACTAACCACTCTTTTAGTCTTTATAATGGCTACTTTGGAGATAGTTTTTGAATGAGAAAAAACCGCACCAAGAACAGCCGCTTTCGCGCAGGTACGTTTTGGCAAATCCAGACAGATAATTCGCTGAAATAGCTCCAGACAGCTGCAGAAGGCCCAAAAAGCCGTTTTTCGCTGCAACTTGACTCATTGGACAACTTTGGCACAATAGCCTGGAAATATCTGTCTGAATTCGCAAGAACGTACCCGCAGAAATTTGGAGCCGTTTGACCGGAATGGGTCCAAAACTGGCGGTTTTTGCATCGGATGGGCCCCGCAATCACTCCGCAGCACTGACAGGGAGGCAATGAGAGAGTGAGAGAGGAGGAGGGGCGGAGGAAGAGAGAAAAAAGCACTAACCACTCTTTTAGTCTTTATAATGGCTACTTTGGAGATAGTTTTTGAATGAGAAAAAACCGCACCAAGAACAGCCGCTTTCGCGCAGGTACGTTTTGGCAAATCCAGACAGATAATTCGCTGAAATAGCTCCAGACAGCTGCAGAAGGCCCAAAAAGCCGTTTTTCGCTGCAACTTGACTCATTGGACAACTTTGGCACAATAGCCTGGAAATATCTGTCTGAATTCGCAAGAACGTACCCGCAGAAATTTGGAGCCGTTTGACCGGAATGGGTCCAAAACTGGCGGTTTTTGCATCGGATGGGCCCCGCAATCACTCCGCAGCACTGACAGGGAGGCAATGAGAGAGTGAGAGAGGAGGAGGGCGGAGGAGGAGAGAAAAAAGCACTAACCACTCTTTTAGTCTTTATAATGGCTACTTTGGAGATAGTTTTTGAATGAGAAAAAACCGCACCAAGAACAGCCGCTTTCGCGCAGGTACGTTTTGGCAAATCCAGACAGATAATTCGCTGAAATAGCTCCAGACAGCTGCAGAAGGCCCAAAAAGCCGTTTTTCGCTGCAACTTGACTCATTGGACAACTTTGGCACAATAGCCTGGAAATATCTGTCTGAATTCGCAAGAACGTACCCGCAGAAATTTGGAGCCGTTTGACCGGAATGGGTCCAAAACTGGCGGTTTTTGCATCGGATGGGCCCCGCAATCACTCCGCAGCACTGACAGGGAGGCAATGAGAGAGTGAGAGAGGAGGAGGGGCGGAGGAAGAGAGAAAAAAGCACTAACCACTCTTTTAGTCTTTATAATGGCTACTTTGGAGATAGTTTTTGAATGAGAAAAAACCGCACCAAGAACAGCCGCTTTCGCGCAGGTACGTTTTGGCAAATCCAGACAGATAATTCGCTGAAATAGCTCCAGACAGCTGCAGAAGGCCCAAAAAGCCGTTTTTCGCTGCAACTTGACTCATTGGACAACTTTGGCACAATAGCCTGGAAATATCTGTCTGAATTCGCAAGAACGTACCCGCAGAAATTTGGAGCCGTTTGACCGGAATGGGTCCAAAACTGGCGGTTTTTGCATCGGATGGGCCCCGCAATCACTCCGCAGCACTGACAGGGAGGCAATGAGAGAGTGAGAGAGGAGGAGGGGCGGAGGAGGAGAGAAAAAAGCACTAACCACTCTTTTAGTCTTTATAATGGCTACTTTGGAGATAGTTTTTGAATGAGAAAAAACCGCACCAAGAACAGCCGCTTTCGCGCAGGTACGTTTTGGCAAATCCAGACAGATAATTCGCTGAAATAGCTCCAGACAGCTGCAGAAGGCCCAAAAAGCCGTTTTTCGCTGCAACTTGACTCATTGGACAACTTTGGCACAATAGCCTGGAAATATCTGTCTGAATTCGCAAGAACGTACCCGCAGAAATTTGGAGCCGTTTGACCGGAATGGGTCCAAAACTGGCGGTTTTTGCATCGGATGGGCCCCGCAATCACTCCGCAGCACTGACAGGGAGGCAATGAGAGAGTGAGAGAGGAGGAGGGGCGGAGGAGAGAGAAAAAAGCACTAACCACTCTTTTAGTCTTTATAATGGCTACTTTGGAGATAGTTTTTGAATGAGAAAAAACCGCACCAAGAACAGCCGCTTTCGCGCAGGTACGTTTTGGCAAATCCAGACAGATAATTCGCTGAAATAGCTCCAGACAGCTGCAGAAGGCCCAAAAAGCCGTTTTTCGCTGCAACTTGACTCATTGGACAACTTTGGCACAATAGCCTGGAAATATCTGTCTGAATTCGCAAGAACGTACCCGCAGAAATTTGGAGCCGTTTGACCGGAATGGGTCCAAAACTGGCGGTTTTTGCATCGGATGGGCCCCGCAATCACTCCGCAGCACTGACAGGGAGGCAATGAGAGAGTGAGAGAGGAGGAGGGGCGGAGGAGAGAGAGAAAAAAGCACTAACCACTCTTTTAGTCTTTATAATGGCTACTTTGGAGATAGTTTTTGAATGAGAAAAAACCGCACCAAGAACAGCCGCTTTCGCGCAGGTACGTTTTGGCAAATCCAGACAGATAATTCGCTGAAATAGCTCCAGACAGCTGCAGAAGGCCCAAAAAGCCGTTTTTCGCTGCAACTTGACTCATTGGACAACTTTGGCACAATAGCCTGGAAATATCTGTCTGAATTCGCAAGAACGTACCCGCAGAAATTTGGAGCCGTTTGACCGGAATGGGTCCAAAACTGGCGGTTTTTGCATCGGATGGGCCCCGCAATCACTCCGCAGCACTGACAGGGAGGCAATGAGAGAGTGAGAGAGGAGGAGGGGCGGAGGAAGAGAGAAAAAAGCACTAACCACTCTTTTAGTCTTTATAATGGCTACTTTGGAGATAGTTTTTGAATGAGAAAAACCGCACCAAGAACAGCCGCTTTCGCGCAGGTACGTTTTGGCAAATCCAGACAGATAATTCGCTGAAATAGCTCCAGACAGCTGCAGAAGGCCCAAAAAGCCGTTTTTCGCTGCAACTTGACTCATTGGACAACTTTGGCACAATAGCCTGGAAATATCTGTCTGAATTCGCAAGAACGTACCCGCAGAAATTTGGAGCCGTTTGACCGGAATGGGTCCAAAACTGGCGGTTTTTGCATCGGATGGGCCCCGCAATCACTCCGCAGCACTGACAGGGAGGCAATGAGAGAGTGAGAGAGGAGGAGGGGCGGAGGAGGAGAGAAAAAAGCACTAACCACTCTTTTAGTCTTTATAATGGCTACTTTGGAGATAGTTTTTGAATGAGAAAAAACCGCACCAAGAACAGCCGCTTTCGCGCAGGTACGTTTTGGCAAATCCAGACAGATAATTCGCTGAAATAGCTCCAGACAGCTGCAGAAGGCCCAAAAAGCCGTTTTTCGCTGCAACTTGACTCATTGGACAACTTTGGCACAATAGCCTGGAAATATCTGTCTGAATTCGCAAGAACGTACCCGCAGAAATTTGGAGCCGTTTGACCGGAATGGGTCCAAAACTGGCGGTTTTGCATCGGATGGGCCCCGCAATCACTCCGCAGCACTGACAGGGAGGCAATGAGAGAGTGAGAGAGGAGGAGGGGCGGAGGAGAGAAAAAAGCACTAACCACTCTTTTAGTCTTTATAATGGCTACTTTGGAGATAGTTTTTGAATGAGAAAAAACCGCACCAAGAACAGCCGCTTTCGCGCAGGTACGTTTTGGCAAATCCAGACAGATAATTCGCTGAAATAGCTCCAGACAGCTGCAGAAGGCCCAAAAAGCCGTTTTTCGCTGCAACTTGACTCATTGGACAACTTTGGCACAATAGCCTGGAAATATCTGTCTGAATTCGCAAGAACGTACCCGCAGAAATTTGGAGCCGTTTGACCGGAATGGGTCCAAAACTGGCGGTTTTTGCATCGGATGGGCCCCGCAATCACTCCGCAGCACTGACAGGGAGGCAATGAGAGAGTGAGAGAGGAGGAGGGGCGGAGGAGGAGAGAAAAAAGCACTAACCACTCTTTTAGTCTTTATAATGGCTACTTTGGAGATAGTTTTTGAATGAGAAAAAAACCGCACCAAGAACAGCCGCTTTCGCGCAGGTACGTTTTGGCAAATCCAGACAGATAATTCGCTGAAATAGCTCCAGACAGCTGCAGAAGGCCCAAAAAGCCGTTTTTCGCTGCAACTTGACTCATTGGACAACTTTGGCACAATAGCCTGGAAATATCTGTCTGAATTCGCAAGAACGTACCCGCAGAAATTTGGAGCCGTTTGACCGGAATGGGTCCAAAACTGGCGGTTTTTGCATCGGATGGGCCCCGCAATCACTCCGCAGCACTGACAGGGAGGCAATGAGAGAGTGAGAGAGGAGGAGGGGCGGAGGAGAGAGAGAAAAAAGCACTAACCACTCTTTTAGTCTTTATAATGGCTACTTTGGAGATAGTTTTTGAATGAGAAAAAACCGCACCAAGAACAGCCGCTTTCGCGCAGGTACGTTTTGGCAAATCCAGACAGATAATTCGCTGAAATAGCTCCAGACAGCTGCAGAAGGCCCAAAAAGCCGTTTTTCGCTGCAACTTGACTCATTGGACAACTTTGGCACAATAGCCTGGAAATATCTGTCTGAATTCGCAAGAACGTACCCGCAGAAATTTGGAGCCGTTTGACCGGAATGGGTCCAAAACTGGCGGTTTTTGCATCGGATGGGCCCCGCAATCACTCCGCAGCACTGACAGGGAGGCAATGAGAGAGTGAGAGAGGAGGAGGGCGGAGGAGGAGAGAAAAAAGCACTAACCACTCTTTTAGTCTTTATAATGGCTACTTTGGAGATAGTTTTTGAATGAGAAAAAACCGCACCAAGAACAGCCGCTTTCGCGCAGGTACGTTTTGGCAAATCCAGACAGATAATTCGCTGAAATAGCTCCAGACAGCTGCAGAAGGCCCAAAAAGCCGTTTTTCGCTGCAACTTGACTCATTGGACAACTTTGGCACAATAGCCTGGAAATATCTGTCTGAATTCGCAAGAACGTACCCGCAGAAATTTGGAGCCGTTTGACCGGAATGGGTCCAAAACTGGCGGTTTTTGCATCGGATGGGCCCCGCAATCACTCCGCAGCACTGACAGGGAGGCAATGAGAGAGTGAGAGAGGAGGAGGGGCGGAGGAAGAGAGAAAAAAGCACTAACCACTCTTTTAGTCTTTATAATGGCTACTTTGGAGATAGTTTTTGAATGAGAAAAAACCGCACCAAGAACAGCCGCTTTCGCGCAGGTACGTTTTGGCAAATCCAGACAGATAATTCGCTGAAATAGCTCCAGACAGCTGCAGAAGGCCCAAAAAGCCGTTTTTCGCTGCAACTTGACTCATTGGACAACTTTGGCACAATAGCCTGGAAATATCTGTCTGAATTCGCAAGAACGTACCCGCAGAAATTTGGAGCCGTTTGACCGGAATGGGTCCAAAACTGGCGTTTTTGCATCGGATGGGCCCCGCAATCACTCCGCAGCACTGACAGGGAGGCAATGAGAGAGTGAGAGAGGAGGAGGGGCGGAGGAGAGAGAAAAAGCACTAACACTCTTTTAGTCTTTTATAATGGCTACTTTGGAGAT
>JAEMWC010000550.1:552500-594990 GCA_016490735.1 Pachyseris speciosa | reverse complement strand
GCGAAGGGATCACCTCTAACACTTCTAGGATTCTGCGTCCCTCTGAGGGACGCCAAGGTGGCGGCCGGAAACGAATTCAAGCATATGTTCCTTACTTTAGCTATCTTAAAGGCTTTGTTCTCTCTGTTGAGATTTCAAATATTCACACAGACGCTTCTCTCACCATCTTGGCTTTTCAAACCTCAAAAACACACTGTGAATAGATGTTTTCATGTAAGTGTCGGACATGCATGTGAGCAGGACATCTTTATGTCACGCACTGTGAAAAACTCTAAAATTCAAATTGCTCTATTTTCAAAACAAAGCAAGCTACCGAGCTGAAAACATGCAAGCAGATTCTTTTCTAAAATGTCTTTTACGTAATGAAGATAAAATGCAAAAGTATGTTTACTTTTGAATTTTTGATTTTTATGACGTCATATGAAAACCCTCTATTAATGGATTTGGAACTGTAGATATTATTGGTATGTATCTAGAGTATGCCATGATGAAATAGTATTTATCTTTACTTTTATCGTGTCTTCAAGTATCCTGCGCACTCAAAACCCAAATTTCGGGGCATTTGCACGTGACAATTGTAGAGGAGTGAGTCGAGTTGTAAACGTTTCTTGTAGCCATATTATAGATATTATCGCCAGACTGAGTAGTCAAAGAAAAACTGAAAATAATAATAATACAGCATTCTTGCCTTTACTTCAATGTCCCTTAGTGTGTCCTGGCTGGCTTAAACGCTAATAGACCATTTTACAATTGCAAGCCTTTGAGTAGGAACGAGGCTGGCGGTGACCTCGTTACTCGGGCGAGGAACGCCGCCCGAGTTTGAAAATGAGCTCCGTTTTTCTTCTTCTTCTTCTTCTTCGTCGTCGTCGTCGAGTTTCATCCATAAAGCTCATTTCCGGCGTTTCTGCGCAAGCACTAACTAATAATGATCATTTTCGGTGGAATAAGTAAGCTATTTTTACCTAATCAACTATGCTGAATCGCCGTGGCCAAGCGGTCATCGTCATCCCACGGAAAACTTATCATGTTTGAGCTGCCAAAATAAGAACCGTATCTTCAGAGAACTTTTCTTATTTTTGACATTGACCGCGGCTAAGAGTTGGTACGGAATGCATTAAATTTTCATTCGCAACATTCATCTGTTCAATCTGTTCAGAATGGATGGAATGGCGTTCTGTCCGTTCCGGAATAGGAATGCGGAATAGAAAAACACACGCATTTTACATTCTGCCCATTCTCATTCCAGAATTGTGAATTAAAACAAAATAAATAAAAAATAAAATTAAATTAAATTTAAAAACACGTCCTCAATTATCTCGCCCCTTGTATACCTTGCCATCCTTCCAGTAAACATGGTACAGTGGTTCTACTTGTGATGGGCAGACATACACTCGCTTGGCCTCATCAAACGGATGTCGGCATAACACGCGCTTACCAGGAGAAGGAGGAGGCTCTTCACATCTCTGCATAAGATCAAGAAGCGCACGACCTGGACAATACAGAGGAGATGACAAGTATATATCACAAATGAACGAACGAAGGAGTGAGCGAATGAAAAAAATAAAATGTCTTTATTTCGTTCGTTAAATTACATAAAACACGTTACAGTACGGGATATGTCAATATCAGGAGCCCATCACCAGGAGCGTACAGCTGCCCTATATTCCTGTCACGGCGTTTTCAAAGACCAATTTATTTTTAGATTGAATTTCCCGCGAAAGTCAGACTCCCAAAGGAGCCCTGGTGACATTACAAGCATCTGCACGTGCAAAGCCTTTGTTTTCGCTCATTAAACCTTTTGTTTCGTGTTGCTCTCGTTCCCGTTGCCATCCTCGTTGCCCTCTATCGCGGAAAAAGGTAGTCAAACAATAGATCGGTCTGTAAAAATGCCGTGATATAGGTTTAGTATGGGAGTTGTACGCTCCTAGTCATGGGCTCCTGTCAATATGTAATCCATCCAAACCGAAAATTCCAATAATAACTATCCCCACTCTCAAGCTCTTTCATCTTTCGAGCTGTCGCTCAGTCATAAACGTGTTGATATGGATTCGTTCTCTAAGTATCACACCTATAAGAAGCTAGGAGCGTTGCCTTTCAAACCGCCTCGTTTCGCCAAACGAACTCCCTTCTAAACGAGGACTACCGTGCTATTTACATGCCCTATATGGTGGGGGTGATTAAGTTTTTGTCACTTTTTGACCTTTTGTCCTTATTATCTTCTCAAGATTTCATGCAATCAAAAAAAGCCACCATAGGTTTGCAGCACATAACCCCACAAATATCTAAGAATTTTGGTGTAAGTCTTAGAGTGTTTATGATGAAGAAAAGCGGGGAGGGGAGAGCGATTTTAAGGGAAGGTGAGAAAATTGAAGATTTTAAGGTGATTACAAAGTAAATCTGGAGGACAACAGTTAATGGACGAACACAATTTAAAACTCCGCGCTCAACCTGACGTACCCTCGCGTTGTGGTGGACTGTCTGCGTGTTTATGTATGTGTTCTTTTCCCTTTTTAATTTCCTCTTCAAATCACTTCTTGTTTCATAAACATCCAGGTATATCGCCCCCTGACAATATCAAAGAGCGCGTGCGCACAACGCTTTTGGATCTCCGCTTTATTCAAATACGCGATAACCACAATGAAGCTCTCACCGTCTCCACCATACAACCTGAACGCTTCTTTCTTTCCTGGTATGGTAACTTTCTCGATATCCTGGCTTAGCTTCATCCGCGCGTCGCCGTTTAATTCCACGAGCTGTGGAGAGATAAAAACAGTTACAAACACGGGTGATCAAGATGATCGCAGAAGATAGAATAAGAATCCATTTAGCTTCTGCAATCGTCTGCTATCCTGAGCAAGCGAGCACAAAGGCGCAAGCGATCGCAGAATCGAAGTTTGTTTCTACAGTATCGCTATACTCACTGACGCCATGTTGATTGACCTAAACGATAGATCTCTCATTGGCTTCCTTTGTTCGTCAACCAGGATTTGTTCGTTTCACCATTGTTATCTGTGTCTCTAGAGATCGGCTGCAAACCACCTGTAATGATGTTCGTATCCTCAACCTCGTTCCCAGTAGAGGAGAGACCCTAGGAACGAGGTTGACGTATCCTACGTATACCTGAAGGCGACAACCTTGATATTTTGCTTTGTGAGGTCTTTCCCGGCAAAATTAATTGTTTATCTCATTTCCCATGAAACGAAAAATCCCCGCCCGGGTAACTCACTTTATAAGAATACCGAAATCCTGAGATCCCAGACCGGAACAAAAATCAGGGTCTTATAATGTCTGGTAAGATTATGCTGGCTGCGTGCTAAATGGTGATGGTTTATATACCACACATATCACATAGTTTCATGGCGGTTTACAATTCTTCTATAGGGTGAGATCGGACGTCAGCCTGTAAAGGCGCCTCTGGCAGCCGCTATTAGTCCATATTTGATCTCACCCACCCACCCAACCCACACATGAATGTCAAAGATATATGAAAGATAGAGATAGACCACCACACCGGGAACTGCGTCCCCTACTCTTTTCGAACAGTGTGTGGGTTCTTTAACGTCCCACAGATTACTGATTAGGAACAACTGTTGTGAGACGGGACCTACGGTTTATCGTCCCTATCTATGGTGGCCGAGAGCTGCCAATGAAGATTTTGCATTTATTATGTTATTTTATCGAAAGAATGTATTTTAAAATGAAAATTAAAACAATTCAATTCAGAAATTTCAGACTTTTTCGGAAAAAAAATTAAATCACAATGAAATTGAAATGAGCAGTGAGTCAAAAAATAAAAATAATAAATCAAAATGAAAATGAAATCAAATTAAAAAAAATTCTTCGTGGCCGAGCGCTGCCACATGGCAGAGAGCTGCCATGCCATCCCAGAATGCAAGACGAGTGTATGTCAACAAGTTTTCAACATGGCGGACTCCGCATGGGAGCAGGATATGCGTCTAAGAGAAGATATGGAAAGATATGTAAGAGATGGGTATAAAAGGGAAGAAACCCTGGACTTCTTAAAACGAGACTTTCCACTGTACGCTTGGAGCATTCGTTCGCTAGACAGGCGTTTGAGATATTTTGGAATCTATTACAACGACCCAGCGATTACCGTGGAAGAAGTAAACGGTCAGTATAAAATGCAGACTGCAGACTGCAGACTGCAGACTGGGTATAAAATGCAGACTGACACCGAAACCGCCTCTTTCTGTCGAATACACGATAAATTTCAACTTTTCACTTACGCTTGTGTCACGCAACCGCCTGTCTGAGAATCCAGACCAAGAATGGACATTTGCCGATATTTTCTTTTCGAAAAGCGCCAACCTTAATATAATTCATGTCATTAATTGTGTTATTTACTTTTAACTGCTCTCGCGCGTAGGCCGTGAAACTCAGAACACTAATTCACGAATCTGACAGAAAACAACAGCGCATTTCCACCTAGAGGATTACCCTACATTAAGATGTAAGAATTATTTCAAAAACCATTACTTTTAATACTGCTACTCACCGGTGTCACCGATGCCATGTTGTCGAAAAGCGGAGAACACGTCGACCACGTACAAAATAAACAAAAAATAGCTCATACGTCGGCCGGATCACTGCTTTATATCATGATATCCAACATATGTTACGGCCGGGTTGTTTATGATCGGGCGGCAGAAGTTGGAAAGAATGAAAGGCTTGAAATTCCGTTTTAGAGCGAAGGAGCCCATTCAATCACATCAAGGTTGGCGCTTTTCGAAAAGAGAAATATCGACAAATGTCCATTCTTGGTCTTGGATTCTCAGACGGGCGGTTGCGTGACACAAGCGTAAGTGAAAAAGTTGAAATTCATCGCATATTTGACAGAAAAAGGCGGTTTAGGTGTCAGTCAGCATTTTATACCCAATCTGCAGTCTGCAGTCTGCATTTTATGAATACCTAGTAGTCTGCATTTTATACCCAGTCTGCAGTCTGCATTTACACTGACCGTTTACTTCTTCCACGGTAATCGCTGGGTCGTTGTAATAGATTCCAAAATATCTCAAACGCCTGTCTAGCGAACGAATGCTCCAAGCGTACAGTGGAAAGTCTCGTTTTAAGAAGTCCAGGGTTTCTTCCCTTTTATACCCATCTCTTACATATCTTTCCATATCTTCTCTTAGACGCATATCCTGCTCCCATGCGGAGTCCGCCATGTTGAAAACTTGTTGACATACACTCGTCTTGCATTCTGGGATGGCATGGCAGCTCTCTGCCATGTGGCAGCGCTCGGCCACGAAGAATTTTTTTTAATTTGATTTCATTTTCATTTTGATTTATTATTTTTATTTTTTGACTCACTGCTCATTTCAATTTCATTGTGATTTAATTTTTTTTCCGAAAAAGTCTGAAATTTCTGAATTGAATTGTTTTAATTTTCATTTTAAAATACATTCTTTCGATAAAATAACATAATAAATGCAAAATCTTCATTGGCAGCTCTCGGCCACCATAGATAGGGACGATAAACCGTAGGTCCCGTCTCACAACAGTTGTTCCTAATCAGTAATCTGTGGGACGTTAAAGAACCCACACACTGTTCGAAAAGAGTAGGGGACGCAGTTCCCGGTGTGGTGGTCTATCTCTATCTTTCATATATCTTTGACATTCATGTGTGGGTTGGGTGGGTGGGTGAGATCAAATATGGACTAATAGCGGCTGCCAGAGGCGCCTTTACAGGCTGACGTCCGATCTCACCCTATAGAAGAATTGTAAACCGCCATGAAACTATGTGATATGTGTGGTATATAAACCATCACCATTTAGCACGCAGCCAGCATAATCTTACCAGACATTATAAGACCCTGATTTTTGTTCCGGTCTGGGATCTCAGGATTTCGGTATTCTTATAAAGTGAGTTACCCGGGCGGGGATTTTTCGTTTCATGGGAAATGAGATAAACAATTAATTTTGCCGGGAAAGACCTCACAAAGCAAAATATCAAGGTTGTCGCCTTCAGGTATACGTAGGATACGTCAACCTCGTTCCTAGGGTCTCTCCTCTACTGGGAACGAGGTTGAGGATACGAACATCATTACAGGTGGTTTGCAGCCGATCTCTAGAGACACAGATAACAATGGTGAAACGAACAAATCCTGGTTGACGAACAAAGGAAGCCAATGAGAGATCTATCGTTTAGGTCAATCAACATGGCGTCAGTGAGTATAGCGATACTGTAGAAACAAACTTCGATTCTGCGATCGCTTGCGCCTTTGTGCTCGCTTGCTCACGGTGAGGGTAAAAGGCTGAATGAGTTTGCGGAATGGCATGTGGCATGATTTGCGGAATCGCATAATTATGTGGAATGTAATGTATGCAAAATGGCGCGAAGAAATTAATTCAGCTGAAAGAGTTAATTATTCTGCAGCCTAACACAGAGAATATTAATCGCAAGCTAGCTGTCTATCTCGGTCACAACTACTCTTCACTGGGCTTGCTTTCTTATGAACTCTTGAGGTGATTAAATTTTAACTTGAGTTTTGCTTTCATAGGGTTAGTCTGTTCGAGAGTGTTGGTCAATGATATTTGCAGTGTATTTGTGCGAATCGTTCGCGGCTTCGAGACAAGCGAGCTTTTGCCATCTTGTCAATTTCACAGTGTAGGTCAAACTCTTTGACAGTTTTGAAATGGATTAAATAAAATTTTATTTTTCCAGGGTCGATTGTAAGATATTTTGGAACGGAGCCCCGTAGAGGCTTATTCAAGTTATAGTTTTCAGAGTTTTACTAGAGTCTCACATCGGTCGCGCCGCTAATTTCTTGTTATGATATGAATAACTGAACTCAGTGCTCGCGTTCAAGATTCGCCTCATCGAAGATCGAGTACCCTAGGTACCAGATGTTATAAAATTTCTCGGTCAAATCAAATTTGTTTTCAGCAAATTGTTGTTACCGGGATCAACAACTAGCCCCTTCTCTAGATAATAATTTTACGGTTAATAATCTTGATCTCGCGATTATTAATCGCGTCTGCCAGCCTAGCACAGTGAATAATCAATGGTAAGCTACAGTCGGCGACAAAATTACTTGAGACAGCACAGCAAAGGGCTATTTTGTACGCTCGGCGGCTCCCCCTTCCCTCTCAGTGTTGTTTCTCGCAATTCTCTCAGCAGATCCTGTGACCCCAACATTGGGGGACAGCGGGAAAGGGTGAACTGTTTCAACAATTTTGTCGTTAGCTGTAGTTGCTGATCTCAGTGACAACAAAATGTTGAAAACAAATTGGATTTGACCGAGAAAGTTTTCATTGTAGAGGGGACTTGTACTTTGATAGACTTGATATAAATATATTACAAATGAGCCCCCTTGAAGTGATTTGTCTTGGGTTTGCGTTTATAGGATTAGTCAGTTCGCAATTGATTATAATATTTTCCTCGTTTGTCGCTCGATCTTCGAGAGTTCAGTTATTCATACTCATAACAACAAAACCAGCTCGACCAATTTGAGACTCCTGTAAAACTCTGAAAACCATGACTGATAAGCCTCTGTGAGACTCCGTTCCTAAATCGCTTACAGTCGACTCCGGAAAAATAAAATTTTAATTTCAAAACTGCCAAAAGAGTTTGACCTACACTGTGAAATTGACAAGATGGCAAAAGCTCGCTTGTCTCTGTTGTCTCGCAGTCGAACGATTCTTTCGTGCATAGCTTCACAAATATGCTGCAAATATCATTCGCGAACAGGCTAATCCTATGAAACCAAAACTCAAGGCAAATTTAATCACCTCAAGAGTTCATAAGTGTTACGTTTACACGAAAGCAAGCCGGGTGGAGAGTAGTAGTGACCGAGATCGGCAGCTACATAGCTTGCGTTTGGCTGTTGAATAATTAACTCCTTCAGTTGAATTAAATTTTTCGCGCCATTTTGCATACATTACATTCCGCATAATTATGCGATTTCGCAAGTCATGCCACATGCCATTCCGCAAACTCATTCCGCCTTTTACCCTCACCGGCTTGCTCAGGATAGCAGACGATTGCAGAAGCTAAATGGATTCTTATTCTATCTTCTGCGATCATCTTGATCATCCGTGTTTGTAACTGTTTTAATCGTATCTGTAACAAAATTCTCGATCGTGATTGGTTCTCCGCGCGCCTATTTGTCACGTAATCGGCGCGCGATCACGTGGGTGTCCAATTACAGGTATCCAATTTGAACTTTTTGTAATTGGATACCTGTAATTGGATACCTACGTGATTTTCACGTCAATTACGCGCGTTTTAATGGCTTCCTTTGCAAACGTTTCCTGCAGTTTTCAAAACATATGGAAAGCGCTGCAGACGTTTTCGCTCAAAAGACCTTCCCAAAAGAAATTATTAATTCCGAAATTTGTTATAGATACGATTAATTAGTAATTGGACCTCGAAATTTGTTATAGATACGATTAATTAGTAATTGGACCTCGTGTCGTACAATTCAGGGAGTAATCGCGCTCGTATTTTCAAATCAGCCTCGCGCTTCGCGCTCGTCTGATTTTGAAATTACTCGCGCGATTACTCCCTGAATTGTACTCCACTCGGTCCAATTACTATTACTTCTCCACAGCTCGTGGAATTAAACGGCGACGCGCGGATGAAGCGAAGCCAGGATATCGAGAAAGTTACCATACCAGGAAAGAAAGAAGCGTTCAGGTTTGCTCATTTCATTTTCATTGTGATTTAATTTTTTTTTTTCCGAAAAAGTCTGAAATTTCTGAATTGAATTGTTTTAATTTTCATTTTAAAATACATTCTTTCGATAAAATAACATAATAAATGCAAAATCTTCATTGGCAGCTCTCGGCCACCATACTTATCCGAAAGGACTAGAAAGTCTAACCGTTTGCAGATGTAATTACAAAGGCAGCACTTTCTCCTGAATTATTTAAAGACCGTGAGTGTTGGTCCGGCCGGGATTTGAACCCGCGACCTCCCGCACAGTAGTCCGGTGCTCTACCAGTTGAGCTAACCGGTCGGCGGATGCTAAACATCTGGTTCAGTTCAGATGATCGCGTTGTAGAGGGTTTTCCGGCCATATTTCCGATTGCAGTCACGACAGAAGTCACGCATTTATGAGAAATGCTCGGACGCTAGGAATGTGTCAGAATAACGAGAAAAACAAGACATCACGTCTTTTGTACACATTCGACGCACTTGAAATAACTTAAAAACAGTATTAAAAAACTATTAAATCGTTCGAGCCTCCTCAGTCGACGACTGAAGAGGCTCTAGAGTGCAATATATATCGAACTACTGTGATTTAACGGTTCTAAAAGTTGTTTTAAGTGCAGCGAATGTGTATAAAAGACGTGATGTCTTGTTCTTCTCGAGAATTCACGAAGTTAAGACATTAGTTAAGGATGAGCTGTTTTCTCAACACCATCTTTGTTTGTTTGTTTTCAATGAAAATGATGCAATTGCTTCTTTCCTCACCTTAAACACACAGCCTAACGCAGGCTGTTTTTGACAAGTAACAAGATGAGTGCCTATACCAAGGAATCTATAGAGTGCCCCTGAAAAATGAATAAATACAACGGAGTTGGCCTCTTATTTCCTCTACATTTAAAGTAAATACTTTTTAATAAAAATAATAAAATTTCTGAGAAGTGTCGAAGTTCCTATAAGCTCTAAATTTCATTGGCGGGGATAGTGCCACAGCTCTATTGTTTTAGGGCTGGGGTCCATTGTTTCTATTGTTTGTTCTTTTGTCCACCTAAAGATTGGCGAGCCATTCACGTGAGACTTTGTAAGAGCTGAGACATCACCAAAATGTTTGAAAAACTTCGTTAGTGACAGATCAACTGATTTATTTGTTCAAGCTCGAAAATGCGCCAGTTTTGCCGACGAGTGAAGATGCTATCTTAGATGCTTTTTTATAATGAAATTTTCCAAAAACTTGTTTAGTGACGGAGGACTAGATTTACTTGTTCAAGGTCGAAAATGTGCCTGTTTTGCCGACGAGCGAGGGCGCTATCCTCTCTTGAATACCACTTAGATTCTACGGTAAAATTACGGGAAGCCCATTCAAGGAATCTAGAGGCAGCTGACAAGAACATCTAATGAAAGGACTCGGAAAAAGAGAGAAATAATGCACAGTACCTTTTCAATTTTTGTGAGTTGTGTTCAAGTGAAATTTACTTACTTGCTGGTTAAGAGACAGGAGTGTATCTTCATTTATGTCATTACTGGCAGCAATAATACTCTTTGCAAACCAGGGTAAACCAAACCTTGGTAAAAAAAAAAAAAAAAAAAAAAAAAAGGCGAAAAAATAATTAGAGAATATTAGCTAAATATATGCCAAGTCTACAAGAAATAAATCTTCAATCTGAAGAGGAAACTTAATTTGATTTTTTTTTATTTCCTCGAACTTCATCATTTTTTTGTACCCTTTTTAAAACGTTATGTTAAACATACATTTGCAAAGTAAGGCAAAACAAATAAAATATTTTACAATTAGATTATGAGGTCGAGATTTCTATCGCGTAATAGCTGATGAGGGCGCAGCCCGAATCAGCTATCACGCATAGAAATCGAGAGCGAATAATCTAATTGTTTTAGTTTCTGCTAGTCGTTCAAAACTAAAAAAAAGTAAATAATCTAAATTCCCCTCGCAGACACTTCGAAAAGGCGAAGAAGTCTTGATAGCGAGTGGCGTAGCCAATCAGAGAACCGCATTCCTGATGGAAGGCTGGTAGATTTATACTAAAAGGAAATAAAACATAGCCAGTCACGTGGATTATCAGGCTGGGTTTTACGTACAGCAAGGCATGTGAATTTTTACGCAGACTCTCATAGTTACATGTATAAGATACGCATTTACCTCACGGTCAGTCACGTGAATAATCACATAACAAACATATTGAGAATGAATATATGAAAATCATATATTTGAACTGCAGATTAAAGAATGAATATGTGAATGATCATCGCAGTTATGAACACTACTTAAGCAGTAGTAAAAATAGAGCTTGAAAAAATTCAGGCTTGTACAGGATTTGAACCCACGACCTCTGCGATACCGCCGTGCAGCGCTCTACCTACTAAGCTAACAAGCCATCTGGGCGGAGCTGGTCATTTTGTTGGTACAAACATGTAATATACTCATGTATAATAATATGTGAGAATGAATATATGAAAGTCATATAGTCGTGGGTTCGAATCCCGTAAGAGCCTTTTTTTTAGGCTCTATTTTCACTACTGCTTAAGTAGTGTTCATAACTGCGATGATCATTCCCATATTCAAAATAAACCTTACAGTCAGTCACATGGATTCACACCCACGTGCCTCAAAGTCAGTCACGTGAATTTACAGGGACGAGCCTCGTAGTCAGTCACGTGATTCACATGCACAAGCTTCAGAGAAACTAGGACTTATTATATAAAAAAAATTATTATAAGTCTATTCTGCAAATTCAATATTTCTTTGTCACAAATACATGTGAGACACCTCGGGAAAAAATCTGAAACTCTTGTTTACTGAAAAATTCCCAGACTGTGATATCAATTTGTTCCATAGACTCGTATTTGTTAACAGAAGGTAAATACAGGAAGGTATGTGCTTCTTTTTCACTTAAAGCGCTGTACGATTTATATAAGGGCTGCTTTTGTAGTCGAATTTCCAAACCATGCAACCGTAAGTCTGTTTTGTATGCTTCTCCGACTAATAATATACATGAAAAAATTTCTCGATTCTGATTGGCTAAGAGAAATGCAGTTTTTAGGAAACACCGGTGCAGAAAAAAGGTAATTCGGTGCAGAAAAAAGGAAATACAGTGCAAAACAAGGTAAAAAACTGAGGATTCTGATTGGTTGATAAACAAAGGCGCTGCCATTGAACCAATCAAACGCGGCCTCTGAATGGCGCAAAGTCTGAAGAGCTGCAAGCGACTCTGTGAGCCAAAACAATGGCTGGCTTTTTGAGCAGGTTTTCTTTCTTCGTGACCGCAATAACAGCAGAGAAGCTGCAAAACAGCTCTAAAAAGGAGAAACGGCTGCGAAAAGCACTGTATTTTAGCTGTCTGTTTGGAAACAGTGGTGTCCAGAGAAGGGAATTACTGACGTAATTGGAATTACGTGTCCGTTGATGGAGTGACGCCGAGAATATTAAACAAACAAGGACAAACAAGGCGAAGATAACGAACTAGAAAGCCTGAAGGTAATAATTACAGCGCTTGATAGACACTTAGCAAACAAAGTAGCCTTATAGCTATAGCCTGTAATTGTTTAGCCAGTTTTCACAGCTAAAAACGCTTTAAAAACATCGAGAAAACTGTTGTTTTGGTTCACCTTAGCTTCGTTGCGTTGCTTCTTTTTCATGTATATTATTAATAAGTAATCACATGATTTTTCTCGTGCAATTTGGAATAAATAAGCACTTGTAAATTTTTTCAAAGACCACAAATTGCACTCGCCCTACGGGCTCGTGCAATTTTGTGAGTCTTTGTAAAAATTTACTCGTGCTTATTTATTCCAAATTGCACTCGAAATCATGTGATCACCTATACAAAACCAATTGTTTTTCACTACAGTGTTCCTCCATGGTAAATGAATAGTACATACAGTTTACTTACACTTCTGCTACTTTTTCCAGGCATTTTCTGATTTCTTTTGACCGATAAGCTAAATCTCCAGAATCAAGCCTAACTCCTACTGCTTGGTAACCAAAACCATTGAGGGCCAATGCCACTGCACAGAAACCGGGAATGCCACTCCTAAATAGAACAACAGAGTAGAATATTTAAAAAACGTGCGCATTTGTATCACGGTGATGATGATGAATGAGGATGGTAATGATGATGATGATGATGATGATGATGACGATGACGATGATGATGACGATGATGATGACGATGATGATGACGATGATGATGACGATGACGATAACGATGGTGATGACGATGACGATGACGATGCTGATGGAGATGACGACAGCGGTGATGGTGATGAGGATGATAATGATGGCGATGATGATGACGACAGTGGTGATGATGATGATAATGATGGTGAAGATGATGATGATGATGGTGACGATGAAGTTGATGGATTATTCGCATCAAAATACTGTCTGCGCACACATCAGGTACTTGTGTACTGGCCAGGTCGTGGGTTAATGTCTCAGAAGGGTCTCTTCCTTTAAGTGTTACAGCAATGGTGAATTACTGGTATTAGTGTTGATGTTGACGATGATGATGATGATGATGATGGTGGTGATGGTGATCGTGATGGTGATGATGATGGTGATGATGGTGACGATTGTGGTGGTGATGGAGATGATGATGGTGATGATGATGAATGTAGTGGTGGTGATGGTGGTGATGATGGTGATGATGATGATGACGATTGTGGTGGTGATGGTGATGATAGTGATGATGATGGTGATGATGATGATTGTGGTGGTGATGATGGTGGTGGTGATGATGATGATGATGATGATGATGACGATTGTGGTGGTGATGATGATGACGATGATGGTGACGATTGTGGTGGTGATGGAGATGATGATGGTGATGATAATGATTGTAGTGGTGGTGATGGTGGTGATGATGGTGATGATGATGATGACGATTGTGGTGGTGATGGTGATGATAGTGATGATGATGGTGATGATGATGGTTGTGGTGGTGATGATGGTGGTGGTGATAATGATGATGATGATGATGATGACGATTGTGGTGGTGATGGTGATGATGGTGATGATGATGATGGTGGTGATGATGACGATTGTGGTGGTGATGGTGATAGTGGTGATGATGGTGATGATGATGATTGTGGTGGTGGTGGTGATAGTGATAATAGTGGTGATGATGATGATGATGATGATTGTGGTGGTAGTTGATGATGTCGACAATGATGGAACCACATTATTGACGTGTATAAAAACATCACAATTGTTTACCTTATGACATCGTAGGTATCTACCAGTGCTAGAAATGACTTTGGAAAAGCCATTAGCGTATGCAGAAAATGCTCTGCCAGTTCACCCATGTGCACTTCACTCTCTAGCACACGTAATTATATACTGGGGTGACTTTTCTTCAACCAGTTTCACAAACTTTGGGAAAGACGTCTTTTGGTTCCTGACTTGTATCGGTAGGCTGCAGTTTGCCAACAAGAGGCAGCTCTTCTGGAATAAATGATGTGATAAAGGCATGAGCTTGTGTGGCCTTTTACTGGAATCCCACAAAGCTTGCCTGCTAGGACATTGCATTTGCTGTACCATCAAACCCTAACAGAAATTAAAAAAATACCGGTAAATGCAATGTTGTGCTATAAACGAATAGCAGAATAAAAAACAAAATCAAAAACAAACAAGTAAAATAAGAATGAAATAAAGAAGAAAAAGGCTCTATTATTAATACTACACAGAAGTGTCAGCAGCAGGTCATAAATGACTGTGATATGTTTTATACTCCCATTGTGTCTGGTAAGTTTCAAGGGGGTTCAATTTATGGAAATTAAATGGATTTGCTAGTTAAGTACTAGCTGCAGACACCCCATGCCATGTGCATACATTGTACACGTACACACTGCAGGTATAATCCACACGAACTACACACTGTATGTCACAAAGTATGTGCATACAAATCTCTGGATATGTTATAAAGAAAATAATGCATTTATAAAAAAAAAAAAAAAAAAAAAAAAAACAATTACAAAATATGTGATTCAATCCATATACCGTAAAAGCTCTATTAAGTCCCCCCATCTCTATTAACCTCCACTCTCTAACAAGCCCCCCCATTTGGAAGTCGGTTTTTGTAATAAGCCCCCCCCCCTCTCTAATAAGCCCCCCCCCTCCTTTGGGACATGAGATTTTGTAATTATTTCCCTCCTATTCCCTCTTTCAAATCCACTTCATGCGGCCCAGTTGGTTTGCTTTTAAACAAAATACACACTCAAACACATAATACTGATCTGTATTAAATACTAAAGTTTCACTTCAGTGTGTTTGAGTTATGTACAAAAACTATTTTATGATATAAACGGCACGTTTAAGATTTGAAATAAGCCTCCCCCTCTCTCTATTAAGCCCCCCTATCTAACAAGCTCCCATTTAATGAGGCCTGAAATTAAACAAGCCTCCCGGGGGGTTAATAGAGCTTAACGGTAAATGAAATTATTTTATTTGAACGTAAAACAAATTTGGGAATTAGAGTGTCTGTTTCATCAAATTTCATCAACTGACTGCTTGTGTGAAAGCTTGTGCAAATTTCCAGAACATTTTACAACACTTGTTCCTTGTACATGTACATTGTTGAGTAATACAGCACTCGCCTTAACAGCTCATGCCTCTCTAGGCACTTCTCTAGTGTTCTTTAAAAATACCTGCAAGCTTAAATAACTCAACAACACACTAGGCATAGTTTTTAGCTCTTTATTGTACAGTACATGACTCTCATGAAGCCCTCATCATCATCATCATCAATCATCATCATCATTACCATCATCAACATCATCGTCATCAGCATCATCGTCATCATCATAAGTGATACTGGTCATTATTATATAACTTGCTCCCTCCCAAACGTTATAGGGTCCTCAGAGAAAGGGGTTATAACTTTATACTTCCTCATTAAAGAAAAAACTGATCGATTCAAAGGGGCCATTAGATGTCTTTTTAAATTTATTTCTTAATATCCTTAAACTAATTGAATCCTTTTCAATTTTGTAAATTTTTTAATTTTGTTAAAAATATGTTAGCTTAGTTCGTCACTGATTGTAAAGCCACACTTATGTTGTGGCTGATTTCCTAATAAAGACTTCTACCACTACTATTGTCGTCGTCCTTATCCTCGTCGTCGTCCTCGTCATCATCATCATCATCGTCATCATCATCATCGTCACTAATATCACCATTGCTGTCAAGTACAAACTCACCTTCAATGTAACAGTATTTTGATGCCGATAATCCATCATCAGGTCCTTGGGATCTTCGCAGACCAAACTCTATTAAGCTTTTGTCCCAACCAGCAGCAAGGCGAAATCTAGCTGCATTGGTTGCAACTAAACTGATAATGGAAAAGAATAATAATAATAATAATAATAATAATAATAATAATAATAATAATAATAATAAATAATAATAATAATAATAATAATAATAATCTTTATTATCCTTTTGTTATTATGTACACATTTTTTTTTGTTACAATCTAGAAAATTTACAACATATGATCAATCTAATGTAATAAAAACAATGGGCAAACTAGGAAGCTTAATGAACCAGTTGGTTTAAACTCCCTAAACAATTTAGGTTATCAGTGGCAGGTAAAGTAAAAAAAAAGAAAAATAAAATAAAAGAAATGCAAAGAATGAAGAACTTATTTACATGAAGCATGTTGCTTCATCAGTAAAACGAAAGTATAATAAATTAGCAATTATTATTTAACAGTTTAGTTTTCTGACATCATACTTGATCATTAATAAAAATTAACTTGCACAATTGTCCATAAATAAAAGACAATGAGCCACTGAATTGTTATTAGGTCGGCTGGTAACACTCTCAAATTGAGCAAATTATTGGGCCTGTCTTCTGAAAAAACTAAATGGTTAAATTACTGAAGGGAAAAACCAACAACAGTGATGAAGTCACACACATTCTATGTTGAATTTGCAAAACTATGAGATTTGTTACTCCCTGTGTATAATGAAAAGCCTTCCTCGAAAACATCCATTTGCCAAAAAATGAGCTACTCAAGGAAATTTACCAAAAAATGCTAAATTACAGCACTTTTAAGTTCTATTTTCTCAATGAAATCTCTCTTATTTTGTGATGTCCTAAATTGAAGGACTCAGCACCAAATTACAAAGATCTTATGGTAAAATTATGCTAATTTCCACTATGTACAGATTGTAAAGACAAAAAAACAAAAAAAAAAACAACAACAACAACAACAACAGGGCTAATTTATCATGGGTGAATGTTTCCATACTGTCAGAACTTTCCGAATGTTTCAAATAAATTAGCAATTATTATTTAACAGTTTAGTTTTCTGAGATCACTCATAGACACTAATAAAAATTAATTTGAACAATTGTACATATGCACATGACAATATAATTTAATGATTTCATTCCCGGTACATAATTATTATGACACAACAATACTTTTTTTCTTTAATTTTTACACAGGGAGCCTGAGCGCTAGATATTTATAAGGTTTATAGGTTATTCATACTATTACAATAAAAGAAAAGATTTACCTATGTGCCTGTGTCTTTCTTTAGTCTTTTTGGAAGGGATTTCGTTAACGCGAAGACGGTTTTTCTCCGTGCGATTTCAAAAACATAAACGCTCCAAGCGCATCCGATTAACGTCTCGACTTTCAAGTAACTATTAACTATTATCTCCCACCGGGGGCGGGTTTTGGGTTTCAACTGTTAGCATTTAAGAGAACAACCTCGTTCCCAGGGTCTCTCCTCTTCCCGCCTCCTGAAGCGAGAGAGAAAAAGACCCTGGTTCAGGCTGGTCACGTGTCTCTCAGAATCTGGGAAGATTAAAAATAAACAAGTCGAGGGAGGGGCGGGTTAGTATGAAAGTTGTCTCTACTGAGCCTAGGGAGAACGGAAAAGTACCGAAAGCCAACGAAGCGTGTTATTCTCGAAGCACAGACCATGTCGAGTGGGATAAATCCTGATAAATCCTCAGCCGCAAAAACAAAATTACAAGGCGACGGCTAGTGCGACGGCTGAAAGGCAAAAAAAAAGCTGTGAACGGCTTAAGGGTAACTAGTCGGGATCAAGGCTTGAAGTGATACGTAAATATTACTTTCGAAAAACACAAGTAACGCTAAATGTTTACATTTATAACGGCTTCAGATCACTATCCCTTCGTCAGAGCGAAGGGTTGTACACAATTCCTCGATTCGCTTTGACACGGTGGTCAATTCTTCCTTGGTAAGCCAAACAGCACCACAGACGCCAAAATTTTGCATACCACGAAACAAAACAGCCACTCGTTTGCCAAGAGGTTAACGCAACGAACATTTTGTCAGCTGAAGTTTCTTCGAAATTTACATTTTGCTCGAAGTGGCTCGGAAAGAAGAAGAATAAACGAGCTATATTTTTCAGAAGCTGTGGAAGATCCAAAAGCTTTGATCGTGAAAATCATCGGAGGCGCATTTCACAGGAAACGAGTATCATTCGATCTTCTCAAAATATGTACCACACCACGTTGATTTGTTACAGCATTAATTCGGATGCGTCAATACTTTAACTGTAGCGAATGAAAACGAAACTTTTACACAGCAACCATGAAGAGTCCATAGGCATATTAGGACTCTTATAACAGCTGTGCATGTCTGGATCTTTCTCATATGCGGTCTCAACCGGGTCGGGAACACGCTATTCTTTACATCAGATGAAACACTAAATTGCGGTTGTGTTTCGCATCAGTCCATGCTCGCCGCCTTTCGATACTAAACCAGTGATCGTGATCGAAAGTTTTCTGAATATCAGAGAAATAAAATTTTTAGTTCCAACGGATGAGAGCTGTTGTGAAACTGATGACTTTCCCAGATGACTGCATGAAATTGTCAGCGAGTAGAGAACACGATAGCTCTCAGTTGGATTGTGACAAAACAAACGGCAACAAAATATTGAAATATAAGGACCACTCCCTATCGTCTTCAATTGTCTCAGACACACGTGACCAGCCTGAACCAGGGACTTTTTCTCTCGCTCCAGGGGGCGGGAAGAGGAAAGACTCTGGGAACAAGGTTGTTAAGAGAAGAGAGAAAAGAGACAAGGGATGAAACTATTTCAAGCCCAATTTTTCCTAAAGGCTATATGCTCTCATTATTGAAGAAAAGCAACTAAAAATTCCACCAATGGATTGATATGAGGTGGAATTTAAAACTCATATTCAATTTTGTCCCTTAGGATAATCATTTTGCCGATAAAATCTCGTTGTTTTTTGGAGGCGGTTTTCGTAAAATCGACGACTACACTTGACTTGACCGGAAGTTGATACTTCTAGTTCGGGATGTCTTTTGTCAAGACTGTTCTTTTGTCATCTTGACAAGCTCTGATACAAGGTATATTCGCGCGCAATTGGTCGAGAACAATAATTTGTAAAGAGAGATCGAGATTTACGGGCGATTCTGTCATGACAAAGACCGCAGTAAAATTGCAGAGAGGCGTTCATAATTTGTAAAGAACTGAAAGAGAGAAAATGTGGCGGTAAATAAAATTTAAGTCTCGCAGAGTTCGTAACTTGTTCATATGACATTCCTCACACGGTTGATCGTGGATTGCGAATTTTATTATAAGCTTAATAACAAATCAAACAACTTGTTCTTGCTTTTTGTCGTGCTGGTCTTTCGACAACGATCAACAGAGAGCTTTCAATATAATTCCCGGTCGCTATCGGCTCACATTACCTCGCGCATTCCGCACGTGTGGTGGTCAGGTCAACTGTAGTCACAGATCTTACGAAAGCTATCTCAGAGTTTCACCCCTTGTCTCTTTCCCTCTCTCTCCAACCGTTAAAATTTTAAAATTGAAACCAGAAACCCGCCCCCGGTGGGAGATAATAGTTAATACTTGAAACTCGAGACGTTGATCGGACATGCTTGAAGAGATTGTTTTTGAAATCGAACAAAGAAACACCGTCTTCGCGCTAACGACGTCGCTTCCAAAAGGACTAAAGAAAGACACACACCTAGGTAAATCTTTCTTTTTATTGTAACGGTATAAATAACCTATAAAGCTTATAAATATCTAGCGCTCGGCCTCCCTGCGATTTTTATTTTAAACATGGACACTGCCTATCATAAGGAGCACTGGACTGGGAGAGCCATCAGTCATTATTTTCATTCTAGACGTTGAGAGGTGCCAAATTCAAATTTCTTGGTATGACAAATTCAAAATTTATTGCATTTGGAAAAAAATGAAAGTTAATTTTCAGGTTTTCCAGCTTAGGTGATCAAAATCTGCCAGCCCCTCACCCACCCCCTCTTGTACGTCCGAGGGTTAATATACGGTTTTTTAATCTGTCAACACACCCTCCATGGAAACCAGCCAAGTGTCTTTGGGGCCTACCGACTTTTTACCCACCTACCTACCATTTAAAACAAAATCGGTATCTGTGCTACAGTCAGTCAGTCAAACATTTTTTTTTCACCTGATAGGTTATTGCTGGGTGCGATCTCGTCAGATACTAAAAAAAAAAACAGAAATGTTTTCTCCAAGAGTTGATATTGAAAAAGTCGTTGTCTTAGGTGGCCTTAAGGGCAGATACGTGCGTGTTCCTATGATCAGAGATTCTAGATCTTTTATCAGAACAACACTCTGAGGCAACTGGTATTCTGCAAAAGAGGTTTTGTTGCTTAAGCTTATGTCTTCCTGTGTTTCCCCAAATCAAACACTTTCAATGTTGCTAACATTTCAGCCCGGGTTCTTAGAATAAACATTTCCGGGTCCTAGCAAAGCTCCTCAGTCAAGCTTACAGCTGAGATTTTCTTGCTTAGGTCTTTCGTATTTCTTCCTTTATCAAGCCGTTGGGTTGATTTTTAAAATACCACAAAAATGTTAGCTTCAAAGATTGAATTGAGTCTTTGTTTTAGGTTACCTGAGGGGTAAATATGTGCTGTTCCTATGATAAAATATTCTTTTAATAGAACAACACTCTGGCAGCAGCTGCCCGTTTCTGCGGACTTTATCCACAGCAGTTTTGAATATGTCTAAGTCGCTTCTCTGGAAGAAATGGTCATTCTCTACTCACTCTTGCTAGTAAGAACAAAAGTAGCCATTAATCAGTTTGAAAAGCATTGCTAGGGTTCCGCTCGATTATTGAATCCTGCAAATGAGATTTCGTTTCTTATGTCTTCCTGTGTTTCCCTAAATCAAACACTTTTGACGTTGGTTTCATTGCTTGCGTCTCAGTTCGAGCTCTTAAAATAAACATTTATAGCATAGCTTTAGTATGTACAGATTGTAAAACAACAACAACAGGGCTAATTTATCATGGGTGAATGTTTCCATACTGTCAGAACTTCCAAAAGTTTCAAATAAATTAGCAATTATTATTTAACAGTTTAGCTTTCTGAGATCACACATAATCACTAATTAAAATTAATGTGAACAATTGTACATTACATGTATGAGCAGGATTAATAAAATTAATGCACTTGACAATATAATTTAATGATTTCATTCCTACATAATTATTATAATGACACAATATTTTTTTCTTTAATTTTTACACAGGAAGCCTGAGTGCTAGATATTTGTAAGCTTTATAGGTTATTCATACTATTACAATAAAAAGAAAAGATTTACCTAATGTATGCGCCTGTGTTTTTCTTTAGTCTTTTTGGAAGGGATTCCGTTAACGCGAAGACGGTTTTTCTCCGTGCGATTGGACACGCTCCAAGCGTGTCCGATTAACGTCTTGACTTTTAAGTATTAACTATTATCTCCCACCGAGGGCGGGTTTTGGGTTTCAACTGTTAAAATTTAAGAGAAGAGAGAAAAGAGACAAGGGATGAAACTATTTCAAGCCCAATTTTTCCTAAAGGCTATATGCTCTCATTATTGAAGAAAAGCAACTAAAAATTCCACCAATGGATTGATATGAGGTGGAATTTAAAACTCATATTCTATTTTGTCCCTTAGGATATTCCTTTTGCCGATAAAATCTCGTTGTTTTTTGGAGGCGGTTTTCGTAAAATCAATGACTACACTTGACTTGACCGGAAGTTGATACTTCTAGTTCTGTATGTCTTTTGTCAAGACTGTTCTTTTGTCCTCTTGACAAGCTCTTTTGTTATTTTTGACAAGCACGCGAGTTGAAAATAAAATTCAGAACAAACCACGCGTGATACAAGGTATATTCGCGTGCAATCGGTCGAGAACAATAATTTGTAAAGAGAGATCGAGATTTACGGGCGATTCTGTCATGACAAAGACCGCACTAAAATTAAAGAGAGGCGTTCATAATTTGTAGAAAACTGAAAGAGAGAAAATGTGGTGGTAAATAAAATTAAAGTCTCGCAGAGTTCATAACTTGTTCATATGACATTCCTCACACTGTTGATCGTGGATTGCAATTTTTATCATAAACTTAATAACAAATCAAACAACATGTTCTTGCTTTTTGTCGTGCTGGCCTTTCGACAACGATCAACAGAGAGCTTTCAATATAATTCCCGGTCGCTATCGGCTCACATTACCTCGCGCATTCCGCACGTGTGGTGGTCAGGTCAACTGTAGTCACAGATCGTACGAAAGCTATCTCAGAGTTTCACTCCTTGTCTCTTTTCCTCTCTCTCCAATTTTAATTTTAAAATTTTAAAATTTAAACCAGAAACCCGCCCCCGGTGGGAGATAATAGTTAATACTTGAAACTCGAGACGTTGATCGGACATGCTTGAAGAGATTATCTTTTTGAAATCGAACAAAGAAACACCGTCTTCGCGCTAACGGCATCGTTCCAAAAGGACTAAAGAAAGACACACACATAGGTAAATCTTTCTTTTTATTGTAACAGTATAAATAACCTATAAAGCTCATAAATATCTAGCACTTGGGCCCCATGTGATTTTTATTTTAAACATGGACACTGCATATCATAAGGAACACTGGACTGGGAGAGCCATCAGTCATTATTTTCATTCTAGACGTTGAGGGGTGCCAAATTCAAATTTTTTGGTATGCCAAATTCAAAATTTATTGCATTTGTAAAAAATTAAAGTTAAACTTCAGGTTTTCCAACTTAAGTGACCAAAATCTGCCAGCCCTCCCCCACCCCCTCTTGTACGTCCGAGGGTTAATATACGGTTTTTTAATCTGTCAACACACCCTCCATGGAAACCAGCCAAGTGTCTTTGGGGCCTACCGACTTTTTACCCACCTACCTACCATTTAAAACAAAATCGGTATCTGTGCTACAGTCAGTCAGTCAAACGTTTTTTTTTTTTGTTTTCACCTGATAGGTTATTGCCGGGTGCGATCTCGTCAGATACTAAAAAAAAAAACAGAAATGTTTTCTCCAAGAGTTGATATTGAAAAAGTCGTTGTCTTAGGTGGCCTTAAGGGCAGATACGTGCGTGTTCCTATGATCAGAGATTCTAGATCTTTTATCAGAACAACACTCTGAGGCAACTGGTATTCTGCAAAAGAGGTTTTGTTGCTTAAGCTTATGTCTTCCTGTGTTTCCCCAAATCAAACACTTTCAATGTTGCTTGCATTTCAGCTCGGGTTCTTAGAATAAACATTTCCGGGTCCTAGCAAAGCTCCTCAGTCAAACTTACAGCTGAGATTTTGTTGCTTATGTCTTTCGTATTTTTTCCTTTATCAAGCCGTTGGGTTAATTTTTGAAATACTACAAAAATGTTAGCTTCAAGAATTGAATTGAGTCTCTGTTTTAGGTGACTTTAGGGGTAAATATGTGCTGTTCCAATGATAAAATATTCTTTTAATAGAACAACACTCTGGGAGCAGCTGCCCATTTCTGCAGACCTTATCCACAGCAGTTTTGAATATGTCTAAGTCGCTTCTCTGGAAGAAATGGTCATTCTCTACTCACTATTGCTATTGAGAACAAAAGTAGCCATTAATCACTTTGAAAAGCATTGCTAGGGTTCCGCTCGATTATTGAATCCTGCAAATGAGATTTCGTTTCTTATGTCTTCCTGTGTTTCCCTAAATCAAACACTTTTAACGTTGGTTTCATTGCTTGCGTCTCAGTTCGAGCTCTTAAAATAAACATTTATAGCATAGCTTTAGTTTAAGCTAACATAGCTTACAGTCTAAGCATGTACGCTGTTACATAGCTTACAGTCTAAGCTAGCATACCTTCAGTCAAGCTTGCAGCTGAAATTTTTTTTCTTATGTCTTTCTTATTTCTTCCTTTCATATTTCTCGGGCTAGTAAAAAGCCCGAGGTTTAAAATGGGCTTTGTTTTTCGTCGTCGTGTTTCATCCGCAATAGGCACTTCCAGCATTTCTGCGCAAGCGTGAACTATAAATAACAACTCACAACAGCCAATCTCGTACCCAGTGTCCTCAGGCTGTTTGGCCAGCGGTTAGTTGCCAGGAGAGACTCTGGGATAATGGACCGGCCATTTTCCCAGAAAATCGGGGGGTAAAACAATGGAAACCGTTACGGGCGCGCCAATCAAAACATTGGATTTTTTTCCATTATCCCAGAGTCTCTCCTGGTGACTAACCGCTGCCCAAAGAGCCTGAGGACTCTGGGTACGAGATTGCACAACAGCAAGAATGATGCCTGTTGTCACGTATCGGAAAACGTCGATTCACCTTGTGTCTTTGAAGTCTGAGCGACTAATATGTTGAGAGAAGTGTCAATACGAATGTTTGCAAGCTCGACAGCGAGAAGAATACTTTTAACATGACCAAACTGAAGTCCATATGTTTTGAATTCCCCGTGGCGGCTCCATATAAATCTAATTTTGAGTGGTACATTTTGTTGAATAACTCAAGTAAGGGATATCATACTCCCTTGAGACTTTAACAGGCAGGTTATTTACTATTTTTCCACAATATCTCAATTTCTGGACATAAGTTTTAGAATGATAAACGATTTTAGTTTTTACTTGCGTGATGTGAAACTGACCGCAGAAACCTTACTCTCTTTTTTATGTTTCAAACGACGTATTTGTAAACAGATTATTTTTCTCCACACAAATCACCGAGACTCCATTAACGTCTATGCGAAAAAAATCCAAAATCGTTTGATAAGCGATTCCTTTCTCAAACTCTTAGCATAAATATTCAACGAAGCGAAAACAAGTGTGCTTAGTTTTTTTGCAATAAGTAACCTATTTTTACATTTTTTTAGCATAAGCTATGCTGAACCTCAGTGGTCTCGAAGTCATTGTTACTGCCCCTAACGCAAACAACCCGGGTTCAACTTCTACTAGTGGCACCTCTCGCGGGCTTTTTTCTTCTTCTTTTATAAATATTTTTTACAAGTGTTATTATTATTGTTCTCAATGGTTGAGCTGTAAAGCAATTTTGCAATTTTAAAGGGATATATATTGATCTGATAGGGGTCTACGGATATACACTGCAAAGAAATAGACTCCAACACAAGCTAAGCGCAATGCGTCCGATGTAAGAAAGACAGACTTTTTTCTATTCTTTTGTTTAGCGCTAAATTAGGGATACCATACTGTTTTTTGCAAGCCCGAGTTTAGGCTAATTGTAGCCTCTTGTCAAGCCGTTTGTAATGTTGGTTTTAATGCTTGTGTTTCAGCTAGATTCCTCTGAAGCAATTCTGATGAAACACTCAGCTTAGAAAAACTTTAATGTCGTCTTCTCAGTTCTTGATTCCGCCTACATAAAGGAAGGCATAATTACAAGTGAGATGGTATGTAAACAAACATTAACTTTTATTAGATGTTTCAGTTTTAAGTCGTTAGTGCTACTGACAGTTATGTTCCTTAAATTGATCGTAATTACACAAAGAAGACACAAAAAGCCTTGTAGTTTTCGTAGTTGTTTTACTAGACGTTATCAACATACATTTAATTTCGTAGTCGGTAGTGCTTTCTTCGTTGAAAATTAACTTATTAAAACACTTAAGCAAGTTTTGATAGCGGCAATAATTGGAGGAAACCAAAACTCGATAGAAACCTTTTCTACCAAGAGACTGTGAGAGTAAACTAAGAAACTTGAAAACGGGTGACGTAATGCTTTCAGTTTTAATCCGTTCCAAGAGCTCCTGGATGGGATGTTTTACGAAGCATTTCCGTAAATATAGGCGGGCGTGTTAACAGATCCAACACCGCTGTCAGTGGAAATCACAGTCACAAATGACATCAGCATTGCAAACACAGCAGACAGCGACATTAGATATGGCGTATGAGACGGTACAACGTTTGTGGGGTTTGAAGCCCCTGATAAGGGGAATTATGGAAACCACGGCCTATTCTATGGAACTGAAGGTGTAAATCTGGTGCGACTTTATCGTCCATACGTCGCGATCCTGTTACCCCCAAACCGAGCTACTCGTTTTGTCCAGGCCAGTTTACCTTCACTCTCAAGTTGGATGAACGCTGGGGCTCCTGCAACACGGCGCATGACGGTGGCTTCGTGAGGACCGCTGTCTACAATAACCGACTGATGCTCAGTAAGGGAGTCACTCTGGAAGTGTACAAAAGCGACAAAGCAGAGAGGGTTGCGATCAGGTTCATTCGAGTGACTGTCACGAAAGATTCGTGAATTCAAGATTTGGTTCCCTTTCGACATGTTGAAGACATAGTTTTAAACAAATAGCCCGCACTTCAGTTTCCATTAGAACATCTAAGAGTAGCTTGATCAGTACCGCTAACAAAAATGGTCTCACTGTATGAATAGCAGTACTGCTAATAAAGAGAAAGTGCGAGAAATAACATGTTTACGCATATTCATCATCTCCACAGCTCTTAGGGTAGATCTCTGCAGTGTATAACAGGGAGAATTTATCTCCTTGGCTACATGCATATGGATTTTCATTAGGCTACTCCCTCGTTTGTATTCTGAATACCAAATCCAAAGTCCGAAGTCTCTCTAATGACTGACAGGGTGTGTAATACAAAAACAAAATGGTATAGAATTGGCATCAACAGAAAAATTGATGCACATCTAACAATGCCAGGTCCTGGAATCGACTCCCAAAACGGCTAAAGACACAGCTTCACTCAGTGAATTGCCATCACTCGCTCGAATACTCTGAACAGCAAACTTCGAGTGAAATTGCTTCTCATCTCTGTTTTCTTTCAAAGGATTGCCTCTACCCATCAACCCAGCTTTATGATGCCAGGCAGGGGACTTCTGAGGTAGAAATGGCTGAAAAAATACACTAATAAATCAAATACGCAACGAATTGTAGCTGCAGTGATCGAACCCTCGGTGTTGTGGACCAGCGAAATCTCCGTGGTAATCCCTTATATGGAATGACCAGATGGACTTGACCTTTTACTCTCCGAAAATCGCATGAAAGGCAACCAAATCGCCGGTAGACAAAGAGTTAAGGGAAACAAAGGTTGTCACGTGACCAAGCTTTTTAATACCGTCAGTCAACAGAAATGGTATCCCTCGACTGAAGTCTATGGTTGGGTTGGGGTTGCGTATATAACGTCAGTTGCTTTGCCCTATGGGTCATTCCCTTGGCTTAAGGCTTGGTTTGGGTTAGGGTTGGTTTTTGGGCGTTCACAAGTCACGTGATATACATTCTCAGCAGACTGAGGCACCCTGGGGCAACTCTTTTGACGGTGTTCTCCGTGTTGAACCCCAAATATTTTGCACTAACAAAGTAATTTTAATAACTTCCCACCCCTTACTTTCCCCTTACTATCACCCTCTCAATTAAATCCTTATTCTTTACTTAGGTTTGCACAAAATGTTCTGGTGTTACTACCAGCACGGTTTCCTACTAGAGTGTTTTTGATTACGGAGCCACGACAGTTACAGGAGGTCATACTTCTTTTTTTCATTTTTAAAAGGTTACCATGTAGCGTGTAAATTTTGAGGGTTTTAATCTTTGTGGATTGCTCTCGATCCCCGACAATGACAACAGCAACAACAACAACAACAACAATAATAATAATAATAATAGATATAAATTCCTGCAGAATAAAACGCCCCCAAAATTAATTCCCCACAATTAATATTCTATAAGGAACTCTGCCTTTTTAACTTCTAATATTGATTTTTGTTTGACTTTTTTGCTGTGTCATTCCTTTAGGGCAGTAATGTATCACTTTCGAAGATTTAATATAGAATTCAATGAAATGTGTCTCAGTAGAGCGTACAGTAGCTTATCAAGTAGCAAACTGGGTTGAAAATATCAAGTAATCTTCTGCTGCTTGAACAGAAAATCGCAAAATTTAGGTACCAGCAGAAATATCAGTCATCTTGGACGGAAAAATTTGTTCCCGCAAAACACAAAAAAATCGCGCCAATCCACCAAGTAAAGACTCCCGCAAGATTTTCATGCTACACCGCCTGTATGAATTCAAAATACTACAACTGTTCAGAAGAAATCATGAACATGCAAGACGGGAGCATGTTCTTAACTCTTTCCAGGTACCCAACAGTGAACTTTGACCTCTCGCATATGAGAATATAAGAAATGATCATCGGAGGTCTTGATGATGAATCAAATTCTCCTCATACGTACCATGAAATATGTAGAGATTAATGAGGAGAACATATATGATGATCTTTGTACTTGAAGCGTTCAAGAAGAGTGCCTGTCTGAGCAAAAACCATGCACTCCTGTACAGTCTTACTGCTAATTCACCAACTGTCCAAGGTTTCGAAAATGGATATGTGATCATTGCAGCTATGACCACTACTTAACCAGTAGTGAAAAGAAGACCTGAAAACAAAATCAGGCTTGTACGGGATTCGGACCCACGACCTCTGCTATACCGGTGCAGTGCTCTACCGACTGAGCTAACAAGCCATCGGAGCTGCATGGTCATTTTGTTAGTTCGTAATAAGCCCGTGAGTGAGAAAATTTTCACATATTCACATATTCACAAGGTTTCGTTGAAATTTCGAAGCGACAGTTGCACAGGAATAAATTGCGATAATATTCCTTTCTGACCCAGTGGGAGGCATACTGTGCACCCCTTCCACCCACCCATCCCCAACGTCATGTCAAAGATGCAAAAACGCGATGTTTACAGTAGAAAAAGAAGTTAACTTTTAGACAATTAGAGCTAAGAAATCCCACTTTCTGCAAAATCTGCCAGTGAAAATTTGGTTGTCACGGTAACATTAATTTCAATGGCAACTGACCTCCGCATCAAACTGTTCGCAGATAAATGTTGTAGAGAATCCATGTGGTTTGGTGTCGTTTGCTGTTTATAAACGTTCGAAATCCAGGCGGACAGAATCCATCCCTTTCCCATCGGGATTCAGGTCAAGCCTCAAAATATGAATTTGTATTCTCATCACCATTCTTATCAATTTCAGATCTCACAAGTGGGGAGAATCGACAAAATGGCACACCGAGGGAAATTGAAGTAAAGGCAAGGATACCCTGTTTCATATTATTTTCAGCTTTTCTTCGGAAACTCAGTCTGGACTGCACTGAAATTTGGCAAGGCAATAAAGTGGTCTTAGTTATTGCAATTATCTCTACCTGTGCATGCCACAGTCCGCGTGCGATGTGGACCATACCCCTTTTCAAGCGTTAAGGCCTGCCATCAGATACTAAAAATGCCACAAAAAGTTTCTGAAAAGAGAGCTTACGTAAGTCGAGATAAAGTGTTTGTTTCAGGTCATGTCAGGACAATATAGGGGCAGATAAGTGCCTGTTATTAAGGAAATCAAAGAGTAAGAGATTACATGCCCGTCTCTGTGTACTTTCCGACAACAGCTTTGGGAATTTCTAAGTCCGTTCTCTGGAAGCCACAGTTTGGAACCTCATCATTTACCCCTTCTCTTGAGGGAATGAGTATTCTCGGTGTTTGTTCAACTTTTTCTGTTTTGCTAGAACTCAACCTTGCGGAATGAGGACTACCGTAAAAGCTTTATTAAGTCCCCCCCCCCGCCCACCCCGGGGAAGGGGCCTTATTTAATTTTAGGCCTTGTTAACGGGGGGCTTATTGGAGAAGGGGGGGGGGGGTATTTCAATTCTTTAAACACGCCGTTTTCGTGTTAAATAGTTTCTGTACAAATCTCAAACAGCAGCAGTAAAACTTTATTATTTAATACCAAGCATGAAACAGTATTGACAGTATTGTGTGTTTTATTTTATATTTTTTTAAAAACAAACCAACTGGGCCACATGAAGAGTATTTCGCAAGAGGTAATAGGAGGGAATAATCACAAAATCTCGTGCCCCAAGGGGGAAAGGGGGCTTATTAGAGAGGGGGGCTTATTACGAAAACCGACTCCAAAACAGGGGGCGTGTTAGAGAGCGGGGGGAGGGTACAAGAGAGGGGGCCTAATGGAGCTCTCACGGTATTTATAAATGCTCCATAAACAAGCGACTAGCGTGTATCAGATTAATTCATTGCGCTCTGTTTATATGTTTTCTTGTGTAATTAAAATAAGTTTGAACTGTTTTAATAATGAATAAAATTTGAAAACAGACAACTCAAAGTATCTTCTCTCTGTGGTTAAGTATATTTTGTTGTCACGCCTTCAAATAACATTATCATGTGATCATCCATAACCTATCGGATGGAATAGACAATGGTTTATTCTGATTGGCTACACAGTTGTATTGTAGTTCAGCAGAAACAGCTGTTCGTTGTTGTAAACCTAACTTTCTGTATTAAAGTGGTTTCAGTGATTTTAAAAATGTCGCTATTTGTGCTACAGTCGCGCATTGTTTTCACCAAACAGATCACTTCTTGCCAGGTGCGATGTGGACCATGACGGCATGCTTTTGAAACATTTGGCGTGTTTTAAGTGACCTTAGGGGCAGATATGTGCCTGTGTCTGTGATAAAAGATTCTTTTAATAGAACAATACTCTGGGAGCAGCTGTCCGTTTCTGCGGACCTTATCCACAGCAGTTTTGAGCATGCATAAGTCGCCTCTCTGGAAGAAATGGTCACTCTCTACTCACCCTTACTATTGAGAACAAAGGTAGCCATCAATCAGTTTGAAAAGCATGACTAGGGTTCCGCTCGATGATCAAGTTATCTGAATCCTGCAAATGAGGTTTCGTTCCCTATGTCTTCCTGTGTTTCCCTAAATCAAACACTTTCAGTAACGTTGGTTTCATTGCTTGCGCCTCAGTTCGAGCTCTTAGAATAAACCTTCATAGCATAGCTTTAGTCTAAGGTAACACAGCTTAATACAGTCTAAGTTAACATAGCCTATGATCAGCTTCAGGCTAACATACATAGCGTCAGTCAAGTTTACAGCTGAGATTTTGTTGCTTATGCCTTTCTTATTTCTTCCTTTATCACGCCGTTTGTAATGTCGATTTTAATGCTTGTGTTTCAGGTGGATTCCTTTTGATGCAACTCTGATGAAACACTCATCTTAAAAGAACTTTAAGGTCGTCTTCTCAGTGCTTGATTCCGCCTACATAAACGATGGCATAATTACAGGTGGAATGGTCTGTAAAAAAACACTAACTTTCTTTCTTAGATCTTTTAGTTTTAAGTCATTAGTGCTACTGACAGTTATGTTCCTTTAACTGTTGATCGAAATCACCTACAGAAGCCACAAAAAGCCTTGTAGTTACTAGGTCTTATCATCATACAGTTAATTTCGTAAGCGGCAATGCTGTCTTCGTTGAAAATTAACTTATTTAAAAGCATAGCGGCAATAATTGGAGGAAACCAAAACTCGATATAAACCTTTTCTACCAAGTGACAGTGATTGTAAACTAAGAAACTTGAAAACGGGTGACATGTACTTCGACGTAATGCTTCCATTTTTAATCCGTTCCCGAAGATCTTGGATGGGTTGTTATTCGAAACATTTGCTTCGGGCTATTGTACTAAGGGTGTGTTTGTACAACGATGCCTTTGATTATTTGACTCATTCTCTTTAAAATTTGGAGCATACTTTATGATGAAGGATACTGTTCTAGCTTAAAATGGCTTCTCACAGTGTTCATTAATCTATTCAGCGGCTCTTGTGGAGTTTGTTGGATCTTAAACTTTTCTTGTTTTTCTGCAATGCAGTCATGCATAACACTCATTTTATCAGTCCCCAAAACAAACGGCGAAGCAGCATGTCTCGGGCTCCGGTCGATGACTAAACTCAATGTTAAGTTACAACTGAGCTGTTATAGCTATGGTCAACATATCTTCCTAAGTCTTCCATATCAAGCGTTCATTTTAATGTTACTTTCAATGGTTGCGTCTCAGTTCGAGTTTACAGAATAATTAATTCTAGTCGGTGACTAAGTTAACTTCAAGCTTCCAGCTGAGCTTTTGTTGCTTATGTCTTCCTGTGTCTTCCTATATCAAACATTTTTCATGTTGCTCTCAGCTCTTGCGTTTCAGAGTTGGAGTTTCCGGAATCAATTCCGGTGAATATTTAGTTTTAGTTTCGTCTCCTGCCCAGTGTTGAACACGTTTACGAGTACGAAAGTAAGCTTATGCAAGTAAGGACAGTTTTAGTTGACTACTTTTTCACGGCCAAAGACGTTAAATCTGCAAACCGGCAAAGAGAGCCACAAAAAGCTTCAGGTAGTTTTCTCATCTTCTTTACTAACAGTTACTATCATACAGTGGTTAGTTGTCGGCATTGCTTGTATGAGGAAATCAAAACTCGAGAGAAACCTTTTCTAACGCCAGCAAAACAGCGAAAGTGAAACTAAATTTTAATTATCAGTGAAAATGGCTGACGCGTCTTGTACTTTATGCTTCAATTTTAAGTCCCTTCCATCTCTTGGACAGGTTGTAGTTTTTAGACAATTTCCTCGAAGCAGTTGCTCGGGATTGTTTTAATGCGGCTTCAAATGACAGTGACGTCATCAAAATTCTAAAACTTCAACTAAGGTTCAGGGAAAATGTCATGCTAATAAATTGATTTCCTTTACAATGGTAACACCTTTAAATTTGATCCAATTCGTGGGAGCCTTATGTACAAGAATTCTAAAACTGTTTAAAACTGCTATTTTCTCTTCACTTTTTAATTTCCATGTGTAGTATTAATTAAAAGTCCATCTCCTTAGCAATCCTGAAGCAAATTTAGTAATACTGATTGCATAATTAGGTTTTGGTTTATTTCGTTAACCGATTACCACGGCGGCCATGTTTGCAGATGCATACTAAGTCTTGTAATTTTTCGGCAAATTATTTTAGCCATAACCTTGTTCTACTGACGAGTATCAAAGAGCCAGAAATTGATTTGAGTTGTTTGCTTTCATACTGTTCAACTCCTTTGTTTCTAAATGCATTCATCCATGCAATCTCAATTTTTGTTTTATTAATGAATACTGAGCTTGCGTTTTTACAACGATGCAGGGACCAAGGAGACCATTTTCAACTGGTAGGACTTAACGATCTGGTCAAGTTCAAGTGGTAAAATTGATAGATTATCCATGTCATCTGGAGTCCTAAAAAATAAGTCCAAGAAGAAAACTTGTAGGGCGATGGCTTTGATTATTTAACCATTTTAAATTTTGGTGCATGTTTCATGAAAATATGAAAGAAAGCATTATGAAATTGGCTTCTCTCCGTTTTTTAATGGTTTAGCGAGATTTTTTCGAAAACAGATTTGGAATTTGTCTGACGTTACGTTGACAGTGAACGTTTCGCGTCAGTTTCCTAACATGCAGCCACGCATGAACACTATCGATATCAGCTCCACTACGAACGGCTGAGCGTGCATATTTGATTCAAGGCCGAATCGTGTTTGTACAACGATGGCTTTAATTCGTAATACTTATTCTTTTTAAATTGCAAAGCATACTTAATGTTGAAGAAAGTTATTTTAGCCTAAACTTGTTTCTCTCAGTTTTCCCGAGTACTGTTACTGCGCTTTTCACGAAGACAGATTTGGCTTTTTTGCCGAATTTGTTGGACCTTGAACGTTTCATGTTTTCCTAAAATGCAGTCATGCATGAATACTATTTATATCAGCTCCATAAACAGACGAAGAGCACAAATACATAATTTGTATCTTCTCTCTGTTTAATTTTGATGTCATGCCTTCAAATAACGTAATGATGTGAACTTAACTTTTTGTAATTTGAAAACCACTAAAAAGTGTTATTATAGTTTTTTTTCCTCTATTCAAAATTTTATTTCTGTAAACAATTTAAATAGATAAAAATCAACAGAACATGAGTAAAACTTTACTTGTGGTCGTTACGCACATGGAATATGTTTAACAATGCCTTACGTTTACAAAGCGTGTTACCTATAACACATTGTATTAAGATTCTAGAAAGGGAGGGGGGGTGGGGGTCACATGGTTACGCCAAGCTTACCTATCTATTTCTAGTTGCAGACTTAATTTAGAGATAAATTCCGAAACGTCCAATTTCTTTTGCATTGTCTTGCAGGCATAATAATATTGTTTTGAATAGAGCAGGAGAAGACTCAGGTCTTTGGTGTGATTATTAGAAATATTAGAAACTGGAGTTGATAGATAGGAAAATATCTGTAAACGCGTGAGAATCACATTAGTTTTATGCAAATCGTTAAGGGCCCATTGAAGTATCTCGTTGCTAAGGAACACGGTTGCTAACCAAGTGCAATTTCACTTCCGGTCAGCCCAAATTTTTTCGCGCGCTTTCTTCGGCGTCGGCCGGTCGCTGGCTCGTTCAAGTTGCCGGTAACCTTTTTTTGCTTCGTTGCAACAAACACAAGATCGAAAACCTTTTGTTTACATTTTTATTAATTGATTTTCAGGGGCACCCAACGAGCCAAATCAACCAAAAGTTGTGGAAATGCATTTTTAAGTACCTTACGGTGTTTGAAGTCTGTTTTAAGTGATGTTTTTGTTAGCTAGAGAAATTGCATCTGTTCGGACTCCCTAGCTGAAGTTTTAATTGCCCGAAAATGTTAGGGAACAAAATCTTCCTTTGAGAAAATTCAGGCTGAAATGAACTTTCCACGAACTTTCTAGGGAATAATTTTCTTTCCGAAAATGTTAGCTGACGTTTTTAACTGCCAAAAACAGCAATTATGACCTTTCCGAAAACCTCAGGGGCCATTATTTCCCCATTGCGAATCTTTTAGGCCGAGTACACTCTTTAATCGACACCGAAAGCCCAAGGCGAACTACCCTCCACCGAAAAGATGTCTACCGAAACTTGTCGTTGGGTGCCCCTGAATTTTCTGCTTTACGTTTACAACATGTGAGTCGTGCCTTTATTTTTGAAACTTGAGTGTTCTGCTTGAAAATGTCATCCACGTACGGACATAAATAGAAAGCCGCAGCGATGGTTGCATGTCGATGGGGAAATCTCGAAAAGGTGACAGCAAAAGATTTCCAGTGTCAGGTTGGAAATCGAAATCTCAAAGATGTGGAGACACAAAGTGAAATTAGTACTGCGCTATCATCACCTGCAAACTTCAAAAGAAACTCTGTGTCCGCGGCCTTTTTGACCGCTCCGATCTTGCGATAAAACTGTGCGATCCTGTGAACCTGTGTCCGTGAACTGTCCTCCCGAACCTGAGAAACTCCATTGTTTAAATATAACACAAATAAACGAAGCTCTCCCAAGACAGCATGGAGCAAAAGACGGTGAGCATCCTTGAAAGCAGCTCTAGATCACAAGAATTTCATTCTTACATCAAAAATTAATGCTAACCACTTTAACCACTCGATAGAATGCCTGACTGATAATGGTGAGCTCGAAACTTGTGATGGACAACTTCTCCTTACAACATCAGGCCTCGCTTGAGAACCTAGTTAACAGTAATTTAAGTAATCTACAACACCGTGACTGTGAAAAAGAAAGTGAATTCGAATAAACAAAGCACAGATGTGACTGGCCACAATGCTTAGGCACCAGGCCGCTGAAAATTCGCTCGCCACTTCCGGTGCCGCGAAAATTGACTTTTCTCCCCGAGAGATAAATGTAGTTGCTGGATTTTAAAACAATTCGAAAGAACATCATATTTTCTTGGAATTCAAGCATGGGTTTTGCGACAAAATGAAAAACAAAAAAATTATGCTCAAAAGAGTGGTCAAAGAAGCACATTTTCCATTCTCATTTTTTTATTTTTTATCATAAGCCAAAACGCATGCTTATATTTCTTCAAAACGGCTTTTGTATTGTTACTGTACTGAAAATGAGGGTAAAAGGTTTAAGCCATTTAGTTAAAATGCATTTTTCTGTTTCTGGTCACGTGACATTGGGCGTGGTCCGATGACGTCATGTACTGGACCATATTTGCCCCCTATGGGTATTGTCCAAATTTGGTCCAATTGAAGCATACATGTGCAGAGTTACAGCAAATTGATTTTTCCCTAGCAACGGCATCAAAAGATACTTTAATGGGCCCTTAAACCATTGAATGGATTTCTCGCATAAATTTAAGAACGGCTGACACTCAAGAAAAGCATGGTCAATAGAATCGATCTTGTCGCACATAGAATACTTCTCACAATTTGTTAGTCCATAGTATTTTAGTTCCTTATTAGTGACTAGAATTCTGTGCAATAGTTTAAAGTTGAATTGTCTTAATTTGTTGTCGCGTGTTATTTTATAAGTGCTTTGAATGCAAAGTGCCCATTGTTCAGCAACTTTAGGGTGTTTTTTCTGCCAAGATTTAATTGCAGTGGGCTATATATCGATTGCCTCTATAAACAATTTATAAAATTGCTTACATTGCATTTTCCTAAGGTCAAAAGTAATATGTTTAGAGAATTTGTAATCAAAGTTCCTGTGGAGCGAACTTAGCTGCTGAAGATCCTTATTTATTGAGGCCTGGCTTTTGGGCCACGCAGGAATGGCCGAGGTGATTTGGAAATATTGCAGGAAATTAACATTTATGTTGTATTCTTTCCTGAATTCTTGTAAGAGTGGTGTCGTCTGCAAACTGTGAAATCTTAGCTTCTTGTCCATTTGGAAGTTTGATACCCTGACAAAATTGATTTTGGCGTATTCTAAGGGCCAAGATTTCCACAGCTAATACAAACAAAAGAGGGCTAAGAGGGCACCCTTGCCGAACACCTCTAGAAACCCTGAAATAATTAGTCATAAAGCCCGCGTTCATCACACCACTTTCCACGTTCTTGTCCATTTTCCGGTATTTGGACCAAAATTAAAAAGCTCAGTAGCTTGATGTATAAAGCTCCACTCAATAGTGTCGAAAGTCTTTCGAAAATTAATGAAGAGAAAGATACCGGGAAGATTTTTGGCTTCTGCATATTCCATTATGTCATTTAATAGCCGCACATTTTGGCCAATAAATCTATCCTTAACGAAACCTGTTTGATCAGAGCTAATGAGAGCTGGTAATACTCTCTCAATTCTTTTGGCAATTACTTTAGCCAGAATCTTATAGTCCACGGTTAAGAGGGTTAGAGGTCTCCAATTGGACAGTTCAATCAAACAAGAATCCTCCTTCGGAATCAAACAAATTATACCTCGTCTTTGTGATATGGACAGTTGGCCCCCAATAAAAGCTTCGTTGTAAGAGTTCGTTATAAGTTAAAGAATGTCTCGTAAAATTCCTTCCAAAAACCATCGTCTCCAGGTGATTTGTTATTTTGGAAGGCCTTCAAAGCACTTTTTATTTCATTGAGTATTAGTTCGGATTCAAGAGGTATGAGTTCCTCGGTGGACAATTTGGGGACTTCAATATTATCAATAAATTCACAAAAGTTGTCACTGAAGTCCTCGAAGGCATTGTTCGTGAGTTTGGTCTCCAGTAAATCACTATAAAAGGATTTTATTTCTTGGTTAATTTGTTTCATGTCTGTAATTATTTCTCCATTCTCAAGTTTCAACTTAACGATAACTTTTCTCAAAATTCCACTTTTCTAGATTAAAAAAATACTTATTAGGCTTCTCAACTTTTTCGATCCAGCGGACTTTTGAACGAAACATGCCCTCTTGGCCCCTTTACTCATAGATTTCCTTTAATACCGTTTTGATGGCTTCATACTCATCCAACAGTGATTGATTCAGATGGCCATTGTTGTTACAGATTTCATTGTCAAAGACATCAAGTTTCTCCTGAAAAACACTTTCACGATTCTTGAGTGCTCTGCGCTTGGTAATTCACTTCTTCTCTTAAGAAAACGAGTTTTCTCGGCGTTTGCTGAACTTTTCCTGTTTTGTTAGCTCAACCTTGCGGCATGAGCGCTGGGGGCTTATTGGAGAAGGGAAGGGGGGGGGGGGACGCTTATTTCAATTCTTTGAACGCGCCGCTTTCGTGTTAAATAGTTTCTGTTCAAATCTCAAACAACAGCAGTAAAACGTTATTATTTGATATCGAGCATGAAACAGTATTCTGTGTTTTATTGTACATTTGTTTAGAAACAAACCAACTGGACCGCATTAAGTGTATTTCGTAAGAGGGAATAGGAGGGAATAATTAAAATATCTCGTGTGCCAAGGAGGGGGGGGGGGGGGGGGGGACTGTTTTCATAATGAATAAAATTTGATAACAGACTACTCTCTCTCTCGTTAAATATATTTTGTTATCCAGCCTTCAAATAACATTATCATGTGATCATCCTAGTCTATCGGATGGAAAAGACAATGGCGCATTCTTCTTGGCTACATAGCTGTATCGTAGTTCAGCAGAAACAGTTGTTCTTTGTTGTAAACCTAACTTTAACAAACATATCGCTTCTTGCCGGGTGTCATGTGGACCATGACGGCATGTTTTCAAGCATTTCGCGGTCAGATAATAGAAAATACCACAAAAAGTAAGCTTCAAGAATTAAAATTAAGTCTTTGTTTTAGGTAGCCTAAGGGGCAGATATGTGTCTGTTTCTATGATCAGAGATTCTTTTAATAGAGCAACACTCTGGGAGCAGCTTCCCGTTTCTCCGAACCTTATCCACATGTCTAAGTCGCTTCTTTGGAACAAATGGTCATTCTCTTCTCACTCTTACTATTGAGAACAAAGGTAGCCATTAATCAGTTTGAAAAGTATTACTAGGGTTCCGCTCGATTATCAAGTTATGTGAATCCTGCAAATGAGATTATTTTCCTTCCTTATGTCTTCCTGTGCTTCACTAAATCAAACAAATTTAACATTGGTTTCATTACTTGCGTCTCAGTTCGGGCTTTTAGGATAAACATCTATAACATAGCTTTAGTCTAAGCTAACATAGCTTACATTCTAAGTATGTAAGCTGTACATATCTTACAGTCTAAGCTAACATAGCCTGTGTTCAGTCTGTTCAGCTTCAAGCTAACATAGCTTTAGTGAAGCTTACAGCTGAGATTTTATTGCTCACGTCTTTCTTATTTCTTCTTTTATCAAGTCGTTTGTAATGTTGATTTTAATGCTTGTGTTTCAGTTGGATTCCTCTGCTGCAATTCTGATAAAACACTCAGCTTCAAAGAACTTTAAAGTCGTCTTCTCAGTGCCTGATTTCGCTTACATAAACGAACAGGGGCACGCAACGAGAATATAGTTCAAAACCACTTAAACATAGCATTGTTGAACGTATTTTAGTATTTAAACGGTAAATGTAAGCATATTTTTATCTCCTAAAAATGTTTCATCTGTTCGGATTTCCTAGCTGAAAGTATAGTAATCCGAAAATTATAGGGATCAAAACTTACCTTTTCGAAAATTTCAGCCAGAAAAAAGGCTTTCGAAAATTCCAGGTGACCTTTTTAGGGTAAAAATCCGTCAAAAATGGGCAATTATACCGTTTTTTAGATGTTCGAAAATCCTAGGAGAGGCAGACAAGCAAGAAATTTTACAACAAATGTTCCGAAAATTCTAGATCTCAAATCGTCTTCCGAACAGATATTTTCCGAAAATTGACGTTTGGTGCCCCTGAACGAAGGCATAATTACAGGTGAGATGGTTTGTTTAAGTTTTAGTTTTAAGTCATTAGTGCGCTGACAGTTAAGTCCCTTTAATTGATCGCAATCACATAGAGAAGCCACAAAAAGCCTTGCAGTTTTCGTGTTTTTTTTTTTACTAGACGTTATCATCATAATTTCATAGTCGGCAGTGCTGTCTTCGTTGAAATTTAACTTATTAAAAAGCTTACTGAAGCAAGTTTTGATAGCGGCAATAATTGGACGAAACACGCCAAAATTCGACAGAAACCTTTTCTACCAAGAGACAGTGAGAGTAAACTAAGAAGGTTCAAAACGGGTGACATGTATTTCGACGTGTATGCTTCCATTTTTAAATCCGTTCCCGAAGATCTTCGATGGGTTGTTATTCGACACATTTGCTTCGGGCTATTATACTAAGCTTGTGTTTGCACAACGATGTCTTTGATTATATGAACCATTCTCTTTAACATTTGGAGCATACTTTTTGATAAACGATACTGTTCTAGCTTAAAATGGCTTCTCACAGTTTTCATTAATCTATTAAGTGATTGTTTTTCTGCAATGCAGGCATGCGTGACACTCGTTGTATTAGCCCCCAGAAGAATGTCTAAGGCTAACCTCAATGTTAAGTTACAACTGAGCTGTTATAACTATGGTCAACATGTCTTTCTAAGTCTTCCATATCAAGCATTTTTAATGGACATTACTTTCAATGCATGCCGGTTTCAGGTCGAATTTATAGAATCATTAATTCTGGTCCGGGACAAAGTTTACTTTCAAGCTTTTAGCTGAGCTTTTGTTGCTAATGTCTTCCTGTGTCTTCCTATCAACTCTTGCGTTTCAGTGTTAGAGTTCCCAGAATAGATTCTCGTGAATATTTAGTTTTAGTTTCGTCTTCTGTCTAGTGTAGAACACATTTCTGAATGTGAAAGCAAGTTTATGCAAGTAAGGACAGTTTTAGGAAACTACTTTTCCACGGCTAAGGGTGTTGAATCTGCAATCAACCGGCAAAAAAAGCCACAAAAAGCTTGGCAGTTTTCTCATCTTTTTTACCAACAGTTATCATTATACAATGGTTGGTTGTCGGCATTGCTCGTGTGAGGAAATCTTTTTAACGGCAGCAAAACAGCGAAAGTGAAACTAAATTTTAATTGCCAATGAAAATAGGTGACGCGTTTTCTACTTCATGCTTCCCTAATAAGTCCCTTCCATCTCTTGGGCAGGTTGTAATTTTTAGACAATTAGCTCGAAACAGTTGCTCGGGGCTGTTATAAGGCGGGTTAAAATGTAATGTCGTAAAAATTGTAAAACGTAAACTAAGCGCACCTCATTGGTGAGACAAAAGTTTAAGGAAAATGTCACGCTAATAAATTGATTTCCTTTACAGGAGCAACACCTTGAAATTTGATCCAAAATTTTAGGCAATTAGAGCTAAGAAATCCGACCTTCTGCAAAAATCTGCCAGGCAAAATTTGGTTGTCACGGTAACATCAACTACAATGGCAAATGGCCTCCTCATCAAATTGTTCGGAGATAAATGTTGTAGACAGTCCATGTGGTTTGGTGGCGTTTGCTGTTTATAAACGTTCGAAATCCAGGCGCGCAGAATCCATCCCTTTCCCGTCAGGATGCGGGTTAAGCCTCAATTCTGATCACCATTCCCATCTATTTCAGATCTCAAAAGTGTTGAGAATTTATCACTTTATGGTGGATAGTACTTCGGGTGGAAAAAAAGACAAAACGGCATACCTAGGGAAACTGAAGCAAAGGGAAGAACACCTTGTTGCATATTATTTTCAGTATTTTTTACGGCAACTCAGCCCAGTGATAATGTCTATAATTGTGTCAATAACAAAATGCTCGAATGTGATTGGTTCTTAACAGCTTTCATTTGTGTCTTAATTGGCTGCTTCAGGTACAAACTGTCCGATTACAGACACTTGTAATCGGACAGGCCAAATCGCACAGTTACCTTATTTGGGTATGTTGAGCAATAACTTCCATGTCATGTCAGTTGTCAATCTTCGCTCTTCGTAAAATAGCAACGATTTCCGCTGGTTATTTTGTACAATAATTTTACAGTTTAGAAAGTTGACCTCTAGAGTTTCTCGCATTTTATTATTGACACAATTAATTGGTAATCGGACTTCGTTTCGTACAATTCAGGGGTAATCCTGCTCGTAATTTCAAATCAGCATCGCGCTACGCGCTCAGCCAATTTGAAATCACTCGTCCAATTACTCCCTGAATTGTGTCAATAACAAAATGCTCGAATGTGATTGGTTCTTAACAGCCTTTATTTGTGTCTTAATTGGCTGCTTCAGGTCCAAACTGTCCGAAATTACAGACACTTGTAATCGGACAGTTACCTTATTTGGGTATGTTGAGCAATAGCTTCCATGTCATGTCAGTTGTCAATCTTCGCGCTTTGTAAAATAGCAACGATTTCCACTGGTTATTTTGTACAATAATTTTACAGTTAAGAAAGTTGACCTCTAGAGTTTCTCGCATTTTGTTATTGACACAATTAAATTGGTAATCGGACTTCGTGTCGTACAATTCAGGAGTAATCGTGCTCCTAATTTCAGAATCAGCCTCGCGCTACGCGCTCGGCCAATTTGAAATCACTCGCCCGATTACTCCCTGAATTGTACTCTACTCAGTCCTATTACCATTACTAATATAGCTTGAAGAAACAAATACAACTCTACGCAACCGTCTGCAATTTTCAAATACAAATACACCGAAATTTGGCATGGCAATAAAGTGTTCTTAGTGATTGTAATTACCTCTATCTGTGAATGCTACAGTCATTTTTGTCACCAAACATCGCTTCTTCCCTTTTGCGATGTGGACCACGACGCTTTCCAAGCATGAAAACCTGTCAGACAAAAAAAAAAAAGCCACGGAATTGTCAACAATTTCTGAAAAGAGAGTCTACGTATGTCGATATAAAGTGTTTGTTTCAGGTCATGTCAGGTGACCCTATAGTGGCAGATAAGTGCCTGTTCTTACGACAATCAAAGAGTAAGAGAGTAAATGCCCGTCCGAGTGTACCTTACCGACAGCAGCTTTGAAAATTTCAAAGTCCGTTCTCTGGAAGCAACAGTTATGTACAT
>JAEMWC010000550.1:512500-542500 GCA_016490735.1 Pachyseris speciosa | reverse complement strand
TATAAAACTTGACAGAAATAATGATAAAATAAAATAATTAAATGATTACAATAATATTTCGCTAATTTGTCTTTTGAAGCTTGATACAGAGTCAGAGTTTTGGATATTCTTAGATAATGTGTTCCATAAGGTGATACTAGTGTACTTAAAAGTACGTTTCATGTATTCAGTTCTTGGTTTAGGTAAAACAAACTTATCTTTGTTTCTAGTATTATAACTGTGTATTTCTGAATGACGTAAGTAGTTCGTATCAAGTCCTTCTAGGTGATTATTTAAGCATTTGTAAGTAAGAATGGCTTTGTTGTACTTTCTTCTCTGCTGTAATGTCGACCAGTTGAGCTTAGCTCGTACTGAGGCAGACGGGTTGCGATTGTCAGTCAAGAGAATAACTCTTCCAGCACGATTTTGCAGTCTCTGTAGTCGTAGAGATGATGTCTCGCTGCATGTGTCCCAGACTACTCCGCAGTAGTCAAATAAGGGTTGAATAGTTGACTTATACACGGTTTGAGCTAATGGTAATGTAAGGCAAGGCATTATGCGTTTAAGGATACCGATTCTTGAGGAGACCTTGTTGCACAAGTAGTCGATATGACTTGACCAAGAAATATTACTGTCGAGTACAATTCCAAGGTATTTGAAGGTCTCTACTCTCTTTATTGCGACCCCATTTAGCATTAATGTGCCAAATTGAACACAGTTAAGTCTCTGTGGTGAACCAATGACCATGTACTCACACTTCTTGGGGTTTAACGCTAATCCATTCGATTTGATCCATCTGGATATATTTTCAAGGTCATCATTAAGCCTTCTCAGGATCTCGTCTGTATTATTAGAAGAATAATACAAGGCAGTGTCGTCGGCAAACATATTAACAGTGGAGTGAGAGATACAAGAAGGGAGGTCATTTATGTAGACCAAGAAAAGTAGAGGCCCCAGGGCCGAGCCTTGGGGAACCCCTGATAAGATATGTTCGGTGGACGAAAGCAAACCGTTGAAAAATATTTGCTGTTGTCTATTGTCAAGATATGAAATAAACCAGTCTAAATCAAGTCCAGTAACTCCAAGAGCTTGGAGTTTTTTCACCAGAATACTATGCTTTACTGTATCGAAGGCCTTTGCAAGATCGAGGAATACAACTGCTGAAACTTGACCATTGTCAATGTTGGACAACCACTCATCAACGACTTTTATCAAGGCTGTTTGTGTTGATCTTTTCTTGCGGAAACCGTGCTGAGAGGAATGTAGAAGATTGTTGTCCATCAAGTACTTATAGAACTGATTGTGAACTTCTTTTTCAAATATCTTTGCCACAATTGGCAGCACGGATATTGGACGGTAATTTTCAACTTGATCCTTTGCGCCTGATTTATAAAGAGGGGTCACTTTGGCTACTTTTAGATCTTGAGGAAAGATACCCTTTGTCAACGATAGGTTGAAAATATAAGTTAGTGATGGAGCAATAATATCGGCCGCTGCTTTCAGAAGGCGGGGAGGGATGTTATCCAGCCCTGCTCCCTTGTTAATTTTTAAAGATTTCAGTTCTCTAAGCACTGATGAAGTTTTAACGGGTTGGAATTTAAAGGTAGAACTACTTAATGATGGCCCGTAGACAGACTGTAAATTGGACTGAGATTCACCAAGTTTAGAGCCAATTGTAGCAAAATATGAATTAAAATGGTTAGCAATTTTGACTGGAGACGTTGTTATTTTTTTATCAATTTCAATGGTGTTAGGAGTTTTTGAAGATTTCGGTAGTAACTTTTTTAGTGTAGACCATATTCCCATGGGATCCTTGTTGCTGTTAGATATTTGGGTTTTAAAGTAATTCTCCTTATCTTTCCTCATTTGTAGGGTTACTTCATTCCTTAGCTTTTTGTAGGATTTCCAGTCCTCCTCTGATTTAGTTCTAATGGCTTTACGATGGAAATAGTCCCTTTGCCTCATCATGTCCTTAACGTTATTAGATATCCACGGACATGGGTCCCCACGGACGGTTGTCGTTTTGAGCGGAGCATGTTGATCACAAATTTCTGTGAACATTGTTCTCCAGGTAGACCATGCAAGATCAGGATCGTCAAAACTTTCGATCACTTGTAGTGGAAGATATTGCACATCGTCACGGAATGCTTGTTCTTGAAAGCGGTTAAAATTTCTGAATGTTATCTTTCTGGGAGGTTTCTTTATACTTCTCGCGCAGTGAACCGCGTAGACAAGTGAGTGATCGCTAATGCTGAGATGATGCACACCAGTATCGTGGATCTTCTCGGGGTGTGTGGTCGCTATGAGATCCAAAACGCTGCTTGAAGACTCGGTAATTCGGGTAGGATCTCTAATTAATTGAGACATTTGATGTTGTGATAACTATTAGAAAACAAATATATAATCTGTATCTTCTCTCTGTTTAAGTATATTTTGATCTCATACCTTTAAATAACGTCATGATGTGAACCATTTCTTTTGTAATTTTTTTATTATTTTTTTTTTTTGGAGTTTGTTGGATTTTAAGCTTTTCTTGTTTTTATACTGCGTAGCCATGCATAACACTCGTTTTATCAGCCCACAAACAAACAATGAAGCATGTCTCGGGCTCCGGTCGATGACTAATCTCATTTGTATCTTGACATGTCTTCCTAAGTCTTTCATATCAAGCTTTTTCAATGTTACTTTCAATGCTTGCGTCTCAGTTCGAGTTTATAGAATGAATGAACAATGACCATGCATTCTTATCGGCTACGTAGCTATATCGTAGTTCAGCAGGAACAGTTGTTCTTCGTTGTCAATCTATCGTTTTGTAATAAAGCTGTTTCAGTGATTTAACATACGGTTTCTTATGTGTCAACACGCCTTCCATGGAAACCAGCCGAGTGTTGTTGGGCCTAGTGTGTTTCTCTTTTGATTAGAACAGTTTAAATAAAGAATTACCTACCTACTTTTTACCTACCTACCTACCTACCTACCTACCTACCTACCTACCTACCCACCTACCTACCTACCTACCTACCTACCTACCTACCTACCTACCTACCCACCTACCTACCATTAAAAAAAAATTGCCATCTGTGCTACAGTCAAACATTTCTTTTCATCAAACATAGCTTGTTGCCGGGTGCGATATGGACCGTGACGCTTTCCAAGCATTTGGCTCGTCAAATACTAAAAAAAAGACACAGAAATGTCTTCTTCAAGAATTGAAATTGAAAAAGTCTTTCTTTTAGTTGACTTTAGGGGCAGATACTTGCGTCTTCCTATTATCAGAGATTCTTTTATCAGAACAAAAATCTGGGGCCAACTGGTATCCTGCAAAAGAGGTTTTGTTCATTTAGCTTATGTCTTCCTGTGTTTCCCTCAAATCAAACACTTTAAATGTTGGCTTGCATTTTTGGTCGAGTCCCTTGAATAAACATTTCCGGGTCCTAGGAAAGCTTCAGTCAAGCTAGCAGCTGAGATTTTGTTGCTAATGTCTTCCTTTGTCTTCCTTCATCGAGCCGTTTGTAATGTTGATTTTCGAATGCTTGATTTTTAGTTGGATTTCTGTGAAACTCGATTCTTATGAAACACATGCAGTCTGCCGTCGGACACTCAGCTTCAAGGAACTTCAATGTCGTTAACTCTGCCTACATAAAAGCCAGTGTTGAATGCACTGACAAGTGAGATGGCATGAAAACAAACTCTAACTTTTATTAAAAGTTTCAGTTTTAAGTCGCTTTTTCTACATTTGTATATGGTCCTTCAATATGCAACTACACGGAAAAGGTACAAAAGGCCTTGTAGTTTTCCATCTTGGCTGTGTTGTAATTCGAAACAGTTGCTTCGGCCTTCGGGCTTCACTGAGCGTGCATTGTTCAGTGTACAACGATGACTTTAATTGTCTAACACATTCTTTTAAAAATTGGAGCATACCATTTTATGATAAAGGATACTGTTTTAGCATAAAATGGCTTTTCACAGTTTTCACTAGTTATTTAGTGGCTCTTCTGGAGTTTTTTTTTTCCGGAGTTTGTTACATCTTAAGCTTTTCTTATTTTTCTGCAATGCAACCATGGATAACGCTCGTTTTATCAGCCCCCACAAAGAAACAATGAAGCATGTCTCGAGCTCCGGTCGATGACTAACCTCAGTGTTAAGTTGCAACTGAGCTTTTATAGCTTTGACAAGTCTTCCTAAGTCTTTCATATCAATTATTTTTAATGTTACTTTCAACGCTTGAGTCTCAGTTCGAGTTTCAAGAATAAACATTGTTGGTCTCTGATAAAGTTGACGCCGCGCTTCCAGCCGAACTTTTGTTGCTTGTGGTTCCCTGCGTCTTCCTATACCGAACATTTTTTTATGTTGCTCTCAATGCGTGCGTTTGAGAGTTTCAGTTCCCAGAAGCAATTCCGCGGGTGAAAAATGAGTATCCGGCCGTTGCCTCTGCTTCAAAGAGAGTAGTTGAGTTTCGTCTTCGGTTCAATGTTGAACACATTACGAGTAAGAAAGTAAGCTTATGCAAGCAAAGACAGTTTAAAGTGATAGGGTGCAGTGCTCGACTTCCTTGAAAAGTAACTTAGTATGATAGCGGCTAATACTTGAGGAAACTGAAATTCGAGAGAAACCTTTTCAATTAGCAATAACGTTTGATAATAGGTGACGAGTTTTGAACTTAATATTCCTCCATTTTAAATCCATTTCATTTTGGATAGGTTGTAGTCTCAGACAATTAACTCAAAAACAGTTGTTTCGGGCTATTATAAGGTTTGTTTACATGTGATGTCATCACAATTCTAAAACTTAAACTAAGGGTACCTCGTTAGCGCGACAAAACGTCAAGGAAGATGTCATGCTTTGATTTCCTTTACTAGGGTAACACCTTGACATTTGATCCAATTCGTGGCAGCTTGATTTTCAAGAATTCTTAAAATGTTTAAAAATGCTTTTTAAAAAATGGACAACTACTTTGAGTTTAAAACAAGACATGTTTCGATCGTTCAACGATCATCATCAGTTGTGACATAGTTTACAGTTGTGATTTGAATTTACACTACCATTGACGCGTTTTTACTATTGACGCGAATTTTTTAAAAATAACGGGCAATACTTAAATGCGCGAGACCTGGGAAAATACATTTTATGAGATAGGATGTACATAGAGAGACTAAGTATAAACAACAAAATAATTACAGCTATTGCACAAAATTGTCATAGTAAGTAAAACTAAATAACAAAAGGACTAACGCAATGGGAAACCACGTTAGAAAAAAAGAGTCAGCTCAACATGTTTAAGCTGCTTGTTTAACGTGGGATTTTCCCAGCGGATATGAGCGGCTTCTTCTAAAATTAGCTGAAATCTATTTGGTGCAGAATCCAAACTAGAAAAGCACCTCGTTGAACAAAGTCTGCGGCATGTCTCAGACTGTTGTAAATGCTGAAAAATGTGCGAGTTCCTGTCCCTACTCAGATGTTCACGAATGCGTGTTGAGAGATGTCGACTGGTTTCGCCGATGTAACAGGCATTACATCCTGAACAAGAAAATTTGTAAACAACACGCGAACGGAGATAGAAAGGCACAGGATTCTTCACATTAAACATACTACCGACTTTGAAAGAAGAAAAAACCAACTTGATTTCAATATTGGCACAGTAACGTTGAACGAGTTTCCGTAATCTTTTCTGCACTTCCACAGAAAAGGGACCTACATAAGGTGACTTAAAATAGTAAGATGAAACAGATGGCTGAACCTGCGCGTTATCTGAAAGGCGGTTTCGAGTTACATTAACACATTGATTGACAACCTTCTCTATAATATTTACGGGGATGAGGTTTTTTCCTAAAATAAAAGTGAGATTCTTTATGTCATTATGAAAGCCCAGCCAAGAGTTGTTAACTCTTTTCCATCCAACGTCACACATATGTGACGATAAATACTGCTTCCCTTTTATAGTGTATTTCTTGTTTAAAATTTGTCAGAACGTCATAATAATTGTGTGAATAGGACCAACTGTGTTTTTGCAATCATTAAAGCTAAAAATAACGACTACAATACCAGAATTCCGCTGCATATCACCGATCGTTTAACAGCAAAGCCCAAAATAATTGTTTTTTGGCCAGAGAATAACACCAAAATTCTGACATATTTTTGTGGCCAACTTTTTAATAAGAAAAACTGTTCAAATATCAAAATTCTACATTTACAGCAAACCTCAAGCTCTCTCCTTATTATCAGCTATGAAACGTTTCTCTCACATTTTCTGCCTGCCACGTTTCAGCCCGTTTCTGAGATCCAATCTTGTGTCTTAACTTTACTCGTTCACGACCGAAAAGAATTCTGGGAACTTCAACCACGCCGCGAGCATAGAACTCTCCTTCAGTTCATTTCATAGTTTTTCGATAAGTGCTGAGCCACCCAGTGCTACCAGCAAAATGTTGCATCCCCTTTTCTGTGGAAGCGCAGAAAAGATTACGGAAACTCGTTCAACGTTACTGTGCCAATATTGAAATCAAGTTGTTTTTTTCTTCTTTCAAAGTCGGTAGTATGTTTAGTGTGAAGGATCCTGTGCCTTTCTATCTCCGTTCGCGTGTTGTTTACAAATTTTCTATTTTGGACTCTGCACCAAATAGATTTCAGCTAATTTTAGAAGAATCCGCTCATATCCGCTGGGAAAATCCCACGTTAAACAAGCAGCTTAAACATGTTGAGCTGACTCTTTTTTTCTAACGTGGTTTCCCATTGCGTTAGTCCTTTTGTTATTTAGTTTTACTTACTATGACAATTTTGTGCAATAGCTGTAATTTTTTTGTTGTTTATACTTAGTCTCTCTATGTACATCCTATCTCATAAAATGTATTTTCCCAGGTCTCGCTCATTTAAGTATTGCCCGTTATTTTCTAAAAATTCGCGTCAATAGTAAAAACGCGTCAATGGTAGTATAAATTCAAATCACAACTGTAAACTATCTCACAACTGATGATGATCGTTGAACGATCGAAACGTCTCTTGTTTTAAACTCAAAGTGGTTGTCCATTTTTTAAAAATATTAACTTGTCTGCTTTTATCAAAACCTTTTAAAAATGCTACTTTCGCTACACTTTTCAATTTTCACGTGTAGTAATTACATGAAACTGAGCTGTCTCACCTTAACAAACCTGAAGAAAAATTAGGAATACTTATTGGATAATCTTGTTTAGGTTTATTTCGTTAACTGACGTCCAGGACGGCCAGCGTTCGTGTCCCCAGAGGGACACCAACATTGCAGATCCATACTAAGTCTTGTAACTTTCGGAAACATGATTATTTTCGCCATAACCTTGTACTGACGAGTGCCATAGAACCAGAAATCGTTTCAAGTTGTTTGCTTTACATAACGTTCAACTCCTTTGTTTCTGAATGTTATTCATCCATGATCCTTTAATTGATCTCAATTACACAAAGAAGGGAGAAGAAGTCTTGTAGTTTTCGTAGTCAGTGTTTTATTTTACTAGACGTTATCATTGTGCAGTAAAATTCGTCGTCGGCAGTTTGGTCAGTGACAGTAAATTAAGCTGAACTTATCAACAACACCTGAAAACGGGTGACCTGTATTTCAACGTAATGCTTCCGTTCCCGAAGATCTTGTATGGGTTGTTATTGGAAAAAGTTGCCTCGGGCTATTGCAGTAAGCCGGTGTATTTCTAAAACGATGGATTTGATTATTGGGAATATTTGACCCATTCTTTTTAAAATTTGGAGCATACTTTATGATAAAGGATACCGTGATCTAGCATAGGATGGCTCACAGTTTTCACTAATTATTCAGTTGCCCTCCTACAGTTTTTTTTTCCGAGTTTGTTGGACTTTAAGCTTTTCTTGTTTTTATACAATACAGCCATGCATAACACTCGTATTAATCATCATCCCACAAACAAACAGTGAAGCATGTCTCGGGCTCCGGTCGATGACTAACCTCAGTGCTAAGTTACAACTGAGCTTTTATAGCTTTGATATGTCTTCCTAAGTCCTTCATATCAAGCATTTTCAATGTTACTTTCAATGCTTGCTTCTCAGTTCGAGTTTCTAGAATAAAGTAAAACATTACGTTCTCTGATAAAGTTTCTTCTTCTGTGTCTTCCCGTACATCGATTATTTTCAATTCATGTTGCTGTCAAGACCTGCGTTTCAGAGTTGGAGTTCCCAGAAGTAATTCCGGCGAATAATTAGTTTAGTTTTGTCTTCTCTCCTGCGTTGAACACATTTATACGTGTGCGAAAGTAAGCTTATGCAAGTAAGGAGAGTTTTAGGTGACTACTGTTTTCACGGCTAACGGCTAAGGATGTTTAATCTGAAGTTAACCGGCAAAAGAAAGGAACAAAAAACTTAGCAGTTTGCGCAGCTGTTTTACCAACAGTTATCGTCATACAGCCGTTGGTTTGTTGTCAGCAATGCTCGATTGTTCCTTAAAAAGTAACTTAATAATCATGGCGACCAATACTTGAAGAAATCTATACTCGAGAGAAACCTTTTCTAACGGCAACGAAATAGCGAAAGTTAAACTAAATTTGAATTACAATGAAAATGGGTGGCATGTCTTGTACTTTATGCCTCCATTTTAAATCCCTCCATTTCTAATTAAGAAAGGTATTCTAATAATAATAATAATAATAATAATAATAATACCAGTTTATTAAACTCTCTTGCAGTAACGTACTGAATTAACGAGTTATAATAGAATCAAAATTTAATAAAATCAATTATGTACATTTCTGTATATGTTGTAGTAAATTTTTATTTGCAGTTAATTTTATTTTTTCGCTAGTTAGTTTTTTGCTAACTAGTTGTTTTTATTTTTAACTGGTTAATTTCTTTCTAAACTAGGTTTTCTATCAACTGTCTGAAAAGGGATTTAATTTTTTGGGGCGTGGTGAAAAAAAATAGGCGCTTGGCCTTTTTGGGGGGCGCGGGGGGGGGGGGTGTATAAAAAAAATAGTGCGCATTTGCACTATCTTCCTCTTCCCCTTTTCTCATCACTCCCCCCGCCCCTGATTTCTCCCACCCCTCGTAGTGCACTTTACACCCCGCTAATCCCCCACTATACTCTAGAGTTTTCCCCTCTCACATCCTCCACAGGATTCTGTTTTTTCTTTATTCACTCACCAATGCCGATGGCTGGACTTGAACTCTCATCCGAACTTTCTCTTGCTTGGTAGGCTTGCTTGTTAACCACTATGCCATACTGCAACCGATGAAAATTCACCCCATTTTTAATATTAAAAAGGTGGGTTTGGTACCCAGTCTCTCTCGGTCTCCCACATAGGCGCGGCGCAAGCGAAGTTTCGCTTAGTTCATTATGGAACCGTGTGTGTGTGAGAAGGTATTCTATGAAAAATTAGAGCAAATGAAGGAAAAATCCAAAAGCAGAATCACGGTTTACATCGACCAGTCGTTTTATGACAACGCCAAATATTATTTAGAAAGTCTAGAAGAAGTTCAAGAAGGAAAGAAGTTCGAGAGAAACCTTTTCTAACGGCAGCGAAATAGCGAAAGTGAAACTAAATTTGAATTACCAATGAAAATGGGTGGCATGTTTTGCACTTTATGCCTCCATTTTAAATCCCTCCATTTCTGATTAAGAAAGGTATAATAATAATAATAATAATAATAATAATAATAATAATAATAATAACAGTTTATTAAACTCTCTTGCACTAACTTACTGAATTAACGAGTTATAATAAAATAAAAACTGAATAAAATCGACTTTGTACATTTCTGTATACATTAAGTAAAAATTATATACATGACACCAGAACATGCATCACATTTGTTAAAAATATTTAACAGTGAAAAAGTCTTCGGTGCGGTTCGTTCTACAGGTAGTAACGTTTTTTAAAAAGTACAGCTGGTCTGATTTGTGCCTTAGGGTGGAGGGACTGGTATCGTCTAGGCGTGTTGGTAGAAGAGGATGAAGAGGGTGGTTTAAGTCCTTCATTTTACACATATACTCTTTACGTATGTTATCTCCTCTACACGCAAGAGTCTCCACCCGAGCTAACTTGAGGGCATCTAAGTAGCTTTCAACACAGGGGAAAATTATCTTAAGCGCCCTTAAGCTTTTCTGTATGGATTCAATTTTGTCAGACAGATAACCTGGAATGGATTCCCACACAGCCACGGCGTACCCTAGAACGGATCTAATAGAGCTTATATAGACCTTTAACTTGTTACCTTGATCAACGCCGACTCGACGTATAATACGTAGGGAATAGAGCTTCTCGCAAGCTTTTTCATATATGTAGTCAACATGACTGTTCCACTTAAGGTCGCTATCGATAAGTACTCCTAGCATCTTGTAAGTCGATACGCTTTCTATAGCGTAGTTGCCGACAATTAATGGTCTGAGAGTAAAGTTAGGATTTAACATAAAGTTAATTAACATCTCTTTACATTTAATAGGGTTTAGTCTCATGTTGTGGTCCTTAGAAAAATTGTGAATGTCAGATACGGTCGAATTGAGCACTGGTAGAGTTCCTGGGTAGTATTTCTATGGCAGACGTGTCATCCACAAATTTGACTCTCAGGTGCCAATCAGCTAAAAGATTGTTTGTCATTATTGTGAAAAATATCACTCCTAGTGTAGTTCCCTGAGGCACACCTCCATTGAGGAATTTCCAATCTGATAATGTTGCACCTATTCTTACAGCTTGCTGCCTATGTGTTAGGAACGCAGCAATCCAACTGATGAGTGCCGGATCAACCTCGAGTTTTCGCAACACAGTCATTAAAATGTTTTAGTCAATTAGATCAAAGCCTTTCGAAAAGGCCTAAATTTAGCCTTATAATAGCCTAATAATAATAATTAGCCTACATCTAGCCTAAATTTACTACTTTCATTTTTCCAGTACTATACTGGGCTTTTCACGAAGACAGATTTGAAATGTTTGCAGAGTGTGGACCTTGAACTTTTCGTGTTTTCCTAAAATGCAACCTTGCACGAATCATATTTACACCTTTTGCTAGTTATAAACAGAAAAATAATAAACTTTCAATAACGCAGGCATAAGGTTCATTAACATCAAAATACATTCATTTGAGCTAATCGTCATTCATTTTCGTTGTTTACAAATTCGTTAACAAGTTTTGCATATTCATAAACATACATTAACACGAATAGGCAATCATTTTCATTACGGGGCAGTCTATAGTGCTAATATACCTACAGACAATAGGCTTTAGACATGCAGAAGTGACGTCTTTTTCCAGACAGTAGTTTTACGTATACACACAACGGAAACACTTTTGTTCTCCTGATCATGAAGCTATCAGTCTGGGATTCTATAACAGAAGTTAGCTGGTTTTAAAACATGTTTTTGAGTGGTATTTTGTAAAACTTTGCTGGAAACATTTGTTTTGCCCTGCAACTTTTAGGTTGTAAGTAGCTTACAAATGACTTGAAATTGTTTACAATTTGGCGAAGCATGTTTCGTGTATGTGCTCTTGTTTGTGTTATCCCCCTCAGTCTTCAGCTTCGGTAGATAACACAAACCTCGGCTATGATAATTCTCGCAACCATGCTCAACCACATCCAATAATTGTTAATTATCTGTACGTATCACGTAACGAAAACAGTACAAGCAGTAACTGGCTGCGTTTTTTTAGCCAATCAAAATTGACACCACTGCATAACAAAGTGGTCTTACACTTCTCGTTTGTTGATAAAAATTGTATATGTCACACGACTGAAGAAAGGTAACAAGGTGTTCTTGTTGCTATGTTGCCATATTGTTTACCATCCGTTCTCTTTGCTTCTATTATTGTTTAAAGGTCTTCGTTGATCAACACAATGGACGCTCTGTCTCAGCTTCCACTCAAGCTTCAAACCGTATCTGGATGCGTCCGGTTCGTTTTATTTCTGGTCTCTTGGCCTACAATGATAGCATTGCTGAACGGCTTCCTTGACAAGGATAGACTAGCATTCAACTGTGATCCCAAGCCCAATGATGTTACTAAACAGCTCTGCTATGACAGATATACTTCTACAACGAGCCCACTGTTGATACCTTTAAATTTTGTTTACATTACAACTGCTGTTTCAGGCTTTTTATGGGTAGTCTTTATAGTCTGGAGTGCCAAAGTTCTACCTCGGATCAAAAGAGAGGAAAATAGAGAGGAAAAGAAACGTCAGTCAACAAAGTTTCGGTGTTTTTTCCTGTTTCACATTCTCATCGAACTTGTATGTCTCATTGTCATAATGGCGCTCTTCTTTCGTTTCCAGACGATCTTCCTTCCAGTGGTATACCAATGCTATCAAAGAAATGCCACCATACAAATTCCAATCAACCAGTCGCAAAATATGACATGCAGTGACTTATATTACAGGCAAAAGTCACGCCTGAACATTGGCGTTATTGTAGTTATGGCGCTTTACATATTTCTATGTATATTGGCAATGGTTCATGCACTACGCAAAAAGAAGGACTTCGTTGACGAAATAGTAGATTGGGGCAGTGAGAGTGGCACAGGAACGGAATCAGGTGAGTAGTGAATTATGTAATGTAATGTAATGCAATTCAAGGCTTATTCAAACACACGGAAAATCACCAGTTAAACTAAAAGTTAAAGAAACCTACAACTCCTTACAACTGTTTTACATGATTGCCGTGTGGGCATCCGATATGTCAGATACTCAAGCAGTTTAAGGCCTGGGTTTAGAAATTTGTTCAGAAATATGGTTGATCGCCAATATCTTTCTCCAGATTGCCTAGAACCTAATGAAACTTTTCCTGAAGATAAATCTTGTTGTCCTTGTTTGCCTTAACCTATAAATTTGATCACGTGATCAGTCACGTGATCAAAATTTGAAAAAATCTTAAATCGGCGATGCGGTGGCGGATTTTAAGTCTACAGATAAATAAATCAGCGTTTCTAATAGAAATCCAACATATCTAACTTTCTACGCTTGGAGTGATTGTTCACGAGTTTTAGTTTTTAAATTATCAACAGCTAAAGGTTAATTTCTGGGACGGAAAATGACCTTTGCCCTCACAACTTTTTTGTTGAGAACGATGGACGGTCACTCCAAACGTGAGACGCCGGAAATAATTAATACGCATTAGAAAAGCGTTTTTATACGATATTATATCCTACAACCATCACCTACTCCTCAAATAAGTGATGATTTCAAAGAAATGGTCATGTGACACGTCACGTGATCTATGATAACGTTTATTGCATGTGAAAATGTTAAGGATGATGAGAACTTCCCATGTGCCGAATTTCGTTCCGTGTCATTCCTCTGGACTGTTATATTACAAAAAAAACGTTTTCTCTAATAACCGCCCCTGACCCAGGCCTTAAACTGCTTGAGAGCTTTTTTATCAGTTGTTTAAACTCCCCAACAGAGCCAGCATTCTTTACCTCCTGGGGCAAATTATTCCATAAACAGGATTTAACAGGCTGACCGCTATAACAAAAGCTACGTTTCAGGTAATTAGTATTTGGTTTGGTATTGTTGAGGAGTGTTTTGCGTCATTGGCCACTGAGGTAGTTGAAGGAAAGAGACCACGACAAAATATTTTCGGTCAGTTTGTTAGAGGCTAACTGTTTGAATTCATCAAGCTCCTCTATGTAAAGTTGGGCAGACCAAAACTAATTTTGTTTTTCTATCTGATAGATCGATTGCCACTACAAACAATCATACAGAGCGCGGAGGACAATATCGAAACAAGAACGGAGCAGGCTACAGATGTTCGACAACCCGTCCGACCAAATCCAGGTGAAGGCTCAAAAGTAAAAGACAAAAACGACCTTAAACGAGGTGCAAATGCCTTCGGTAAGATCGCCATAAATTGTGACTGTTTGCATTTTTACCCTACTATAATAATAATAACTGCATCCTGAAAAATTTAGGTCACCTAGAATTTGGTAATTGCATTAGGAATTCTGATGTCTATTGAGGTGGTCAAGTCACCCTGCATTTCATGTATTCATCTTCCGGAATATCCCCAGTCAAACGTACCCCATGTCACTCTTTGATGCTGGCTGGAACAGTGTTCCTTATAAATAATCCTGACTTGACACAGGTCAAGTCCTTAGTGGAAAGTATGATCAATTATTCGCGAATCATCGCAGAGTCGCTACTAGGCAATTTTTCGGACAAAATGTGAGCTGCAAATTTGGAACAGCTTGGGATGTTGCTATTGAGTGAAGTTGAGGACTATATCGTAGCAAGCCTCATCCCTCGCGAGAGATAAACTCTAACAAGCTCATTGTTTCGCCAGTGCAAGATACTTTTAAAACTAAGAGGAAATTGTATGGCTGTGACGTCTTCTGGGATGAAGTGAAACTTGATCGGTAAGGCGACTACAAAAGAGCGAGACGAAAGTTTTATGCTGAGGCCCGGACCAAAACATGAGCGTTTTACGTCTCTTCAAGGCCTTTCGGATCGTTTTTCGAACTTGATTCAATATTTTTAGCTTCAACTGAGGATTTTAATTTATGCAAGGCATTGGTGAATGAAATTCACTTACTTTTTTATATTTACGTGACCTTACCCCTCATTTAAATCAGGCATTTCACCATTCTAAGGTCTTATAACTGTAAAAAATACAAAAAACAAACCAAAACAAAACAAATTTACGTCAGTTTTAAAAACATCTGTCCTGTTATTGATCATAAATTATGCCACAACATTATCAAAGGTCGCTGTAGATCGAGAGCCACTTTGACAACATTATGACGCAAATCATGATCAATAAGAGAATGGAAACATAGAAACTGATGCCAATTTGTTAAATCTCGTCAGTGCAAGATACTTTAAGAACTAACAGGATGAGGCATAGTTTACTCTTTTCATCGAACTACCATGGAACTACGTGTAGCCGATGTCTTGACTTCTACTATTGAAGCCTGTATTCAAGAGAACCTATCCCTCTCATCCCACACCTTTTTGGTTCTTTTGGGGTAGGGGGAGGTGTTTCGCATTTATGGGCCACTAAGGTACTTACAAAAGAAAAACAACAACATAAACGGACACAGAAAAAAAATGATATTAGACCCTGTTTGAAATGGCAAAGCAACTGATGCCAGGTTCTAAGAGGCTAGATGTTTGCAATTTGGTTGCCTGAAGCTCCTCTACGTAAAGTTGGACTTACGCAATATCAATATTTTTCCTATCTGGTAGATCAATCCCAACTGCAGGCAGCGATACAGAACATGAAGCATAATATCAAAACTGGCACGGAGCAGCCTACAGATCTTCAACAACCCTTCCGACCAAATCCAGGTGAAGGCCCAAAACCAAAAGATCTGAAAATCGATCAAATTTATGTCAATGTAGTCATTCACGAGGGAAGAGTGAGGTATGACTTTCCTACAGATAGATGGGAACAACTCAAAGTATACCCCCAACCGAATACAGAGAAGTCAATGTCTGTACGACCACAAGAGTTTATTGATGATCAGCACAAAAACATTCTAGTTGTTGGTCGTCCAGGAATTGGTAAAACAATGATGTCCACCAATCTTCTTCGAATATGGGCATCCGACGACGCCAAAATGCAAACGCATTTTGACGTTGCCTTCCTGCTGAAATTTAGGCACCTAAACAACGAAACCGATCTCAATCTTCACGAACTGGTGGCTCGCTCGGAGGCAGTGGAGAGTTTGGATGGCGAAGTCTGGAAGTACGTTAAGGAGAATCCAACTAAAGTTCTTTTTATTTTTGATGGCATTGACGAATTTTCTAAAAGATCAGCTATAGCCAAAGATGACTCGAATTACAAGAACACTGTGGAAGAGAAGATGCCTCTTCATGCCCTCTACAACAAATTAGCTTCGGGAAAGCTTCTTCGTGGTGCCGCTCTTATCACAACAATTAGGCCAAGTGCTGTTGAATGTGTTAGATGTCTGAATTTTGACAAAACAATGGAAATTCTAGGTTTCACGTCTGAGCAAGTTGAGCAATATGTAGAGAATTTCACTAAAGATGATCAAAACGGCGATGCAAAAGAAACAATATGGCAACATATTCGTTCAAACGTAAACATCTTTTCCTTATGTTATATTCCAGTAAATTGCTTTATTATTTGCCATTGCCTTCTTCTAATAATAAACACTGCACGGAAGCTTCCCTCGACGATTACTGACATTTACAGCATTGCTGTCAAAATTTTCTTCTTTCAGCACGGCAATCGTCATGACAAATATAGTCGTTCTACAACTGACCTAGGTACATACATTTACAAAACATTTGACGATCTTCAACCTGAAAACGAGTCGGTGTTCAAGAAACTGGGAGAAATGGCTTTCAATGGAATTAGAGAAGGAAGACTAATATTTGAATCGAGCGAAGTTCGAGAGCTAGAAGACTGTGGCCTCCTTCACCGTTTGCGAGACGTAGAACCACGTGATCCACTAAAGCAGCCGCGGAAAGCTCAATTTTGTTTCACGCACCTGACTGTGCAGGAATTTTTTGCTGCTAAGTATTTGACGGAAACCTTGAAAGGAGAAGACTTGCGACGATTTGTCGCTGATCATATTAATCAAGGTGCATGGCAAGTAGTGCTGCAGTTTGTGGCTGGACTGTTAGAGCCAGATGCAGACCGAGAAATGTCAAACATTGATATCTTTGCAGACCTTCTACCCATGTTAAAGAAAGTAGGTCACACATACATAAGTTGGCCGGCTAATGCGACAGACAGAGACTTAGCACTGAAGTTGTGTAAGTGTTTGGATGAGTTTGATGTAGAGGAACAAAATTCAGTGCAGCGCAAAACTGCGGAAATTGGGTTAAATGCAGTAGATTTTACAAGTTGCAGTCTCACACCAGTTGACTGCGGTGCTGTAATGCATTTTGTTAAAAATACTAAAGGGTTAGAATACTTGAACTTTTTTAATAACGATATTGGTTCGTTGGGTTGTAGAGCGATTCGTGATACACTTAAAGATGTAAATTGTAAGCTCACTACGTTGGACCTCAGAAGAAACAATATAGGAGAGCAAGGAGCAGCGTACCTGTGTGATGCACTAAAAGATGTAAATTGTAAGCTCACTACGTTGGACCTCATTGAAAACAATATAGGAGAGCAAGGTGCAGCGTACCTGTGTGATGCACTAACAGATGTAAATTGTAAGCTCACTACGTTGTACCTCAGTGGAAACAATATAGGAGATCAAGGTGCAGCGTACCTGTGTGATACACTAAAAGATGTAAATTGTAAGCTCACTACGTTGGACCTCAGAAGAAACAATATAGGAGATCAAGGTGCAGCGTACCTGTGTGATGCACTAAAAGATGTAAATTGTAAGCTCACTACGTTGACCTCAGTGAAAACAATATAGGAGAGCAAGGTGCAGGATATCTGTGCGATACACTAAAAGATGTAAATTGTAAGCTCACTACGTTGGACCTCAGAAGAAACAATATAGGAGATCAAGGTGCAGCGTACCTGTGTGATGCACTAAAAGATGTAAATTGTAAGCTCACTAAGTTGTACCTCATTGGAAACAATATAGGAGATCAAGGTGCAGCGTACCTGTGTGATGCACTAAAAGATGTAAATTGTAAGCTCACTACGTTGTACCTCAGTGGAAACAATATAGGAGATCAAGGTGCAGCGTACCTGTGTGATGCACTAAAAGATGTAAATTGTAAGCTCACTACGTTGTACCTCAGTGGAAACAATATAGGAGATCAAGGTGCAGCGTACCTGTGTGATACACTAAAAGATGTAAATTGTAAGCTCACTACGTTGGACCTCAGAAGAAACAATATAGGAGATCAAGGTGCAGCGTACCTGTGTGATGCACTAAAAGATGTAAATTGTAAGCTCACTACGTTGTACCTCAGTGGAAACAATATAGGAGATCAAGGTGCAGGATATCTGTGCGATACACTAAAAGATGTAAATTGTAAGCTCACTACGTTGGACCTCAGAAGAAACAATATAGGAGATCAAGGTGCAGCGTACCTGTGTGATGCACTAAAAGATGTAAATTGTAAGCTCACTAAGTTGTACCTCATTGGAAACAATATAGGAGATCAAGGTGCAGCGTACCTGTGTGATGCACTAAAAGATGTAAATTGTAAGCTCACTACGTTGTACCTCATTGAAAACAATATAGGAGAGCAAGGTGCAGCGTACCTGTGTGATGCACTAAAAGATGTAAATTGTAAGCTCACTACGTTGAACCTCAGTATAAACAATATAGGAGAGCAAGGTGCAGCGTACCTGTGTGATGCACTAAAAGATGTAAATTGTAAGCTCACTACGTTGTACCTCATTGGAAATAATATAGGAGGTCAAGGTGCAGCGTACCTGTGTGATGCACTAAAAGATGTAAATTGTAAGCTCACTACGTTGGACCTCAGTGGTAACAATATAAGATATAAAGAAGAAGTACAGCTACGTGATTCACTCAGCGATGCAAATTGTGAAGTCAGGTGGTAAGTTAACTTCAGAACACTGTATTGTCGTCTAAGTTAGGCAACAGAAGACGTAATAACTTTCTATTGCAGGAAATGTTGTATATTTTGTTCAAATCAAGTATATCTACATGAACTTGATCGTTTTATTCAAATTGTGTTGCAAGCTTTTGTGAACTGTAGATTACAAGTGTAACCGAAGGTGGAAAGGACGGCTGTCGATGCCATGCATATTAGTTATTATATAAGAACGACTGCTTGTTTATCACATTATTTAAAATCATTGTGACCGTACCCGCCACAAGGTAATAAGACTCATTCTATTGTTTATCCCATCGTTAAGCTCTACCCAGTACCCCGCGTCTTAACTTTTTTCCCGTGTGCATGTGTTTCGGAGAGTATTTTTTCTTTTCACCACTTGGAGATTGACCCGGTTGGTGGGAAGGCAGAGGCAGGGGGAGGTAAAAAGGGGGAGGGGTGAGAGGAAGAGAAGGGAAGGGGCGCGGTCTCTCCATTACCATGCGACTGAAAAATTGTCCTAAATTTTGTAAAGGTGTCAGACCAAGCTACCCGACTCTTGTGCTGCGGGAGCGGTGTGATTTCTTTTTAGCCCCTACAAGGTAACAACTCCAGTAAAAAAAGCCCATCTTTTCCAAGTGTCTTCTTCTTGTTGTTTTTTCTGTTTTGTTTTGTTAGTTTCTTTGTTTGTTTTTTACAGAGAAAATAATACCACTTTGAACGGCTGATAAATGTAAAGCAGTTACATCTGCTGTCACTTGGTTGTTTCAACTCCAAGCATTGGGTGGGACCATTCTACACAATCACCTCTAAGCCTACAAGGAAAGCTAACCATAGCAAAATCCAAACCCTAATCCTTATTCTGGCTTAAAACGTAATTCTGATCCTCATAATAAAGGTAAATCCAACTCCCATATCTGGTGATTGCGTGATTTCGCGTTCCTGACGAATTAACTTCATAGGGCCCTCAAACCTTTTACAGAGGCACCCAACGAGGTAAACCAACGAAAAGCTGTAGAAAGGCATTTTTAAGTACCTTGATGTGTTTGAAGTCTATTTAAAGTGATGTGTTCGTTCGCTATAAGAATGACCTATTCAGATTCCTTAGCTGAAATTTTAATTGCCCGAAAATGTTGGGGAACTTACTACAAACTTTCTAGGGAAATATTTTAATCCCGAAAATGCTAGCTGCCGTTTTTGACTGCCAAAAACAGCAATTACGGCCTTTTCGAAAACATCAGGGGCTATGATTTCCCCACTGCGAATCTTTTAGGCCACGTTTCAATTAGGAAAATCCGAGTGCACTCTTTAGTCGACGCCGAAAGCCTAAAGCCATGGCCAAACGGAGTCGCAAGTAGATGCAAGTTGAAAACTTGGGTATACTTGCGACTCCGTTTGGCCAGGACTTGCGTGCACTTACGTTGACTTGCGTTCACTTTGATCGAGATCCAATTTCCACGCAAGTCGACGCAAGTTTTTCATCGTTTGGCCACCCAACCCAAGTCAACGCAAATTGAGTGACGTCCATTAGTTGTTATAGCAACCTATTGAAATGGGTTTTTTGCGGCTTGCGTGTACTTGCGAGGAAACTTGCGAGTCCGTTTGACCACCTAACGCAAGTCTATACGTAAGTTCAACTTGCGGCTACTTGCGAGTCCGTTTTGGCAAAGGCTTAAGGCGAACTACCTCCCACCAAGTGCCCCTGCTGTTAGTTTGCATTCAGTGCGATCAAACGGTGAAAATATGAAAATTATGTTAACGATAAGGGTTTTCTGTGCGTCTTATAAGTTGATGAGCTTGTTGCGATTCTGTGAGATTTACTTAAAAGTTCCAGCATTCAAGCAGACACATCGCCGACCAGTGTCCACATACCTCACTCCAAACAGACTGAAGGTTAAACGTAGAACTGTTTAGTAAACCCAGTCTCACGGAAAACTCATCATGTTTGAGCTGTCAAAGTAAGAACCGTATCTTTAGAGAACTTTCCTTATTTTTGAAATTAACCGCGGCTAAAAGTTGGCAGTGCCTTAGCACGATGAATGTTTCCTCGTACCAAGGTTCTTCCGAATACAAGACTCGGAGTACTCTGGGGGCGAAACTGTGGGAAATTGTTCGCGGTTTTAGACCGCACCGTTTGATCTTCCTTCACTGGACATTTTCTGCTCTTACAAAGTATCACAGTAAATTTCGGCCGCCTCACTACTCTAATATTTTCAGTGTCTAATGTTTCTTTCAATACGACAGCAACAAGTTATGCCGTGCAATACTTCACTTAAAGGCAATTAAATCACTTTATTGTCATTCTAGCAATCGTTCAGAACTTCTTACAGTTTCTAGTGGTACAAATTTCTACAGGCTCACGAATAAGCTTACTTATATGGCGATTATTTAAGTTTCTTGACATCGGAACTGCCATTAACGAGTCGGCGAGCGAAACGGAGGTTCCCATCAGTGAGTGAAGCTTGGCTCAGGCCACAGGATGAAAGCTTTACTGTGCTGTTTGGAGGCGAGAAGATGTTTTGTGTCGCAGGAACTGTGTTGAGTAGGGAAGGGGTACCTTTTCTGTCAAAAATGGTACATAAAAGGGCAAGGGGTCGGACCTCGGGGCGGAGCCTCCCCGTACTCCCCGTACCCGGGGAATGGATCAAAAAATAACCTTGATCAAAGGAACGCTATACTAACGTGACTTAAATGATGCCTACTGACGAGACTAACACGTCATTTAAGACAAGAATGACATCAGGAGCATCGCAGGGTCGACTTAAGAGTAACTTGAGATGAAAGCTGGGTATCAGATGATGAAAAACTTCTTGCTGTCCTTTAGAACAGCTCTCCAATAGGAGCGTGGTTGAGCCACAGCTGATGCATGAATGTGTATAAATTGTCACTTAACGAAACCTGCAAGACAAAAATATAGTAACAGTAATGCTACCATTTACGTTATTTTTCTTGAAATTTTGCAAACCGCTTCGATTAGCTATTCTAATATTGTTAGATTTATTCTATGATAGAAATAAACTTGTGGGGAAAAAAAGTACTCAAATATCTCCAAATAATTTACGGTCATCTTAAGGTCCTAGCCTCTCTAATCCTTTTTAGGATTAAAGAGAGGCTAAATTACTGTTCAGTAAAAATATTCCCCAAACCCTTAATTTTTACCTTGAGTGTAAAGTTTACCTTTAAAATATTGCCATTAAGTTCTGATATCAACTGACTGACTGATAATATCGAACCATCAAAGTCTACGCGCTAGAAAGAGTTAGAAACCGGTGTCAGCCACCTTAAGGTAACAATACCTTGCATGGAGTGGGATTCAAACCCCTCAGATGATCTTGCCTAAACATCTTCAGAGAATTCCTAACTCGGTCTTGAATTTCCTTTAACGGGGGCAGAGGACTGCAAATCTATTAATACGAACAGAAACCAAAACAAGGCCAACATTAGTTTACTCCCGTCTTCTCTTTTATTGGGACGCCGCTCCGCTGGCGTTGTTAAGTGCCTGTCAACGAAGGACCTCTTCCCAGTTAGCAAAGTAGCGTAAGCTCTAGTGCTAGGGCTAAATGAACCGCGCGTAGGGGATCACCTCTAACACTGCTAGGATTCTGCGTCCCTCTGAGGGACGCCAAGGTGGCGGCCGGAAACGAGTTCAAACATATTTTTCTTACTTTAGCTATCTTAAAGGCTTTGTTCTCTCTGTTGAGGTTTCAAACATTCACATAGACTCTTGTCTTACCATCTTGGCTTTTCAAACCTCAAAAACACACTGTGAATAGATGTTTTCATGTAAGTGTCGGACATGCATGTGAGCAGACATCTTTATGTCACGCACTGTGAAAAACTCTAAAATTCAAATTGCTCTATTTTCAAAACAAAGGAAGCTACCGAGCTGAACACATGCAAGCAGATTCTTTTCTAAAATGTCTTTTACGTAATGAAGATAAAAATGCAAAAGTCTGTTTACTTTTGAATTTTTGTTTTTTTATGACGTCACGTGAAAACCCTCTATTAATGGATTTTGAGCTGTAGATATCATTGGTATATATCTAGAGTATGTTATGATGAAATAGTATTTATCTTTACTTTTATCGTGTCTTCAAGTATCCTGCGCACTCAAAAGCCAAATTTCGGGGCATTTGCACGTGACAATTGTAGAGGAGTGAGTGGAGTTGTAGACGTTTCTTGTAGCCATATTATAGATATTATCGCCGGACTGAGTAGTCAAAGAAAAACTGAAAATAATAATAATACAGCATTCTTGCTTTTACTTCAATGTCCCTTAGTGTGTCCTGGCTGGTTTAAACGCTGATAGACCATTTTACAATTGCAAGCCTTTGAGTAGGAACGAGGCTGGCGGTCACCTTGTTACTCGGGCGAGGAACGCCGCCCGAGTTTGAAAATGAGCTCCGTTTTTCTTCTTCTTCTTAGTCGTCGTCTTCGTCGAGTTTCATCCATAAAGTTCACTTCCGGCGTTTCTGCGCAAGCACTAACTAATGATGGCCATTTTCGGTGCAATAAGTAAACTATTTTTACCTAAGCAACTATGCTGAATCGCCGTGGCCAAGCGGTCATCGTCATCCCTTGTGATGAAGACGTTCCGGGTTCAACTTCCGCTATTGGCACCTCTTATTTTTACATTCCTTTTTTTTTTCCCATCTTCTTTTTTAAATATTTTTTTACAAGTGTTATAATTGTTGTAAGCTATAAGTGGTTGAACTGTAAGCAATTTTCAAGGGATATTTAACAATTATTCACCGAAGTGGAGGAGCAAAGTGGTGGATATTTACCAAGCCGCGAAGCACCTTCACGGACACTGAGGTGAATAATTGTTTTAGTATATACCACACCAGCTGGATAATTAGCGGACAAAAACAATACTTTATGTGGGACAATATACCGACAAGCGGTTGTAAATTTTAACATCTTGCGCGCCCGCTGCTCGGAGGTGAATAGTACTTGCTCATCACCTCCGAGTAAACCAATCAGAGCGCGCGAAAAGCATTATTCACTTGTGTGGTATATACTAAAATTAATGTTGATAGGGGTCTATGGATATACACTGCAATGAAACAGACACGAACCGATAAATGATGCCTGTTGTCACGTATCGGAAAACGTCGATTCACCTTGTGTCTTTAAAGCGCCGACCAGTGTCCACATACTTCACTCCAAAAAGGGCTCAAGTCTTTTTGGTAAATCGTACAACTGTTTAGTAAACCCAGTCTCACGGAAAATGTATCATGTTTGAGCTGTCAAAGTAAGAACCGTATCTTCAGAGAACTTTTCTTATTTTTGACATTGACCGCGGCTAAAAGTTGGTACGGAACGCATAAATTTTCATAAGCAACATTCCTCTGTTCTATCTGTTCAGAGTGGATGGAATGGCGTTCTGTCCGTTCCGGAATAGGAATGCGGAATAGAAAAACACGCGCATTTTACATTCTGGCCATTCTCATTCCAGAATTGTGATAAATAAATAAACGCGTCCTCAATTATCTCGCCCCTTGTATACCTTGCCATCCTTCCAGTAAACCTGATACAGTGGTTCTACTTGTGATGGGCAGACATACGCTCGCTTGGCCTCATCAAACGGATGTCGGCATAACACGCGCTTGCCAGGAGAAGGAGGAGGCTCTTCACATCTCTGCATAAGATCAAGAAGCGCACGACCTGGGCAATACAGAGGAGATGACAAGTATATATCACAAATGAACGAACGAAGGAGTGAGCGAATGAAACAATAAAATGTCTTTATTTCGTTCGTTAAATTACATAAAACACGTTACAGTACGGGACATGTCAATATCAGGAGCCCATCACCAGGAGCGTACAGCTGCCCTATATTCCTGTCACGGCGTTTCCACAGACCAATTTATTTTTAGATTGAATTTCCCGCGAATATCAGACTCCCACAGGAACCCTGGTGACATTACAAGTATCTACACGTGCAGAGCCTCTGTTTTCGCTCATTAAACCTTTTGTTTCGTGTTGCTCTCGTTCCCGTTGCCATCCTCGTTGTCCTCTATCGCGGAAAAAGATAGTCTAACAATAGATCGGTCTGTAAAAATGCTGTGATATAGGCTTAGTATGGGAGTTGTTAGTTCCTAGTCATGGGCTCCTGTCAATATGTAATCCATCCAGGCCGAAAATTCCAATAATAACAACCCCTACTCTCAAGCTCTTTCATCTTTCGAGCTGTCGCTCAGTCATAAACGTGTTGATATGGATTCCTTCTCTAAGTATCACACCTATAAGAAGCTAGGAGCGTTGCCTTTCAAACCGCCTCGTTTCGCCAAACGAACTCCCTTCTAAACGAGGACTACCGTGCTATTCACATGCCCTATATGGTGGGGGTGATTAAGTTTTTGTCACTTTTTGACCTTTTGTCCTTATTATCTTCTCAAGATTTCATGCAATCAAAAAAAGCCACCATAGGTTTGCAGCACATAACCCCACAAATATCTAAAAATTTTGGTGTAAATCTTAGAGTGTTTATGATGAAGAAAAGCGGGGAGGGGAGAGCGATTTTAAGGGAAGGTGAGAAAATTGAAGATTTGAAGGTGATTACAAAGTAAATCTGGAGGACAACAGTTAATGGACGAACACAATTTAAAACTCCGCGCTCAACCTGACGTACCCTCGCGTTGTGGTGGACTGTCTGCGTGTTTATGTATGTGTTCTTTTCCCTTTTTAATTTCCTCTTCAAATCACTTCTTGTTTCATAAACATCCAGGTATATCGCCCCCTGACAATATCAAAGAGCGCGTGCGCACAACGCTTTTGGATCTGCGCTTTATTCAAATACGCGATAACCACAATGAAGCTCTCACCGTCTCCACCATACAACCTGAACGCTTCTTTCTTTCCTGGTATGGTAACTTTCTCGATATCCTGGCTTAGCTTCATCCGCGCGTCGCCGTTTAATTCCACGAGCTGTGGAGAGATAAAAACAGTTACAAACACGGATGATCAAGATGATCGCAGAAGATAGAATAAGAATCCATTTAGCTTCTGCAATCGTCTGCTATCCTGAGCAAGCGAGCACAAAGGCGCAAGCGATCGCAGAATCGAAGATTGTTTCTACAGTATCGCTATACTCACTGACGCCATGTTGATTGACCTAAACGATAGATCTCTCATTGGCTTCCTTTGTTCGTCAACCAGGATTTGTTCGTTTCACCATTGTTATCTGTGTCTCTAGAGATCGGCTGCAAGCCACCTGTAATGATGTTCGTATCCTCAACCTCGTTCCCAGTAGAGGAGAGACCCTAGGAACGAGGTTGACGTATCCTACGTATACCTGAAGGCGACAACCTTGATATTTTGCTTTGTGAGGTCTTTCCCGGCAAAATTAATTGTTTATCTCATTTCCCATGAAACGAAAAATCCCCGCCCGGGTAACTCACTTTATAAGAATACCGAAATCCTGAGATCCCAGACCGGAACAAAAATCAGGGTCTTATAATGTCTGGTAAGATTATACTGGCTGCGTGCTAAATGGTGATGGTTTATATACCACACATATCACATAGTTTCATGGCGGTTTACAATTCTTCTATAGGGTGAGATCGGACGTCAGCCTGTAAAGGCGCCTCTGGCAGCCGCTATTAGTCCATATTTGATCTCACCCACCCACCCAACCCACACATGAATGTCAAAGATATATGAAAGATAGAGATAGACCACCACACCGGGAACTGCGTCCCCTACTCTTTTCGAATAGTGTGTGGGTTCTTTAACGTCCCACAGATTACTGATTAGGAACAACTGTTGTGAGACGGGACCTACGGTTTATCGTCCCTATCTATGGTGGCCGAGAGCTGCCAATGAAGATTTTGCATTTATTATGTTATTTTATCGAAAGAATGTATTTTAAAATGAAAATTAAAACAATTCAATTCAGAAATTTCAGACTTTTTCGGAAAAAAATTAAATCACAATGAAATTGAAATGAGCAGTGAGTCAAAAAATAAAAATAATAAATCAAAATGAAAATGAAATCAAATTAAAAAAAAATTCTTCGTGGCCAAGCGCTGCCACATGGCCGAGAGCTGCCATGCCATCCCAGAATGCAAGACGAGTGTATGTCAACAAGTTTTCAACATGGTGGACTCCGCATGGGAGCAGGATATGCGTCTAAGAGAAGTTATGGAAAGATACGTAAGAGATGGGTATAAAAGGGAAGAAACCCTGGACTTCTTAAAACGAGACTTTCCACTGTACGCTTGGAGCATTCGTTCGCTAGACAGGCGTTTGAGATATTTTGGAATCTATTACAACGACCCAGCGATTACCGTGGAAGAAGTAAACGGTCAGTATAAAATGCAGAGTGCAGACTGCAGACTGGGTATAAAATGCAGACTGACACCGAAACCGCCTCTTTCTGTCGAATACACGATAAATTTCAACTTTTCACTTACGCTTGTGTCACGCTAGCGCCTGTCTAAGAATCCAAGACCAAGAATGGACATTTGCCGATATTTTTCTTTTCGAAAAGCGCCAACCTTAATATAATTCATGTCATTAATTGTGTTATTTACTTTTAACTGCTCTCGCGCGTAGGCCGTGAAACTCAGAACACTAATTCACGAATCTGACAGAAAACAACAGCGCACTTCCACCTAGAGGATTACCCTACATTAAGATGTAAGAATTATTTCAAAAACCATTACTTCTAATACTGCTACTCACCGGTGTCACCGATGCCATGTTGTCGAAAAGCGGAGAACACGTCGACCACGTACAAAATAAACAAAAAATAGCTCATACGTCGGCCGGATCACCGCTTTATATCATGATATCCAACATATGTTACGGCCGGGTTCTTTATGATCGGGCGGCAGAAGTTGGAAAGAATGAAAGGCTTGAAATTCCGTTTTAGAGCGAAGGAGCCCATTCAATCACATCAAGGTTGGCGCTTTTCGAAAAGAGAAATATCGACAAATGTCCATTCTTGGTACGTCTTGGATTCTCAGACGGGCTGTTGCGTGACACAAGCGTAAGTGAAAAAAGTTGAAATTCATCGCATATTTGACAGAAAGAGGCGGTTTAGGTGTCAGTCAGCATTTTATACCCAATCTGCAGTCTGCAGTCTGCAGTCTGCATTTTATGAATACCTAGTAGTCTGCATTTTATACCCAGTCTGCAGTCTGCATTTACACTGACCGTTTACTTCTTCCACGGTAATCGCTGGGTCGTTGTAATAGATTCCAAAATATCTCAAACGCCTGTCTAGCGAACGAATGCTCCAAGCATACAGTGGAAAGTCTCGTTTTAAGAAGTCCAGGGTTTCTTCCCTTTTATACCCCTCTCTTACATATCTTTCCATAACTTCTCTTAGACGCATATCCTGCTCCCATGCGGAGTCCGCCATGTTGAAAACTTGTTGACATACACTCGTCTTGCATTCTGGGATGGCATGGCAGCTCTCTGCCATGTGGCAGCGCTCGGCCACGAAGAATTTTTTTTTAATTTGATTTCATTTTCATTTTGATTTATTATTTTTATTTTTTGACTCACTGCTCATTTCAATTTCATTGTGATTTAATTTTTTTTCCGAAAAAGTCTGAAATTTCTGAATTGGATTGTTTTAATTTTCATTTTAAAATACATTCTTTCGATAAAATAACATAATAAATGCAAAATCTTCATTGGCAGCTCTCGGCCACCATAGATAGGGACGATAAACCGTAGGTCCCGTCTCACAACAGTTGTTCCTAATCAGTAATCTGTGGGACGTTAAAGAACCCACACACTGTTCGAAAAGAGTAGGGGACGCAGTTCCCGGTGTGTGTCTATCTCTATCTTTCATATATCTTTGACATTCATGTGTGGGTTGGGTGGGTGGGTGAGATCAAATATGGACTAATAGCGGCTGCCAGAGGCGCCTTTACAGGCTGACGTCCGATCTCACCCTATAGAAGAATTGTAAACGCCATGAAACTATGTGATATGTGTGGTATATAAACCATCACCATTTAGCACGCAGCCAGCATAATCTTACCAGACATTATAAGACCTGATTTTTGTTCCGGTCTGGGATCTCAGGATTTCGGTATTCTTATAAAGTGAGTTACCCGGGCGGGGATTTTTCGTTTCATGGAAATGAGATAAACAATTAATTTTGCCGGGAAAGACCTCACAAAGCAAAATATCAAGGTTGTCGCCTTCAGGTATACGTAGGATACGTCAACCTCGTTCCTAGGGTCTCTCCTCTACTGGGAACGAGGTTGAGGATACGAACATCATTACCGGTGGTTTGCAGCCGATCTCTAGAGACACAGATAACAATGGTGAAACGAACAAATCCTGGTTGACGAACAAAGGAAGCCAATGAGAGATCTATCGTTTAGGTCAATCAACATGGCGTCAGTGAGTATAGCGATACTGTAGAAACAAACTTCGATTCTGCGATCGCTTGCGCCTTTGTGCTCGCTTGCTCAGGATAGCAGACGATTGCAGAAGCTAAATGGATTCTTATTCTATCTTCTGCATCATCTTGATCATCCGTGTTTGTAACTGTTTTATCTCTCCACAGCTCGTGGAATTAAACGGCGACGCGCGATGCGCGGATGAAGCTAAGCCAGGATATCGAGAAAGTTACCATACCAGGAAAGAAAGAAGCGTTCAGGTTTGCTCATTTCATTTTCATTGTGATTTAATTTTTTTTTTCCGAAAAAGTCTGAAATTTCTGAATTGAATTGTTTTAATTTTCATTTTAAAATACATTCTTTCGATAAAATAACATAATAAATGCAAAATCTTCATTGGCAGCTCTCGGCCACCATACTTATCCGAAAGGACTAGAAAGTCTAACCGTTTGCAGATGTAATTACAAAGGCAGCACTTTCTCCTGAATTATTTAAAGACCGTGAGTGTTGGTCCGGCCGGGATTTGAACCCGCGACCTCCCGCACAGTAGTCCGGTGCTCTACCAGTTGAGCTAACCGGTCGGCGGATGCTAAACATCTGGTTCAGTTCAGATGATCGCGTTGTAGAGGGTTTTCCGGCCATATTTCCGATTGCAGTCACGACAGAAGTCACGCATTTATGAGAAATGCTCGGACGCTAGGAATGTGTCAGAATAACGAGAAAAACAAGACATCACGTCTTTTGTACACATTCGACGCACTTGAAATAACTTAAAAACAGTATTAAAAAACTATTAAATCGTTCGAGCCTCCTCAGTCGACGACTGAAGAGGCTCTAGAGTGCAATATATATTGAACTACTGTGATTTAACGGTTCTAAAAGTTGTTTTAAGTGCAGCGAATGTGTATAAAAGACGTGATATCTTGTTCTTCTCGAGAATTCACGAAGTTAAGACATTAGTTAAGGATGAGCTGTTTTCTCAACACCATCTTTGTTTGTTTGTTTGTTTTCAATGAAAATGATGCAATTGCTTCTTTCCTCACCTTAAACACACAGCCTAACGCAGGCTGTTTTTGACAAGTAACAAGATGAGTGCTTATACCGAAGGAATCTATAGAGTGCCCCTGAAAAATGAATAAATACAACGGAGTTGGCCTCTTATTTCCTCTATATGTAAAGTAAATACTTTTTAATAAAAATAATAAAATTTCTGAGAAGTGTCGAAGTTCCTATAAGCTCTAA